>CM056387.1:5203386-5240886 GCA_029718625.1 Synaphobranchus kaupii
TCAGGTACTCTTACAAGCAATACTATAATTTCTCTGCATTTGAATGGATCTCAATGGGAATTGGGGGGTGGGCTGGACTGGGTTGAACTGTAAATTACATGGTAACAGTATTGAACACATGGTTGGCTAAATGTCTGTAAGTCATCAAGGGTCTGAGGTATCAAACTAGCCTCAAACCATCACTCTGCTGTCAGATGTGCAGTAGATATGAATGGATCACTTTAAGGTTTTTTTCTCCTGACTTATTTTCCTATTGAACTCTATGGAAAAATGAGTCAGGAGAAACAACCCTTAAAGTGATCCATCCATATTTACTGCATACCTGGCAGCAAAGTGATGGTTTAAGGCTTGTTTGATACATCAGACCCTCGATGACTTAGAGCCATTTAGCCAACCATGTGTTCCATACTGTCCCAGCATAATTTACAGTTTAATCTAGCCCCCCCCCCCCCCCCCCAATTCCCATTGAGATCCATTCAAATGCAGAGACGTTATAGTATCGCTTGTAAGAGTACCTGAAAATAAAATATCAAGAGTCTTTTGATGTTGTTGGGTCACAGACATCAGGAAGTTATGACATGCAAAGGATGTGCAACCAAATATTAAATATGATAACTTTATTAAAGTGTTATGTTAATTTGTCCAATTACTTTTGGTGCCCTAAAATGGGGGGGGGGGGGGGGGGGGGGCATGTATAAAGATGGCTACAATTGCTACACCGTTCACCTGATATGGATGTAAAAACCCTCAAATTAAAGCTGAAAGTCTGCACTTTAACCTCATAGTCACTGTTCCATTTCAAATGCAATGTGCTGGAGTACAGAGCCAAAACAACAAAAATTGTGTCACTGTCCAAATACTTATGGACCTGACTGTATGCTTTATGGCTGCGTCCTAAACTGCAAAAATGCTGGCTTCGAAGGCAGCATTTGAAGGCAGGAAGGCATTGAGATGTCTCATTCGAAAGTTTGCAGAAAGGCAGTGAGGCAGCTGCCTTCGGTTTGAGACACAGCCAAAGAGTGCGTCCCAATACTCGAAAAATGCACCCTCCTTTCCTCCACTACCATTTCTCTCCTCCGTGCCCTGGAAACGGATCTTTGTGTTTTAATCTAATGTTGCTGATTACATCTTAATTACGTATTAATATTTACATATTAATGTCTTGATGCAAACCGCAATGTCAGGTACGTTGTATACTGTACATGCAAATACTTGTACTCAAAACGTTCAGACAGTTTTGCATACTTCTGGGTAGGAGGGGGAGTGGTCGTTGAGGAAAGGAGGCGGGGAGTGAAGAATATTGGGACGCACCCATAGTCTTGTACGTTTTTACTTCCGGGTTACTTACTGAAATTGTCGGATGAGTGCACAGTTCTGCGGATGAATGGCTGTGGCTGAATACGACTCCTATACCCTTTTGAGGGCGCATATTTCAGTCCACTTCGTCAAAACACTTTTGAGTGGGCGACTTTTTCTCACAAATGGGGGCACTTAAAATACCAGGATGAACCCCTTATTTCCAATGTTTTGTTGAGGGAATTCAGGAGCACACTCATCTGCAGAACTGTGCACTCATCTTACAATTTCAGTAAGTAACCCGGAAGTAAAAACCTAAAAGACATAGGCCGTGTCTGAATCGGGTGCGTCCCAATAGTCGAAAAATGCCACCTTTCCTCCTCCACTACCACTCCTCTAATCCGTGCCCCGGAAACGGATCTTTGTGTTTTAATCTAATTTCGCTGATTACATCTTAATTACGTATTAATGCTTACCTATTAATGTCTCGACGCAAACCGCAATGTCATGTACATTGGATACTGTACATGCAAATACTTGTACTCAAAACGTTCAGTTTTGCATATTTCCGGGTAGGAGAGGGGTGATAGTCGGGGAGTGGAGGAAGGGAGGTGGGGATTGAAGAATATTGGGACGCAGCCCAGCACTCTTCCACACTACTGAGTGGCCTTGGTGAGTAGATAGGACGAGAAAGTCATTGAGTAGGCGAAAATGTTTCAAATTGCAGTATACTTGAAACACCCGGATGACACACTTCCGGGGTTTCGCTGAGTACATTCGGGAGCGCACTTTTCAAAAAGTGCACAAACATTTTGGTCACATAAATATGACGTGAAGCTTTGTTTTTTAAAAAATGAGGCGCAGCTTCACTGACGATTTCCTTCAAATGCAACAAAAACAACACGTGCCATGGCTGCGCAAGAGTCGGGTGCAAGGTTGCCAGATCTTTCCAGTCAAATGGCGACTGAAAAACTAGCCCAAAATATATTTTTTAACCGAAACCAACGTATTTTAAAGAGAAATCATCATATTTTAACTTTTTAAAATAAGTGCGTGCTTTGTGACTTTTCATTTTTACCCGTGACTGCACTTCGAAGGTAGCACAATTTAGCTGTAAAACCGCGGACATGGTAACACTGGTGGGACGTCTTCTGACCTGCTTACGACACTTCCACAGTGCGGTTGGAAAATAGTATGGCGGATATTTTTCACAGACTGCAAAACAGTGCACATTAAACAGCACACTTCTGCCAGTGCACTGTACGCAGGAGACAGCGTGAGCGTGACGATGTCAACAAAAAAAAAAAGTGAAAAAACTTCCGCAGTAGGATACCGGTTCGCTCGTCTTCTCCACTATTGGGACAGTGGAGGGATGGAGGAACTAAAGATTGGTTTCCGGGGCACGGAGTAGAGGAGGTGGTAGTGGAGGAAGGGAGGGTGCATTTTTCGACGATTGGGACGCACCCCTGAATTCCCTCAACAAAACCCTGGAAATAAGGGTTTCATCCTGGTATTTTAAGTGCACCCTTTTGTGAGAAAAAGTCGCCCACTCAAAAGCTTTTTGACGAAGTTGACTCAATTATGCGCCCTCAGAGGGGTTAAGGGGTGGTATTTGGACACAGCCCTTACCTCCTTTCCTCCACTCGTCTCCTACCCGGAAGTATGCAAAACTGCCTATGGGTTCATTCCAATCGCTTATTTTTACTCCATGTATCCTTTCCTCGTGTCCTTTCCTCGCTCCTTAGCTCCGCCCAACAAAGGACGTGAAGAAAGGATGCAAGGATCAGATACGAGGGCGGAGGAAACGAGGCAACAAGTATTAGGCAAATGGAATGTCCTTGCTCAGCTTATTTTTTCATGAATAAACGGTGCTTTTGTTAGTTATAAAGAATAACTGTCATTATGGATTAGCGCTTTATAATAAATGGAAAGGAACGGTAAAATTTTATTTGTTTAGGGGTGTGCCCGCGACATGGCAGATGTGAAGAGTGGTGGATAATTTATACACGTCACACGTTCCAAGAAAAGGCTTCCGCAAAGGCTACACTTGTGTTTCCTCACTGAAGCACCCTCCGGGAGCCAGCTCTTTCCCCACTCCTCGCTCCTCCAAGGAGCATTTAGCGGTTTGGAATGTCCTTAAAGATGGCGAACCTCGATCGATTTCCGGGTCAGGCGAGGACAGAGGAGAAGAGGACGGATAAAATAAGCGATTGAAATCCACCCTATTACAAGTTAGTACAAGTAGTTACATGTCAGAGGTGGAAATCCCGGGGACATAAAGTAAATGTCCTCCCCAGTATTTTCCTCCAATCACCTGGATTTGCTAATTAACATAATTCTTCAGCAAGGAGGTAGAATGAATTGGTGAAATCAGTCTATGGGTGGAAGAAACACATGGTAGGACTTTTACTTTATGTCCCCTGGATTTCTACCTGTGTACAGTATACAATGTACCTGACATTGCGGTTTGCGTCGAGACATTAATTAGTATGTAATCAGCAACATTCGATTAGGACACAAAGATCGGTTTCCGGGGCACGGAGGAGAGGAGGATGCATTTTTCGAGTATTGGGAGGCACCCAGGCTGCATCCCAATATTCTTCACTCCCCACCTCTAATCCTCTCCTCCACTCGTCTTCTACAAGGAAGTATGCAAAACTGCCTGTACGTTTCAAGTATAAGTAGTTGCATTTACAGTGTACAATGTTCCTGACATTGTGGTTCGCTTCAATACATTAATTAATATGTAACCATTAATATGAAATCAGAAACATTAGATTAGGACACAAAGATCCGTTTCCGGGGCAAGGAGGAGAGGAGGTGGTAGTGGAGGAAAGGAGGATGCTTGTTTCTAGTACTGGGACGCAGCCCCATGGTCTTCAGCCAAGATCTTGATGTAGAATCAGGTGCCGTAGTGCTGGGTTAAGACAAAAACCTGCAACCACACCGGCCCTTTTCGGATAAGAATAGACACCCCTGACCTGAATTGACTGCCGATTGAAAGGAAATAGCAAAGCAAAAAAAAAAGAAAACCAGCTGCCACTGCAGCCCTACATGACTGGAGTGTGACACCCCTGCAGCGCTGCTGTAGGATAAATGGCCCATGACACACACTCCAGTGAGTGGACAGTGTGGAAAAGAACACCTGGGTCCTTAACACATGCACAGACCAGTTTCTGTTTTTCAGAAATGATCTCACCGTGTCCCCCACCACACCTGCCAGCTCAACATGCATTCAAAAAAATAAAATCTCCATCATGGTCTACACTCATGACTGGGTTTTCACTGAGCCATTACAGCATGGCCATTTTGCCCAAGTTTTTTTTTTTTTTCTTTTTGAGGAAGGGTGGCGCATTTACCAAAATAGCTATGCTGATGTTTTGCCAGGAGACGGTGCATAAATAGATTTGGTCAGCATTGCAGCATCTCTTTCCGGATGATTTTGACGAAACGCGTGGTACCCGTGGCTCCAGCTGGAGTCCACTTACTCAGGGCAGAGACCCGGACATTTCAAGACCATCAGTGGACCTGTGGTGCAGTGCCGGGCCCGGGAGCAATGGCAAACGTCTGTTTTTTCCCCGTTCTCGGGCCACTGGAAATCAGGAAGCTACTGCATTGTTATTGCAATGCACTCATCTTTGTCTGTGGGTTGCTGGGGGATCCATCCGGTTAAGGCACTGCTCTAGGGCATGGATGGGCCCTACAGTCTGGTATCCAATCTGGACCGTACCGGCGCCAACCGACTAGCAGCTCCGCAGGGCAGCATGCAGTTGGCTGTAGCATTGCCCAGGGATGGGAGAGTTTCAGTTGGCCAACATGACATTTTCTCATTGCGCACCAGTGACCCCTGCTGGTTGACGAGGTGCCATGTTGAGCTGCACATGACGCGTCTTCCTCTGATGTGTCTGCGTGGACCCGACTTGTGAATTGCGATGTGATGACAAGCAGTTTCTTGGATTCAGGAGAGCGCAAGCAAACGTGTTCTCTCCTGAATTAACAACGGAGGTTAAGATGAGTGTTTCAGTGTGAGCGAGAAAGGGCATTCCAAATTGGGGGGAAAGAGGGGAAAATCACTCTAAAACAAAAAAACCAATATAGTCCATCCAGGATGACATTTTTTCACAACTAAAAATGCTCAAAACCACACAAATAAAAACAAATAAAAAATCTTTATTCATTTTATGAAGAATTTGTTTCTTTAGTTTTTTTTCAGACTGTTCTGAGTGTTTATGTGGTAGTGGTGTTCTGAAAATGCTTCTTAAACCTTTGAAAGTCTTAGAGTTTGGGGGGGAAAAAGTTATTGAAAATAACAATTGTGACAAAGGTATTTTAAAATGTATGAATTTACATTTTGCCAGTCATTTCTATATTTAAAAATGTACTTTGAGAAACCCTCAATCAGGATCCACTCTGCTGTAATTGGCTGGGGTTGGGGTTCAGGTTGGAGTTTTGCCACCAGACATTTTGCAAGGGTTTTTAGCCTATTTATGTTGCTGTATTGATGGCCTGCAGCAATCAGGCGGCTGTAAAGAGCTGCTTCTTAACACATCGCAGTTTGCAAGTCGGGCTCGCTGAGGCATGATTCAGAGGAAGACGTCACAAAGACTTCACATGCAGTTTACAGTTTTTTTTAACGGCTTACACACAAAATCTTTACATGTCACGCGATTTCTGAAACCTGTCACTCAAAGAGCAAAACCACACACCAAGTCTGCAAAACTATAAGCTAATTCTCAGCCTTTCACTCAGTTTTCATGAATATATTTACGTGGATGAGGTTGGCGTCAACCTCACCAAAACCAGGCGCAGGGGGAGAAATGTAATAGGACAGAGGGCCATTATCAACGTCCCTGGACAGCGTGGGGGGAAATGTGACCATGTGTGCTGCCATCACACAGAACGGTGTCCTCCACCACCATGCCACACTTGGTCCTTACAACACTGCCCATATGCTCACTTTTCGGGAAGCAATTCACAATATGCTTGTTCCAGATCAAAATCCGGATCCAGAGCAGCCCAGATTTGTGGTAATATGGGACAATGTACGTTTTCACTGGGCTGTTCTGGTCCAAAACTGGTTTGCCACCCATCCACGGTTCACAGTTGTATACCTCCCCCCATATTCACCTTTTCTAAATCCTATTGAGGAATTTTTCTCTACGTGGCGCTGGAAAGTGTATGATCTTTGGAGGAGGCATGTGGGGACATAGAAGCTGCCTCTGACCAAGGTTGGATGCACCACTCTAGGAGATTCTTCCCTCACTGTTTGGCAAGAGAAAATATAGCGTGTGATGTAGAGGAAGTATTGTGGCCAGACCCAGCCCGGAGGAGGGATGTAGTTTAGCACTGGTGCCACCCAACCCCCCGCCCCCAAAGTTTTTCTTTCCTCTAAAAATTCTACTTTTGGTTTACATATGTTTATGGTTTCTGTACAAATTCCCATATCGACAGCCTCATAACAAAAGTGCCTAAGTCATTTTTTGTAGTTTTGAGAAAAAGGCAAAAAACTGCTGCAATTCTACGTCAATGAGTATATATTAACTCTTTCTTAGAGTGGTTCAGGAAGTGCACAGCGACCTGCAGTGACTTGAGCATTTTTACACTGTTGACGAATGATAAATCAAGTGCTTTAGGCAGAAAATCTCAAAATGTCCAAAAAATTACTTTTGTTATGAGGCTGTCGATATGGTATATGGTTTTGTTTTCTTGTATGCCATACAACACTGTACTACAGTAACTACAGTAATGTTTTGGAAAAATAAATATTTTCTGTTTCATCATTGCATTGGTGTTTACTGTGTACATTTCAACCCCTCTCAGCAGATTGCTTTCACTCTAGAACATTATATGGAAATGTAGATATAAGCCTATGAATGTCAGAAGAGCTTTAGATTTAGAACAACAGTGTGTACATGGTATATCCAAATATTTACTATTATGAAAAACGTGTTTGCCATTTGATGCAAATACTTGGTTTTGAGATGTGTTTATGGTATTTTGAATGCAGTGTTTTATTTTGCAGGAGATATGAAGAATTTAGCATTTTGTGTGTGCGATTTTTGGATTTGTGTGTAGAGTTTTGAAAAAATGAGACCTAGTTTCAGAAAACGTGTGAAAGCAGTTGTAAAAAACTGTAACTGACAGACTTGCAGGTGCCGGATCGACCAGCTGGAGTCACTGGTGTGCGACGAGTCAACGTCTTCCCTTGGCGACGTTAGAGCCAATTGCACGCCGCCCTGCTGGGCTGCCAGCCACAGTTGGTCCTGTTGCGGGCCAGATTCGATACCAGACTGGGGAGGAATGTAAATCACTGGGTTACCAAGTCCCTGGGAGAGAGACGACAAAGGCCAGTACCAGCAGTGCTCAAAAGCACCCTCCACTCCCTAAAGCTGGAGTTAAACTGGGTCATTCACCATCATCACAATTATGTGCTGCTTTTTTGTGTGCGCATATAACCAACAGCAGCGTATTGAGCATTAAGTTGCATCGCACTGTTACTATTACACTGTTACTATAGCTGCTGATAAGTTGATTGTATACGGCGTGACGCCGATTCTTAAATATGTCACTCACTGCTTCTGGTTACACCTCTGGCACACCCTCCAAATAAGGGTAAACACAGTGAGACAATTGGCCCCTAACAGCCTGGGGTAGGATGGCCTTGATTTTGCCAGGGCTCCCTGGGAGGTTACCATTGTATTAGCATCTCCCAGTGCTGCACCAGACTCCCACAGGCTACACCGTATTAGCACCCCCCAGTGCTGCAACAGACCTCCACAAGTTACACCGTATTAGCATCTCCCAGTGCTGCAACAGACCTCCACAGGTTACACCGTATTAGCATCTCCCAGTGCTGCAACAAACCTCCACAGGTTACACCGTATTAGCATCTCCCAGTGCTGCAACAGACCTCCACAGGTTACACCGTATTAGCATCTCCCAGTGCTGCAACAGACCTCCACAGGTTACACCGTATTAGCATCTCCCAGTGCTACGCCAAACTCCCCACAGGCTACACCGTATTAGCACCCCTCAGTGCTGCAACAGACCCCCACAGGTCACACCTAATTAGCATCTCCCAGTGCTGCACCAGACTCCCACAGGCTACACCGTATTAGCACCCCCCAGTGCTGCAACAGACCTCCACAAGTTACACCGTATTAGCATCTCCCAGTGCTGCAACAGACCTCCACAGGTTACACCGTATTAGCATCTCCCAGTGCTGCAACAGACCTCCACAGGTTACACCGTATTAGCATCTCCCAGTGCTACGCCAGACCCCCCCACAGGCTACACCGTATTAGCACCCCTCAGTGCTGCAACAGACCCCCACAGGTCACACCTAATTAGCATCTCCCAGTGCTGCACCTAACTCCCACTGGCTACACCGTATTAGCATCTCCCAATGCTGCGCCAGACCTCCACAGGTTACACCGTATTAGCATCTCCCAGTGCTGCAACAGACCTCCACAGGTTACACCGTATTAGCATCTCCCAGTACTGCGCCAGGCTCCCACAAGTTACACCGTATTAGTATCTCCCAGTGTTATGTTATATTAAGCACAGAGAATCCAAATCTGGAGCCCACAAATAACTTTGCAGCAGTGAAGCAGGGTAAATAGGAGACTATATTGAGGAAACAGAAGGAAATTACAGAATGGCCAAGGCTTGTATTTTCACACCCTAAAGTGTCCAAGAATGAACAGGCCTATTCATTTTCAGAATAATATGCATGTTTATGCCTTATATGTTTTCCAAATGACGAGTTTGAAAATCTGAATGTTCATCTTAGAAAATTAAGTGAATACTACATTTGTGATAGTGTAATGTGCTGTTTGAACACTGAGAACATACTAGTTGACGTTATTTATTATTTCTTTTCTCCTCAGTTTGGGGAGGAAATGGCCAATAAGGCTCAGACTGCACATGACAGGGTGTGGCCCAGGCTTATGGGAACTCCCACAAGCAAAATGACCAATGAAATCAGCCAAAAAATAAAAGCAAATAATGAAATGATGGAAAGTCTTGCTTGCAACACCACAAGCCCCACCGTTCATCCGGAAAGTTTCCTCTGATGTGACGTGTCTTTTGATCTTAAACCCAAATGTATATCTGCAGTTTTATGAGATTTCATAAAACAACAAGCATAAAAACCCAGGAGTGTGATCCGGCATGGATAAAAGGACTCGCTCTGTAAATAGACGGGAAAATGGCAGGTTTGAGGATGAGAAGGGGGAACAGAAACGTAGCCCGCGAACAACACATCATTATGTCCACACGTGCTTTGTCATAAGGTCGCAAGGGGACCCGTCGACCTATCCGCTCATCCCAAATTAATCACAGACCTCCCATCCGCAATGTGTGTGTCTATGCATCACACATTAATCCCCTACCAGCTCTACAAAACCAGCTTTCTTTGTAGGGCTTCCTTTTGCTATTTTGGTTAAGGGACGGTTTCAACAGGAAATAATTGGACTGTCATAAAAGAAAGGAAAATAGAAACATATGTCCATGGTTTAAAAAGAAAAAACAGCAAGCTAAACAAAAAGTGTGCTGTCGATCTGTCCCAGATGATCCAGAGGAACGTCACGATCGGTCGGGTGAGAGGGCCAAACCCATCCTGGATAGATTAGGCAGGTTTTTTTCAGAAGAAAGGGTTCCAAAAGGTTCTTCTGTCTTTCCTTAGAGGAACCCTATCTAGCTCAAGTGTTCTTTGTTGGACAACATGGTTGAACCTGGGAGCTTTCACACTTTTCACACCTACCATATAGGGTTCCATAAAGAAATAAAAAGCCTTTTTTCTCAGTATGCCCAGAATGCACCTCACTCTACCCCAGAATGCAGCTCAGTTGCGTGTGAAATGTGGGTCTCCTGTGGGGGACTGCACTGCAGTGTGGCTAAACTGGGTTGAGTAGGACAAACATTCTCAATGAAAAACACACCATAAACTCACAACGGCCTCCCCATCACACACAAGAAACACGTACAAACAGGAATCACTCTGTGACAGTCTGGTGCAAGTGAACCTTTGTTGGGATAAATTGTGACATGAATATCTGTGGTAGAGTTCCCTCTGGGTAGAAACCCACAAATGTAACTGCTTGAACCCACACATCCACAGCAAGGGGCACGTCACCGAGAGACCAGACCACAAAACTACACCCAGCTGGAAAACCTGGAACTGGCTGCACACAAGGGTGTGTCACACAGTTATGTGAATATCCCAGAATACACAGTAACTGCCTACATTTCCCTTAGCCTGAATTTATTGGATTTTAGAATGTTGGTTCCCAGTTTTGTGGGACTTTCCTTACAGAAATGAGCATTACATAGAAATGACTGTCTATTTGTGTTTGTTTGTTTTTGTAAAAGTAAAATGACAGAATGAATCAATCTCGACTACATTAAGTAGAAGCTTCTATACCGCTCGAGGTCAGTTCAATGAGACGGCTGAGAGCACACTGATAATGCCACTGTTCACCTATAGGGTGCAGCACAAAAATAATACACTCTTCTGCACTGAAAGGCCTGGATCTCACTAGTTGCTTTTTTCAGTCAGGCCAGCCAGTTTGAGATGAAGGCTCAAGGAAGTTAATCCATGCAACCTCCGCATGGTGTTAATGCCATGATCCTATTGAAAGACAACCAGGTCTCAGGTCTCCATACTGCCCTTTATTGTGACCACGCCTCTTTTCCCAGACTGGCCCAATGAGGACCAATGTGATCAGAAGGACCAAAAGCTCTGGTTTGAGGCACCATGAAGGCACAAGCAAAGCACCACCAATGCCCAGAAGCATCTGTGGCAAGAAGTGCCAGCATGCACCCGGTCACCTCACATTATCATAGCGCACACTCGCTCACCTGACATTAGCATAGCACGCACCCCCTCACCTGACATTAGCGTAGCACACACCCACTCACCTGATATTAGCGTAGCACGCACTGGCTCACCTGACATTAGCGTAGTACGCACCCACTCACCTGACATTAGTGTAGCACACACCTGCTCGCCTGACATTAGCGTAGTACGCACCCACTCACCTGACATTAGTGTAGCACACACCTGCTCGCCTGACATTAGCGTAGTACGCACCCACTCACCTGACATTAGCGTAGTACGCACCCACTCACCTGACATTAGTGTAGCACACACCTGCTCGCCTGACATTAGCGTAGTATGCACCCACTCACCTGATATTAGCATAGCACACACCTCCTCACCTGACATTAGCGTAGTACGCACCCGCTCACCTGACATTAACGTAGCATGTACCCATTCACTTCTCATTAGCATAGCACGCACCCGCTCACCTGACATTAGCGTAGTACGCACCCACTCACCTGATATTAGCATAGCACGCACCCGCTCACCTGACATTAGCGTAGCACACACCCACTCACCTGACATTCGCGTAGCACACACCTGCTCGCCTGACATTAGCGTAGTACACACCCCCTCACCTGACATTAGCGTAGCATGTACCCATTCACTTCTCATTAGCATAGCATGTACCCCCTCACCTGACATTAGTGTAGCACGCACACGCTCGCCTGACATTAGCTTAGCATGCACCCCCTCACCTGGCATAGTGTAGCACGCACCCGCTCACCTGTAATTACCTGTTTACCTCCATCATCCAAGCTAGCAGGGCAGGAACGTCAGGAGCAAGAGTCCCAGAATGCATTCTCTGTACTCAGTGAAGACAAGGGACCCTATCTTACACCCGGCGCTAAGCGGTGCTAACCCAAACGCAAGTGTCTTTGCTATCTTACACCCGGCGCAGGGTTCATTATAGCACCTAGCGCTTACGTCGGTTAAATACCAAGTGATGTTGCGCCCATAGCAAGTGAACTGGGCATGTTGGTCTTAAGGTGAGGTGTGGCCAGGATTATTTTTGGCGTATTGCTATCTTGAGCCGGCAGAAAGCGCTTGCGCTAAAACCACCAAAAACCTGGTCTAAAATCATGTCGCAGTTGTTTACATCTTATTTTAACGGCGCATATAAGTGTGTCTATATAGGCATGTGCACAATGTGCATACATCCTCCTGTCTGTTACACATAGGGGCGTGCATAAGCATGACTAAAAATATCAAGATTACAATGTGAAATATTATTATTGTGTAGGCTATATCAAAAAATGCATGATAATAAAAGGGTCCATAGGTCAAAGACCACATACCTGTCCCTCAGCGAAGGGGAATGCCGCATTAAATTGCTTTCAAACCACTCCATCAACATCCAGGCGATGTGCGATCGTACGTGTAAGGTTACATTACATTATAGGCATGACATTATAGGCATTTAGCAGACGCTCTTATCCAGAGCGACTTACACAACTTCTTATTACATTTATCCATTTATACAGCTGGATATATACTGAAGCAATTTAGGTTAAGTACCTTGCTCAAGGGTACAACGGCAGTGTCCTACCTGGGAATCGAACCTGCAACCTTTCGGTTACAAGTCCAGTTCCTTAACCATTATACTACACTGTATAGACTATTTGCAATAATCCTGGATAAAGCTATGACTTAGCCTATATTTGCCAATAATTCCTGTAATCTTCTGGGGGGACAATCTACTGTTACAGGATAATGACTATCCATTAAAAAGGAGCTGATAACACTTATATCAAGCCTAATGCGCAAATTGTCATTTGCACCTAATGCGTGAATTGGAAAACTCGCGCACTGCAATAGACGGATATTTGAGTTCTGAAAATGTATTTCAGATGCCATTACAATACAATTCATCTAGGCCTACAGCCTGTAAGTAAATAAAATTGTTTTTGACTGAAGAAAGTTTAAAAGCGTGCCCAGTGAATATTGCATTTCTACAGTCCATGGGATTTGCTGTGCATAAAGTTTTTTCGATAGAGATAAATTTCACGATGTAAACTGAATTTTAGCCTTATTCTTTGTCCTTCATATTTTTTTAAATTACAGTGACCAGGCTTCCATACACTCAGCTTATTAAAACCCTCCTGATTTCACCTGTTATACCATAACTAAACAAAATGATTTTAAAGAGAACAATTCACAATTAATTTTAATACCATTCTCTGCATGTGCGCTTTAACTTCATGCAGGAGCAGATCTGTTTCACCTGCTTTAACTTGCACTTTTCACAGTCTTCCCGGGAAAGTGGACTTGTTTTTAAAGCATTAAGCTGCTAGTAAAACACGTTGGTCAGCACATTTCCATAAGCAGGACATTATAAAACAAGGGAAAATATGCGTGCACCTCTGGGTTGCCAACCTGACAGCTTTATTGTATTTAGTGTCATCATGAAGGCAAAATAATGGTATGCAGGTAATGAACTTCGGATGAAGCTTGAACTTCAAGAACTCCATGAGAACAGCCTCGTGGAATTGATGTTTGATAATGTTTCATTGCATAATCAAATGAAATTCGCTAAACAACCAGGCTAAGGTGAGACGGAAGTCATTAGTAGCTTATTCTCAGGTGTTGCAGGTGCTTTTAATGAAATTTAACCGCATATATTTAGTAAAATAACAGCACTGTCGGGAATTACCGGGAACTCATAACGGTTAGTCCAAATAATATTAATCATACTATTGATCCATATAGCCTATTCCTTGATTGCACTAAACACGCACAAGCATGTCTGTTTCGCCATCATATAAGCAATCCGCCAAGGTGGAAAAGCAGGCTTTTAAAGGGAATGGGATATGACATTTTGATTGGTTTATTGCATGTCACGCCCAATACACACCTATAATTGATGACGAGACTAGGTTCAGCCCATTTGCAAGTTGCGCCGTACTTAGCGCTCAAAAAACACGCCGTTAAACTAGCAAAAGTGGACTTGGACACACCCTAAATGCACTTTGCGCCATGCGTTTAGACAAAGCGCTAAGATCGCCAAGATAGAGCCCAAGGGCTGTTTGTGGCAGGGGATGGGATGGAAAAAATACACTAACATTCATCTTGTTACAAAATTAAAAATACCTCCCAAATAAACATATCTGTAAACTAAAATCAAAATGGCAGAGGTTACGTTTGCAGTTTCTACAGAGGTGGAAACCATGAAGGGAGGCGAGCAACCCATATTACATATAAAAGACATGTATGCAGGACAGCCCCTAAGCTTTTGGGGCCCTAACAAAAATCCTTTCTGTGGGTAGATCATCCCAGACGCCCTAAGCATTGTGGAATTTGGGGGCAGATTATGGTTCTGAAGGGGGGGGGGGGGGTTGTTTAATTGGGAAAACAACACACACACCTTGCCAATATTACTGTCCTCTCTTGGCCCCTGTCCAGTGACAAGGCGATAAACTTTACAACCCCCCCCCCCCCTTTCCTTACATGTGGACCAGCATACATATAAATATCCATTTGGGATATGTGTGTTACGTATGTGGCCTTCTCCGGTTGGGCGGGGCTACAGTCGCCAGATGAGGGGTGGCTGGTGCTCAATACGTGGTGTAGCGTGAGGGCGGTGGCATCTGCGTGCGTCTACAGCTGATGGCACATCACAGGAGACTCAAATTAAAGGGTGGGAGTGGAGGACAACACCCTCAGCCTCCCGTCTATAAACCTCCTTACAGCCCTCAGCCTCCCTTCTATAAACCTCGTCACAGAAACCCCTCTCTTGCGGCTTCACCCAGGAGACAGCACGAGACGAAAATACAGAGATTCAGGTATTTTATTTGGTAAAGCTCACATTAGTGCTCCCATTAAAAAAATACACTCTCCTCTCTTTCATTTCTGTCAGATGTACAAAGACAGCTAGATACAGAAAGCTATGGTTTTTTTCTTGTGAGAAATTGCAGCATGCCTGGAACTGTCTGGAATTGATACTCACAGGACTTAACCCAGATTGTCAACAGGCATCTCAATTTTTTAATTTTTTAATTTTATTTATTTATTTCGGCACACATATAGTCACACTTCATCACAATTTCCTGTAATATGCCCTGAACAAACACAGTACCTGCCGAAAAGGGATACGGGAAAAAGCAGACTGCTTATCAAGGTCCCGCCCCAATTCCCAAATCAAATTTGAATGTTCACATTATACATTGTTTAAAACAGATTGTTTCATATCACAACAGCTTCATATCACAATTTGAATGTACATATCAACACAGTAACAAAACTCTGCTGTCATCTGTCTGTATTAGAGGAAAGCCAGATTGAATTTCCCACTCTCATTAGAGGATGCAAAATGCCTGTTTTGTCAAACTCAGCCTTTTTCAAATGGGCTTTTTTTAATCATAAAATTTTTTTTATTCATTCCAGAACTTGGGATACCCGATCATTTTGTCCCATCACCGAAACATCTGACAGTTTTGTGAGGGCTCAGACCTGTATAACTGTATAAGAACTAGAAAGGAAACGAGATCACGTGATTCCATTCAACCCCATTCAAATTGGTACTTCTGCTGGTGGTGCCACCACAAGATGGCCGCCGTGGCCCGAAAATGCTATAACCGATGAGTTCTGCGATTTTTTACCTATGAATGTTGCACAATTCATTGAAGTTGCTCACAGCATAATTTGTACGCCAGAAGCCCACGCTATGGTAATCAATAGAAACAGGCAATAACATTCTACAGTTTTCCTGAATCGAATACATTTTCTCGGCGGAACTGATGGGTTTCTTGGCTGAACTGATTAGCCCTGCTGCAAGACATATAGTACATTATGTAATTGTTCAGGGAGAAACGCAATATAGATTAGGGACGGATTGTGTGATTGTGCGAGGATAATCCTGGAAAATCGCGCTCAGCGTTTTCTCTGATTCATGTGCTGCGTTGACCTCCATTCTCCAACAGATCACAGAAGAGTCCCCTCCGCCTCAAGACGGGACCGAACTCCTTTCACCATCATCCACAATAAGATTCAGAGGTTTGGATTCCTTTGAGGCCTGCCCACAAAAACCAGGCGCAAACACACAATTCTGCAAGTTGTGCTCCAGGCAAGAGAAGAGCACCGCCTTAGCCAGAGCACACTCGGAGGGGGGGTGTGTGGGAGACCGGAGCACAGCGGCAAGGAGACAGCCAAGGATCCAGGATACATCAGGATACAAGAACTGGATACATCTGTTCATTGCTTAAGGCCTCAAGTTTAGCCCTTGTAGGCGGGTCTGGGGACAACTTCCACCGGGAGACATGGGGAAGGGGAAGAGATTGCACAATCGCGGACCTGGTGGGGAGGGGGGGGCGGGGGAGATCACCAACCAGGGGGGGCTGGTGGGTCTGCTACCTGTGGCTCTGTCGTATTTCAAACCATGAATAAATTGACAGTCAAAAAGGTTCAGGGCTTTAGCCCCCCACCCCACTGGACCCACCACACTCACTAAAATCTACTTTAACTGCTCACTCCAGCTGAACATCGAAAGAGCACACGTGCGTTGAGCAAGAAGAATGTTTGCAGCAAACTACAGTCCGTCCCAATGTAACAGTTTTGAGAAAGATGAGAGTCTGACATGTTCACCTTGGACTGCCTGTAGATTCTTTTTAAAAGTCAAGAAAAAATACTACATTTAAAAAAAAAAAGAATTATAATAGATGATTGACAGACAATTCTCTTGGCCTTTTCCTCTTTGGCAGTCGTTTGTATTCCCTGAAGGCAACTGTTTGCTCATGTTACAAAACTTTTGTTGCAAAGATAAAAATGTCAGATTTTTTTCTTGAACATTAGCTAACATCCCTTTGCCTTGTTGCCTCGTCTGAATAAGCTGCTCAGGAACAGGTCCCTTTTAAACAATGGTCCTGCTGTATGAAGGAAATAATGAGGAGCTCACACACTGAGACGGTTTGGGACTGAGGTATAATACAAGGTATTATCTACTCACTGCGCCACAGCGGAATCTGAACAATATGTTTAGTGTTTGAATTGCTCTCCATGAGTCTTGCAGAGGAAAGGGTTCCTGTATTTATCTGGACATGTATGCGGTCCCTGGGGACAGAAGTAACTGCAGTAGGGCACTCAGTGCTTCATACAATATCTGTTTCGGGCCATTATGCACTTCATCAGAAACCGAGTGATGCTCCTTCTGCCTCACATGGGCACAAATCAGGAGAGCGCCCCGAAAACAGAGCACTGGAGAAGGAGAGGAACAGATTCTGAATTAAGAAAACCTGGTGGTGAACAAGTACACACACCAGTACACACACACACACACACACACACACACACACACAAACACTCGCGTGCAAATCCAAATTTAAACACATGTTCAGTTATGCACATGTTCACAAATCCAAATTCTCACATACACACACAAATCTAAATTTATACACACACATGCACACGCACGCACACACATGCCACCCTGCAGTCGGCGCGCAGCCAGTGATGTTTATTGTATTCCACCCACAGGTGAAAAGATGAAAGGCTCTGTCGATACAGGCGCTCTCCATGCAGAGCACACACGCTGGACACAGAGCCATGGTCACGTGGTCCCCGCAGGGGTGGGTCCTCATGCCAGCGGTAAAACAGACACTAGCACCAAAGAACATGATCCACTCAGCGGGGACATAGCTCTGAGTCACACTCGTCTGCAGAGGAAGAGCGTTTCTAAGGCGATGTTAATTAGGTCATTCCTCTGGAGACTTAACCTCCCACCACCACTGCAAAAAGCACATCCTCCCCAAAATCTCCTCTGATTCCAAAACCATCTAAAACAGCAAGCAACTGAGCAGGTCTAAAAACTAAAGGACAACGATGAGTACAAGTCAACTGTGGCTAAAGTCTACCGAGCCACCTGATTAAGACTTTGAGAGCAGCCCTAGATAAGAACAGCACTACACTACAGTACTGGCAACGGTATCAAAAGTGGTCAGACAGGTGAGCCAAGGTGCACCAGAAAGTTAAACCACATCAATCAGTTTTCTGATTGGCTAGATCGCATCACCCAATCTTCTGATTAGTTAATCATACAGTAGCCTCCCTTAAAGCAGAAGGGAGAAGCTTGGGGGGGGGGGGGGGGGGGGTGAATAGTGGAGGGGAGGAGAGCGACATAGAAGAGAGGATGATAGATGGAGAAGGAAAATAGAGATGGAAAGGAGAGGAGGGGAGGTAGAGAGAAGAGGTGAGCTCTTACCTGTTTGCTCCCGTGCCCAAACTCTCCCCAACTCTGCCTGGGAGAGACAGACTATAAGCAGAGTGGACAGACGCATGTTCAACAGCCAGGCAACAATGCTTCTCTCTCTCCTTCTCTTTCTACACTTCACACTTTAAACACAGTCCTGTGCAGGCTTGCTCTCTCACACTCTCTGCTCTCTCTCTCCCACCGCTCTCTCTTCTCCTTCTCTTCCTTCACTTCACACTTTAAGCACAGTCCTGTGCAGGCTTGCTCTCTCTCACTTTCTGCTTCTCTTTCTCTCTGCCACCGCTCTCTCCTCCTCCTTCCTCACTTCACACTTTAAAAACCAAGCTCCTCCTGGTCCTGTATTTATGCTCCCATTCTCCTTCTTTCCATCTCTCTCGCTCTCTCTCTCTCACTCTCTTTCCCCCCTCAGTGATGTTCTGTTGTTGCCATAGTAATGTAACACAAGAGGAACAGAACAACTGATGAGGCATTGCTATCAAAGTGGCTGAAACTATTCTCTCTGTCTACTCTTTAATTTTTCAATTTTTTCTCTGGCATCTCCTGTGCTCTCTCTCTCTCTCTCTTGCTCCCGCTCTCTCGATTTATCGCCAAAGAGAGGATTCATAAACATCTATGTGTGCATGTGTTCTCTCACTAGCTAGTTATGCATTAAAAACCACTCATGAAAAAATGATTCAGTATAATATGTAAGCCCATTCCAACTAATGATAAGAAAGACTTGTGAAAAAACATTCTCCATCAAAATTATATTTAAAGTTTTGAAATTCTGAGCTGTGGTTTTTAGGGGGCAAACGGTTAGCGTCGATGCAGACTGTCCAACTTGGGAAGCACGATGTGGAAGGTTGAGCTGGGTGGACTATATTTAAAGTGCTGTATTTAAGATGCAGGGCACAAAGCTGGTATTTGTGTGTGGGAGGGGTCGTGTGTGCAGCCAAACCAAACATATGTGACTCCCAGGCACCAGAGGAGCCGGTCCCCACAGTGATCCCAGGCACCAGAAGAGCTGGTCCCCACAGTGATCCCAGGCACCAGAAGAGCTGGTCCCCACAGTGATCCCAGGCACCAGAGGACCCAGTGCCCACAGTGATCCCAGGCACCAGAGGAGCCAGTGCCCACAGTGATCCCAGGCACCAGAGGAGCCAGTCCCCACAGTGATCCCAGGCACCAGAGGAGCCGGTCCCCACAGTGATCCCAGGCACCAGAGGAGCCGGTCCCCACAGTGATCCCAGGCACCAGAGGAGCCGGTCCCCACAGTGATCCCAGGCACCAGAAGAGCCGGTCCCCACAGTGATCCCAGGCACCAGAGGAGCCAGTCCCCACAGTGATCCCAGGCACCAGAGGAGCCAGTGCCCACAGTGATCCCAGGCACCAGAGGAGCCAGTGCCCACAGTGATCCCAGGCACCAGAGGAGCCAGTCCCCACAGTGATGGTCGGCACCAGAGGAGCCAGTCCCCACAGTGATCCCAGGCACCAGAGGAGCCAGTCCCCACAGTGATGGTTGGCACCAGAGGAGTCGGTCCCCACAGTGATGGCAAATGACAGGTCAAACCCATTCAGTTCTTCTGCTGTATTGACACATAAATTGGAACAAGCATACAAGATCTCTTGCAGCTGCTTTTAGGGTAAATGGCAAGACTCCCGAACCAAGACACGTTCTCCAGCAAATGTGCGCTCACACCCATCCACCCACCCCCACTTAACAAACACATAGAATTATGTATTCCTCATTCTCACAAACACACACATATGTACACACACAGAATTCCTCTGCCTCCTGCCTTCTCTCTCACTGCACGCTTATGCACACATAATTATATATTTATCTCTCTCATACACACATATGTGTGTTCTCTCTGTCTCACTCCCTCTATCTCTCTCCGAATCAAACAAACACACAGGATTATTTATGTCTCTCAAACTTTCTGTCTGGCACACACACATACACACACACAGGCACAATTTAAAGTCAGTTTCATGCAGACAATAGTCCCGTCTTCGCTGACAGAAGTGAAAATACATTGATGATGAAAAACACACAAGCCAAGAGAAAGGAAAGTCTGCAGATTTCCATCTATAAGAATCATCAGAGAGAATACATTTCCTTTCATTTGCCAAACAGCTCCTTTTGAGCTCTGAGCACACCGCCAGTACAAAATTATCTCAATATTGTAATGAAGTGCAAGAAGGTATGTGAGTGGAGAAAGGACAGGAGAAAGGCTGGGGTTGGGCTCAGATTCACGGCAACGCTGTTCTTGTAAAGGACTCCACTGATATATCCTTCCCATCTCCTGATAGCCCTTGCTAATATGAGCGGGTGCACAAACACACAAGCGATTGCTCACTGTCTGCAGACCAGCCCTTCTGTACTGGAGCTGCAGAAACAATTCACTGCAGCGTGCTTGACCTTTAAAATCACCCTGAGGGTTTGATCTCTGGACAACATCTCCCACATCTGTGACTGCAAACGCACATATACACACACACACATACACAAACGCACAATTACATATGCGTGCGCACACACAGACTGAATCAATTTGACAATCTTAGGCGTGTGTCTGTGTGTGTGTTCTTGCATGTACAGTGCACTCCAAAAGTTTTAGGACAGTGACACATTTGTTGTTATGGCTCTGCAGTCCAGCACATTGGATATGAAATGGAACAGTGACTATGTGCAGTGCAGACTTTCAGCTTTAATTTGAGATTTACAAGCGATACTATAACCTCTCTGCATTTTAATGGATCTCTATGGGAATTGGGGGGTGGGACTAGATTAAGCTGTAAATTACACGGGAATAGTAAGGAACCCATGGTTGGCTAAATGGCTGTAAGTCATCAAGGGTCTGTGGTATGGGCGGCAGTGTAGTATAATGGTTAAGGAACTGGCCTTGTAACCGAAAGGTTGCAGGTTCAATTCAACTGCCGTTGTACCCTTGAGCAAGGTACTTAACCTGAATCGCTTCAGTATATATCCAGCTGTATAAATGGATAATATGTAAAAAATGCTAAAAAGTTGTGTAAATTGCTCTGGATAAGATGGGATACAGCTTAAATGCCTATAATGTAATGTAATGTATCAAACCAGCCTCAAACCATCACTTTGCTGCCAGATATGCAGTAGATATGGATGGATCACTTTAAGGGTTGTTTCTCCAGACTAATTTTCCAATTGAACTCTATGTTAATTTGTCCAATTACTTTTGGTGCCCTAAAATGGGGGGACTATGTGAAAAAAGGCTACAATTGCTACACAGTTAACCCCATATGGATGTAAAAACCCTCAAATTAAAGCTGAAAGTCTGCACTTTAACCGCATAGTCACTGTTACATTTCAAATCCAATGCGCTGGAGTACAGAGCCAAAACAAAAAAATGTGTTACTGTCCAAACACGTTTGGAGTGCACTGTGTGTGGGTGTATATATGATTGCACGTGTTTGTATCCATGTGTGTGTGAGAGAATAAACTGTGTGTGCGTGTGTGTGTGGGTCTTGTCTCTGGGATCAAGCTGGATGTGTGTGTGTTTCTGTTAGGATCCTGTAATTCTGTCTGTTTATTCTTTATTATTTTTCCTGTTCCTTCCCTCGCGATTGTCAGTCCGCGTTCCATGTTTTCTGAGATTCCACCCCCTGTCTTTGTCATTGCACTATTCGGGTGATTTTGGGAACATTCGGGTTTCCTCTGTATTTCGTATATCTCGTTTTCTTCCTTCTGGCTTTATTTATATTTGTATATAATACTAATGTACTAATCATACTAACTGTTAGATTAGATTTAATACTAACCTGCTAACAAACTAACATGTATATAATACTAACCAGCTAACCTACTAACATTAGGGTTTTAGAGTTCACTACTAATATTACTAATTACTAATTCATCTTGAGTTTCTACCTGCAGCTTTCATTTCCCTCCTTGTTATCCTATCCCTGTATCTATCTGTGATTTCGCATTCTCTGCACATGTTTCCACTTCCGTGCTCCCCTCTGAGCTGTGCACTTGTTTACCTGCTAACCCCAGGCCGTTTGTTATCATTGTGTCTATGTGCATTCCAGTCCGTGTCTTACGTTTCCCCTGTTATTGTATTATTGGTCCTTGTTAACCCTCACTGTTCTCACCTGTGAGCAATCTCCCCTCCCTGCTTCTACACACCTGATTCCCATTATGTCTGTCTCCCTCTGTGTGTATATATACCTTGTCATTTCAGTGTTTCTTCGCGAGTTCCTTATACCACAAGATTTTTTGCTTCTGTGTTACCTTCCTGTTTTTCTGAGATTCTGCCCGAGCTGTTTGTTTCTTCTTTAGTTTCTGTTTCCCAGTTTTTGTTTCCCTAGTTTTTTGCCTGTGGTTGTTTTGTTTTGTATTCAGTCTGTTTTGGTTTTCTTTGTGTTCCTCCTACGACTCCCCGGTTTTGGCCTCTGCCTGTGTTCTCGCGACTCTGATTTTTGGATACTGTTTTTGTGCCTTTGCTGTGCCTTCCTGGTTACGACCCCTGCCTGTTTTGACCATTCTTTGGACTGTGCTTTGTACCGTTGCCCTGTCTCCCCGGTTTTTGACCCAGCCTGTCTCACCACAGATTGCTGCCTTGCCCCTTATTAAACTTAGGTTTTTTCATACTACACCTAACAGTTTCTGAGAAAGAAATCATTTGTGTGTGTCTGTGTGTGTAAGAGAATTTCTGAGAAAGGGTGTGCAGGTTTGTGTGTGTGTGTGTGTGTGTGTGTGTGTGTGTGAACACCTCCTCCCCTCTATCCTCTCCTCTACATTTTCATAAATCACTATCAGTGTGAGGTGTATGCTACCAGCGTGGTAAGGTTCCTCTGGTAGAAAAGGGTCTTCTTATGTAAGATAAACATGCCCAATTGTGCTTTGCTCATAATACCATGGTTACTTCATTTGGTGAATCATGATCTCTGTAGGTGTGGTTCCAGTTGGAGGCAAAAATTCAAGCCAACTCAGTCCCCGACCCATAACGTAACATCAGCAAACATTTGCGAGAATCAATCAGATTGCAGTGAACCAAACTCACAAACCGTAACGTAGCGTTCCAGATACTGCTGTGTGGGAACTGGCGGGATTCTCACATGATTTGAGTTAGTCAATAAAATGAAAACCATGTCTGGGTAAATCGTACAGTTCCATGGTAATATGTTACAGTGTTTGCTTGTGTTTATAGGGTTTATGTGCCTCCAGATCTGATGACTTGGGAAAGAATAATGTTTTATTACCTTGCTAACTGTTTTTTCAGAGGTCTGGGTTGGATTACTCCACTATCGTCTGCTTCCCACTGTCCATCTGCTCACAATCCGTTCCAACGCAAACTGGTGGGAATTTATTTGCTTTTGGTGCAGAGTGCACAGGAAAAAGGCAACAAAGGCTGTTGGTCATGGCACTGAGTAAAACCTCTCCCTGTCCACACAACACATTGGTCAGGAGTGCACAGCTATGGTCCTGGAAGGCTTATGCACAGTCTGGCTTATTAAATAATAATAATAATAAAAATAATTCCTTACATTTATATAGTGCGTTTGTCACACTCAAAAAGTGCTTTTACAGCAATGAAGGGGAAACTCACCTCAACCACCACCAATGAGAAGCACCCACCTCGGCGATGCATGGCAGCCATTTTGCACCAGAGAGCTCACCACACATCAGCTGAGGTGGAGAACAACATTTTTTAAGCCAATTAAACTGGGGGATGATTATGTGGCAGGTTGGGAATTTAACCAGGACCCCAGGGTACCCCCTACACTTTGCGATAAATATCATGGTATGTTTAATGACTGCAGTGAGTCAGGACCTGTTTAATGTTCCATCCAAAGAACAACACCTCCTACCGCACAGCGTCCCCATCACTGCACTAAGTTTTCCCAGGAGGTCTCCCATCCAAGTACTAAACAAAGCCCACATGCGCTTAGGTTCATCTTGTCAGCAGGAGCAGAGTGCATGGTGGTATGGCTGCAGGAAATATAAAGAGATGTAAGGGGTGCTTCATCACCAGAATTTTGTAACATTAACGCCGAATAGCACCATATAACTTAACTACTGTGCTGTGTTGGTAAATGGAAAAAGAAAATGTTTTTTGCTATTCCTGAGAATTCCATTTCTTGGAGACGCAACATTTCTTCGCGATACCGACAATGATTACGAGCATAACTGTAACCATGACGATGATGTGGCTGAGAGGTTCTGGCTGATTCAGGAGAGCATAGCCCTGCTAATGATGTGCTTTGTGAAAGCTCACTGTTCCCTAAGTACCTGTGACCCTACCACAGCTGCTCGCTGAAGGGGGAGGTGTCCCACACATAGCCTATTACAGCCCTGCCAGAGAGGCACACCCTGGCAACCCTTTCCCAAACCATTCCACTCACAACCGTAGTCACCATGACCGCTGGAGCCTGGCTCCCCGCCTGTTCCCCAAAGATAGAGGCCTAGGTAGAGGCTAAAATAGAGATGGAGAGAGAGACAGCGGTAGAGACTAAAACTGAGATGGAGAAAGACACAGAGGTAGAGGCTAACATAGAGATGGAGAGAGAGACCAAGGTAGAGGCTAAAATAGAGATGGAGAGAGAAACAGAGGTAGAGGATAAAACAGAGATGGGGAGAGAGAGATAAAGGTAGATGCTCAAAAAGAGATGGAGGAGAGAGACAGAGGTAGAGGCTAAAGCAGAGATGGAGGAGAGAGATAGAGGTAGAGGCTAAAATAGAGATGAAGAGAGAGACCAAGGTAGAGGCTAAAATAGAGATGGAGAGAGCGACAAAGGTAGATGCTAAAATAGAGATGGAGAGAGAAACAGAGGTAGAGGATAAAACAGAGATGGGAGAGAGAGATAAAGGTAGATGCTCAAAAAGAGATGGAGGAGAGAGACAGAGGTAGAGGCTAAAATAGAGATGGTCATAGAGAGGTAGTGGCTAAAATAGAGATGGAGAGAGACAGAGATTAGAAGCTAAATTAGGCTAAATTAGAGAAGGAGGGGATAGGCAGACACCAGCGGTACTGTAGGGTAACAATTATGAACTAAAGGAGAGAGAAGGAGGGAAGGTGACAGCTGTGCAGACTAAAAGAGAAATAGAGGGAGAGATGACAGGGATGTAGCTGGAGTCAAACTTACAGACTGAAACTACAGGCAAGGAAACAACAAAGCTCATGAAAGCGAGTGAGAGCAAAGCAGCAGGAATGAAGAAAAGAGAGCACAGATATAAACCCAAAATTACCTTTTGATCTCTCTCCTCTATTTAAATATCCAGGCTGGGATAATTTAGGATTGGCACTTTGGTTCTTTTCTATATAAATGTCAGAGTGAAAAAACAGCAAGAGCTAATAAAGAAAAGAGGCCATGGTTTCTCTTCTAAAATGTGTGTCTTTTAAAACAGATTAAGAAATGCTTTTGCCTAATTAGATCTGTTTAAGGAAACTTTGTAATAGACCCAGCTATTGTAAAAAGCTTTTGTGTGAACTTTGAGCCGCGAACACTGTTCTCTCCTTACACTGTCTACCTCCCTCCTTTTCTGGTAAAACACAGATTATATCAGCACAGGTTCACCTGTATTTCTATCTGATGTACTACAGGGTCTGAACTTTGAGAAAGCTTAATTTTCATCAGTGGCACTTCTTTTACGAACGCCTTCTCACACTGACCTCTGCTGGTGGCTATGGAAAATTACACTAATCATCACTAATATGCATGAGGCAAGACCAAATCGTCTCTGGGAGAAAATCAACCACCATGCATTCCAACCAACACTGAGCACTGTGAAACTGTATTGCATCAGTTGGATGTTATTGTGACAAGCCCAAAGAGTTACACTTCCTTACATATACCAACACCTGCTACACAAAAAAAATGTTTCCACCAATGCGGCTTGTCATACCATTCCCTGAATTCCAAAAACAGATAACAGTGTAAGTAACTTTCAGCTCTATCCTGTGTTATTTCCCCCCTGAGCCCAGTGTAAGTAACTTTCAGCTCTATCCAGTGTTATTTTCCCCCTGAGGCCAGTGTAAGTAACTTTCAGCTCTATCCAGTGTTATTTTCCCCCTGAGCCCAGTGTAAGTAACTTTCAGCTCTATCCAGTGTTATTTTCCCCCTAAGGCCAGTGTAAGTACGATTCAGCTCTACCCAGTGTTATTTTCCCCCTGAGCCCAGTGTAAGTAACTTTCAGCTCTATCCAGTGTTATTTTCCCATCTCATTGCCTCCAGCATCCGAACAAACTGCTGATAATGGGAAATGCTTCTCACTGCACATTCACGGCAGGTTGTGGGACAACATCGGGCCTGAAGCAATTTGACCCTGATTTTCCACCCCGGGAGATCCGCCAATCAAACCTTGCTATTCTTGCTCATTGTGTTCCTCCACAGGGCCGGAAATGTTCTCGCTCCAACGTACACTCTTATTGTCAGAAGAAAATGAGAGAATACCCTCCTTTTGTGTGCACACGTATGCTCCCTGATGCTGCCAAATGGCGGCTCCAGCCAACAGGAACTGACAGGCAGAACAGAATAGATTAACATTCTCTGCTGAAATCCTCTCTCTGTGAAGGGGGGTATAGCTCAGTGGTAGAGCATTTGACTGCAGATCAAGAGGTCCCTGGTTCAAATCCAGGTGCCCCCTGCCTTTTCAAGATTTTGCCAATCAGAATGAACAGCTTGTCAGAAACACATTATTAAAATGAAGAGCGTCTGACACACCGCCACAGTCCTCCAGCTCACCATCACACTAATCCACTAGAACCGAACATTGCAAATATAGGATTGAGGACGCTTGTTTGTCCACAAGACAAGATGATGCATGTGACAATAGTGAGTGTGTGAAATGAATGATGTCATCTTTGGTGTGTTAACAGAGGGGAAATCACAGTCAACCAGGGGTATGCGAAGACAATGGAATAGGCAATATTATGAGGCAGAGAGACATTGCACCTATATTACCTGCATCAGTTGCAATTGGATGCACACATATTTCAGTAATGCTTGTGTGTTCAGATATGGTTCGTTCAGAGCCACAAGGTGACATTAATTGCTTTGATGATGTAAGACAGTAATTCTCCCCTCAACACACCGATTCTAATCACTGCTAACCCAGCCTTTTCTAACCCCTTTAAATCCCTACAGAAAAACAGCTGGATGACTTCAGTGGCTGTGTGAGAGAGAGATACAGCGAGCACCATAATTCATTGGACAGTGACGCATCTTTTTGTTATTTTGGTTCCGTACTCTAGCACTTTGAGTTTGAAAGGATACAATGACAATGAGGTTGAAGTGCAGACTGTCAGCTTTAATTTGAGGGTATTTTCATCCATATCGGATGAACCGTTTAGAAATTATAGAACCTTCTGTAGATAGTCCCCCCCATTTTCATTTTCGGGCATCAAAAAATATTGGACAGTTTAACATAATGTAGAATAAAGTAATAATTTTTAAGATTTGGTCGGATATCCTTTGCATGCCTTGACTTCCTGATGTCTGTGACCCAACAACATCTAAAGACTCTTGATATCTTATTTTCTGGCACTCTTACAAGCGATAATATAACTTCTCTGCATTTGAATGGATCTCTATGGGAATTGAGGGGTGGGACTAGATTTAGCTGTAAATTATGCTGGAACAGTATGGAATACATGGTTGGCGAAATGGCTCTGAGTCATCAAGGGTCTGAGGTAACAAACAAGCTTCAAACCATCACTCGGCTACCAGATATGCAGTAGATATGGATTGATCACTTTAAGGGTTGTTTCGCCTGACAAATTTTCCTATTGAACTCTATGGAATAAGTCAGGAGAAGAAACCCTTTCAAGCTATCCATCCATATCTACTGCATATCTGGCAGCAGAGTTATGGTTTAAGGCTTGTTTGATATGGAAGACCCTTGATGACTTAGAGCCATTTAGCCAACCATGTGTTCCATACTGTTCCAGTGTAATTTACAGCTAAATCTAGTCCCACTCCCAATTCCCATTGAGATCCATTCAAATGCAGAGAGGTTATAGTATCGCTTGTAGGAGTACCAGAAAATAAGATATCTTTTGGGTCACAGCCATCAGAAAGTCATGGCATGCAAAGGATATGCGACCACATATTAAAAATTATTACTTTATTCTACATTATGTTAAACTGTTCAATATTCTTTGATGCCCAAAAATGGGAGGGGGGCTATGTACGAAAGGTTCTATAATTTCTAAACGGTTCATCCGATATGGATAAAAATACCCTCAAATTAAATATGACAGTCTGCACTTCAACCTCCTTTCAAACTCAAAGTGCTAGAGTACAGAACCAATATAACAAAAAATGTGTCACTGTCCAATGAATTACGATGCTCACTGTATGTTTGTCCCGTCTTCAGTTAATGACAGAATACAGCCGTCTCTGTGAGTGCAGGAGGCAGTGTGACAAAAACAGGCTTGAGGTGAACTGACAACCCCCAGAGCACAGCAACAGGAGGACAGCACCTGGAGCAGAGCACCTTGAGGACAGCATCCGGAGGACAGCATTCATTATAAGATAGATGGCCAAACAGGAGTGAGAGAATTTCCACTAGGGCAAGCCCAGAGCCAACTCACGGCATTACGGGAGAGGCAGTCCACTGCCCTCTTCGAGCTGGCACGGGGCAGGCAGAGGATCGGGCACTCCTACAGAGCAGGTCCTAGCAGGTCAGCCAGAGCCATCCCCATCGACAGCCAAGTACACCGGTCTTCAAATGCCACGCATGACCTTCTTGGACGATGTGGAAGTGCACCTGGCCACGTTTGAGGGTACAGCAGTTGCCAGCGGGAGGCTAGCAGCAGAGTGGGATGTGCGCCTCCTTCATCTTCTCACTGGGGAAGCCCAGCAAGCGGTGCACAGCCGACTGCCATCCTCCAGGGCCAGCTACAACGATCTGAAAAATGGCAATCATTAATCAGATGGGCCCCGATCACTGCTTCTGGGCCCTCTGATATGAGGACGCCGACTGCCCCTTTGCCCTGGCGCAGCAGCTCCGTGACGCTGCCGAATGGCGGCTCTAGCCAGCAGTGCACTCTGTGGTGGAGGTGGTTGAGCAGGTGACCTTAGAGTGGTTCATGGTGAGCCTGCTGAGCACCACCCTACCCTACTTTCCCCCAATGGGAGTGCTGGCAGTGTGGGAGCCCCAGCCATGTATGCAGAGACTGCCCCCTGATGGAGGTGGGACAGGGGGCTGCAGGTCGTCACCTCGCCAGGCCCTTTCCCCGGTCGTACCGGATGCTGGTAAGGGTACAAGGGGGTACGTGCCAGGCTTTTTAAGAGTCTGTGTGCTGACAGACCACATTCCTCAAAACCTGGTTCGGCTGGGGGCATTGGGGAGTGTCTGGCCAGTAGAATCGAGCCATTAGTCTACTAACTGTTTTGTCGAACCTTAGGTGCCCAAACATTAGGTTGTGATGAGTCACCTGGAAAAGCATTTTTCCCAATGACTTTTCGACACCAAAAACTAGGTGATCTCTTCTCCTGACTGAGTGTACTCACTCTGTACTATAACCTGTCTCAAATGAAAGCAAGGTATGAGCGGAGAGATGGAGAGTTAACCACCAATTTATGCTCACTTGCAAAGTAAAACATTTAATAAAAGTTAATAAAAATTTATAAAAAATATATTAAGTCAAATAATACACCCTTCAGCTCTTTCAGTACCTGTTGCCAGGGAACATAGTCAGCTGCAGACCTTCTCGTTGTTGAACACATAGGCAGACACAGGTGGGCCCCAGGACAGAGTCTAAAACCCCCTCATATAATTTCTTGGCAATGTGACAACAGGATTTACATTTACAGTCAATATGACAATGTTATGTTGCAGCTGATCTAGAACTGTCATACAAATGTGACAAAAGGATTTACATTTATCCAAAGTTAACCACCAATTAATGCTTACTCGCAAAGTAAAAATTTATAATCAATGTTGATTTCTGGTATTGCTACCAATTTTTTCTTTTTCTTTTTCTAAGGCCATCAAGGGGGTATAGCTCAGTGTTAGAGCATTTGACTGCAGATCAAGAGGTCCCCGGTTCAAATCCGGGTGCCCCCTTGAGGAGCATGCAGGTTGCGATGCTTTTAAACATTCACGAAAACCAGCTACAGATTCAGAGACTTATCTTTCACTGAGTCAGTCACTATCACAGATCCAAAGGACCCGAACCAATATGACAATTTTCTGGTCTGGTTAATCCACAACACTTTCGTGGATTTACATTTATCCAAAGTTCACCACCAATTTATGCTGACTCGGGAAGTAAAAATTTATAATACAGGTGGGTTTCTGGTATTGATACTAATTATTTTTCTTTCTAAGAGCATCTAGGGGGTATAGCTCAGTGGTAGCGCATTTGACTGCAGATCAAGAGGTCTCCGGTTCAAATCCGGATGCCCCCTGTAGGAGCATACAGGTTGCGATCCTTTTAAACATTGACGAAAACCAGCTACAGATTCACCAACTAATCTTTCACTGTGTCAGTCACTATCACAGCTCCAAAGGACCCGAACCAATATGACAATTTTCTGGTCTGGTTAATCCACAACACTTTCGTGGATTTACATTTATCCAAAGTTCACCACCAATTTATGCGGACTCGGGAAGTAAAAATTTATAATCCAGGTGGGTTTCTGGTATTGATACTAATTATTTTTCTTTCTAAAAACATCAAGGGGGTATAGCTCAGTGGTAGAGCATTTGACTGCAGATCAAGAGGTCCCCGGTTCAAATCCGGGTGCCCCCTGCAGGTTGCGATGCTTTTAAACATTGACGATAACCAGCTACAGATTCGGAGACTTATCTTTCACTGTGTCAGTCACTATCACAGCTCCAAAGGACCCGAACCAATAAGACAATCTTGTGGTCTGGTTAATTCACAACAGTTGTGTTTCAGTCGACAATCATCCCCCCTATAGTAACATCCAGGTAGCAATGATTTTAAACTTGGAGAAAACCAGCTACAGTTTCACAGACATATCTAACACAGTGTCAGTCATCAACCTGTCGTAATAATTTTTATTAAATGTGAAGGTTTATTCCTATCTTTTCAATACAGAATATAAGCTGCTATGTCGTCATGGGACTTACTTAAATAGGGGCAGTAGCTATCACTCCTCAAAAGGACGACAGTCAAAAGGACAATGTTATGTACCAGCTGATGCAGAAATGTCATTCAAAGTTATGTGCCCTCCTGTGTGTGGTGGTTTTTGTTACAACTAATCAATTATTCCACATTTGGTTAACCACCAATTTATGATCACTCGCAAAGTAAAAATTAATAATCAATGTCGGTTTCTGGTATTGCTACCAATTCTTTCAGCTCAAGAGAGCGCCAGGAGGGTAGATGTCAGTGGTAGAGCATTTGACTGCAGATCAAGAGGTCCCTGGTTCAAATCCAGGTGCCCCCTGTAGAAACAGGCAGTTAGCAATGCTTTTAAACATTGACAAAAACCAGCTACAGATTCACCAACTTATCTTTCACTGTGTCAGTCACAATCACAGCTCCAAAGGACTCGAACCAATATGACAATTTTCTGGTCTGGTTAATCCACAACACTTTCGTGGATTTACATTTATCCAAAGTTCACCACCAATTCATGCTCACTCGCAAATTAAAACTTAATAATCCAGGTCGGTTTCTGGTATTGATACTAATTATTTTTCTTGCTAAGAGCATCTAGGGGGTATAGCTCAGTGGTAGAGCATTTGACTGCAGATCAAGAGATCCCCGGTTCCAATCCGGGTGCCCGCTGTGCACCACCAGTTGCAAAGCTTTTAAACATTGACGAAAACCAGCTACAGATTCAGAGACTTATCTTTCACTGTGTCAGTCACTATCACAGCTCCAAAGGACCCGAACCAATATGACAATTTTCTGGTCTGGTTAATCCACAACACTTTCGTGGATTTACATTTATCCAAAGTTCACCACCAATTTATGGTGACTCGGGAAGTAAAAATTTATAATACAGGTGGGTTTCTGGTATTGATACTAATTATTTTTCTTTCTAAAAGCATCAAGGGGGTATAGCTCAGTGGTAGAGCATTTGACTGCAGATCAAGAGGTCTCCGGTTCAAATCCGGATGCCCCCTGTAGGAGCATACAGGTTGCGATGCTTTTAAACATTGACGAAAACCAGCTACAGATTCACCAACTTATCTTTCACTGTGTCAGTCACTATCACAGCTCCAAGGACCCGAACCAATATGACAATTTTCTGGTCTGGTTAATCCACAACACTTTCGTGGATTTACATTTATCCAAAGTTCACCACCAATTTATGCTGACTCGGGAAGTAAAAATTTATAATACAGGTGGGTTTCTGGTATTGATACTAATTATTTTTCTTTCTAAGAGCATCAAGGGGGTATAGCTCAGTGGTAGCGCATTTGACTGCAGATCAAGCGGTCTCCGGTTCAAATCCGGATGCCCCCTGTAGGAGCATACAGGTTGCGATCCTTTTAAACATTGACGAAAACCAGCTACAGATTCACCAACTAATCTTTCACTGTGTCAGTCACTATCACAGCTCCAAAGGACCCGAACCAATATGACAATTTTCTGGTCTGGTTAATCCACAACACTTTCGTGGATTTACATTTATCCAAAGTTCACCACCAATTTATGCTGACTCGGGAAGTAAAAATTTATAATACAGGTGGGTTTCTGGTATTGATACTAATTATTTTTCTTTCTAAGAGCACCAAGGGGGTAAAGCTCAGTGGAAGAGCATTTGACTGCAGATCAAGAGGTCTCCGGTTCAAATCCGGATGCCCCCTGTAGGAGCGTGCAGGTTGCGATGCTTTCAAACATTGACGAAAACCAGCTACAGATTCGGAGACTTATCTTTCACTGTGTCAGTCACTATCACAGCTCCAAAGGACCCGAACCAATAAGACAATCTTGTGGTCTGGTTAATTCACAACAGTTGTGTTTCAGTCGACAATCATCCCCCCTATAGTAACATCCAGGTAGCAATGATTTTAAACTTGGAGAAAACCAGCTACAGTTTCACAGACATATCTAACACAGTGTCAGTCATCAACCTGTCGTAATAATTTTTATTAAATGTGAAGGTTTATTCCTATCTTTTCAATACAGAATATAAGCTGCTATGTCGTCATGGGACTTACTTAAATAGGGGCAGTAGCTATCACTCCTCAAAAGGACGACAGTCAAAAGGACAATGTTATGTACCAGCTGATGCAGAAATGTCATTCAAAGTTATGTGCCCTCCTGTGTGTGGTGGTTTTTGTTACAACTAATCAATTATTCCACATTTGGTTAACCACCAATTTATGATCACTCGCAAAGTAAAAATTAATAATCAATGTCGGTTTCTGGTATTGCTACCAATTCTTTCAGCTCAAGAGAGCGCCAGGAGGGTAGATGTCAGTGGTAGAGCATTTGACTGCAGATCAAGAGGTCCCTGGTTCAAATCCAGGTGCCCCCTGTAGAAACAGGCAGTTAGCAATGCTTTTAAACATTGACAAAAACCAGCTACAGATTCACCAACTTATCTTTCACTGTGTCAGTCACAATCACAGCTCCAAAGGACTCGAACCAATATGACAATTTTCTGGTCTGGTTAATCCACAACACTTTCGTGGATTTACATTTATCCAAAGTTCACCACCAATTCATGCTCACTCGCAAATTAAAACTTAATAATCCAGGTCGGTTTCTGGTATTGATACTAATTATTTTTCTTGCTAAGAGCATCTAGGGGGTATAGCTCAGTGGTAGAGCATTTGACTGCAGATCAAGAGGTCCCCGGTTCCAATCCGGGTGCCCGCTGTGCACCACCAGTTGCAAAGCTTTTAAACATTGACGAAAACCAGCTACAGATTCAGAGACTTATCTTTCACTGTGTCAGTCACTATCACAGCTCCAAAGGACCCGAACCAATATGACAATTTTCTGGTCTGGTTAATCCACAACACTTTCGTGGATTTACATTTATCCAAAGTTCACCACCAATTTATGCTGACTCGGGAAGTAAAAATTTATAATACAGGTGGGTTTCTGGTATTGATACTAATTATTTTTCTTTCTAAGAGCATCAAGGGGGTATAGCTCAGTGGTAGAGCATTTGACTGCAGATCAAGAGGTCTCCGGTTCAAATCCGGATGCCCCCTGTAGGAGCATACAGGTTGTGCTGCTTTTAAACATTGACGAAAACCAGCTACAGATTCACCAACTTATCTTTCACTGTGTCAGTCACAATCACAGCTCCAAAGGACTCGAACCAATATGACAATTTTCTGGTCTGGTTAATCCACAACACTTTCGTGGATTTACATTTATCCAAAGTTCACCACCAATTCATGCTCACTCGCAAATTAAAACTTAATAATCCAGGTCGGTTTCTGGTATTGATACTAATTATTTTTCTTGCTAAGAGCATCTAGGGGGTATAGCTCAGTGGTAGAGCATTTCACTGCAGATCAAGAGGTCCCCGGTTCCAATCTGGGTGCCCGCTGTGCACCACCAGTTGCAAAGCTTTTAAACATTGACGAAAACCAGCTACAGATTCAGAGACTTATCTTTCACTGTGTCAGTCACTATCACAGCTCCAAAGGACCCGAACCAATATGACAATTTTCTGGTCTGGTTAATCCACAACACTATCGTGGATTTACATTTATCCAAAGTTCACCACCAATTTATGCTGACTCGGGAAGTAAAAATTTATAATACAGGTGGGTTTCTGGTATTGATACTAATTATTTTTCTTTCTAAGAGCATCAAGGGGGTATAGCTCAGTGGTAGCGCATTTGACTGCAAATCAAGAGGTCTCCGGTTCAAATCCGGATGCCCCCTGTTGGAGCATACAGGTTGCGATCCTTTTAAACATTGACGAAAACCAGCTACAGATTCACCAACTAATCTTTCACTGTGTCAGTCACTATCACAGCTCCAAGGACACGAACCAATATGACAATTTTCTGGTCTGGTTAATCCACAACACTTTCGTGGATTTACATTTATCCAAAGTTCACCACCAATTTATGCTGACTCGGGAAGTAAAGATTTATAATACAGGTGGGTTTCTGGTATTGATACTAATTATTTTTCTTTCTAAGAGCATCAAGGGGGTATAGCTCAGTGGTAGAGCATTTGACTGCAGATCAAGAGGTCCCCGGTTCCAATCCGGGTGCCCGCTGTGCACCACCAGTTGCAAAGCTTTTAAACATTGACGAAAACCAGCTACAGATTCAGAGAATTATCTTTCACTGTGTCAGTCACTATCACAGCTCCAAAGGACCCGAACCAATATGACAATTTTCTGGTCTGGTTAATCCACAACACTTTTGTGGATTTACATTTATCCAAAGTTCACCACCAATTCATGCTCACTCGCAAATTAAAAATTAATAATCCAGGTCGGTTTCTGGTATTGATACTAATTATTTTTCTTGCTAAGAGCATCTAGGGGGTATAGCTCAGTGGTACAGCATTTGACTGCTGATCAAGAGGTCCCCGGTTCCAATCCGGGTGCCCGCTGTGCACCACCAGTTGCAAAGCTTTTAAACATTGACGAAAACCAGCTACAGATTCAGAGACTTATCTTTCACTGTGTCAGTCACTATCACAGCTCCAAAGGACCCGAACCAATATGACAATTTTCTGGTCTGGTTAATCCACAACACTTTCGTGGATTTACATTTATCCAAAGTTCACCACCAATTTATGCTGACTCGGGAAGTAAAAATTTATAATACAGGTGGGTTTCTGGTATTGATACTAATTATTTTTCTTTCTAAGAGCATCAAGGGGGTATAGCTCAGTGGTAGAGCATTTGACTGCAGATCAAGAGGTCTCCGGTTCAAATCCGGATGCCCCCTGTAGGAGCATACAGGTTGCGATGCTTTTAAACATTGACGAAAACCAGCTACAGATTCATCAACTTATCTTTCACTGTGTCAGTCACTATCACAGCTCCAAGGACCCGAACCAATATGACAATTTTCTGGTCTGGTTAATCCACAACACTTTCGTGGATTTACATTTATCCAAAGTTCACCACCAATTTATGCTGACTCGGGAAGTAAAAATTTATAATACAGGTGGGTTTCTGGTATTGATACTAATTATTTTTCGTGCTAAGAGCGTCTAGGGGTTATAGCTCAGTGGTAGAGCATTTGACTGCAGATCAAGAGGTCCCCGGTTCAAATCCGGGTGCCCCCTGTTCACCACCAGTTACAAAGCTTTTAAACATTGACGAAAACCAGCTACAGATTCAGAGACTCATCTTTCACTGTGTCAGTCACTATCACAGCTCCAAAGGACCCGAACCAATATGACAATTTTCTGGTCTGGTTAATCCACAACACTTTCGTGGATTTACATTTATCCAAAGTTCACCACCAATTTATGCGGACTCGGGAAGTAAAAATTTATAATACAGGTGGGTTTCTGGTATTGATACTAATTATTTTTCTTTCTAAGAGCATCAAGGGGGTATAGCTCAGTGGTAGAGCATTTGACTGCAGATCAAGAGGTCTCCGGTTCAAATCCGGATGCCCCCTGTAGGAGCATGCTGGTTGCGATGCTTTTAAACATTGACGAAAACCAGCTACAGATTCACCAACCGGATGCCCCCTGTAGGAGCATGCAGGTTGCGATGCTTTTAAACATTGATGAAAACCAGCTACAGATTCGGAGACTTATCTTTCACTGTATCAGTCACTATCACAGCTCCAAAGGACCCGAACCAATGAGACAATCTTGTGGTCTGGTTAATTCACAACAGTTGTGTTTCAGTCGACAATCATCCCCCCTATAGTAACATGCAGGTAGCAAAGATTTTAAACTTGGAGAAAACCAGCTACAGTTTCACAGACATATCTAACACAGTGTCATTAGCTATCACTCCTCAAAAGGACGACAGTCAATATGACAATTTTCTGGTCTGGTTAATCCACAACACTTTCGTGGATTTACATTTATCCAAAGTTCACCACCAATTCATGCTCACTCGCAAATTAAAAATTAATAATCCAGGTCGGTTTCTGGTATTGATACTAATTATTTTTCCTGCTAAGAGCATCTAGGGGGTATAGCTCAGTGGTAGAGCATTTGACTGCAGATCAAGAGGTCCCCGGTTCCAATCCGGGTGCCCCCTGTGCACCACC
>CM056387.1:5245886-5545886 GCA_029718625.1 Synaphobranchus kaupii
CAGGTGTGGGAAATCGAATTGCGATATTCCCAGATAGTCTTGTCTCCCTTTCTTTTATGCCAAATCATGCGTTTGAACTAGACGACAATGTCATAAAGTAACCTGGAGGTGTGATCGGATCTGGAATTTAGACCCCCACTGTTTGGGGGTTTGCTGCGTAGAGTGAGGGGGAAAAGGAATTGATTACCAGAGAGGACATTCCAGTGTTAGTTTTTCCTGAGTTATGGAAACTATGTTTTACTAAACTCCATTTGGTATGAAATGTATCTCATTAGATTCCTTGATTTTACCAGATTACATCCATACCAAACATCTTACCATTAGGATTATTATTCTGGAATTTAGCTCAGATTAAGTCTTATTATGTTACAGTTGTCATGAAAATTCCCTTCTGATGAACCATTTTACATGCAATTCCTGTTACTACTACATAAGACATAATGTAACAATGTAAGGATCACATGTGTAATGTTTGTAAGTTGTACCGGGTCTGTTGACCATCTCAACAGAAGTTTTAGAGTCCTGTTCCAGGAGAGAAGTAAAGGGTGTAATCACAAAGATGCCAACATGGGGGCACTGTGGTATTGTCCGTAGTAAATCCCATAGGACTGACCACGTGTGAAAATGTCACAGATGGTCGGGTAGGACATTCCTTGCGCCACCACCCGTGTCATAAATGCCCCTACATCACACATACACAACCATGACACCGTCCAACTTCCTCACAGTCCTTTCCCACTTTGATCCTTCGAGCCTCAGGTGAGAACAAATGGCTTGAACTTCCCCCCTGAAGGAAGTCCGAAGAGCCTATTGTTCTATCACACGGCTCTCTGGTCCTTTGAAGTATCTTCCCACATGGCAGCCTTTCCTGAGTCTCACTTTGATTCCCCTCCTACACATTTATCCAAAGTTCACCACCAATTTATGCTGACTCGGGAAGTAAAAATTTATAATACAGGTGGGTTTCTGGTATTGATACTAATTATTTTTCTTTCTAAGAGCCTCAAGGGGGTATAGCTCAGTGGTAGAGCATTTGACTGCAGATCAGAGAGGTCCCCGGTTCAAATCCGGATGCCCCCTGTAGGAGCATACAGGTTGCGATGCTTTTAAACATTGACGAAAACCAGCTACAGATTCACCAACCGGATGCCCACTGTAGGAGCATGCAGGTTGCTATGCTTTTAAACATTGACGAAAACCAGCTACAGATTCGGAGACTTGTCTTTCACTGTGTCAGTCACTATCACAGCTCCAAAGGACTCGAACCAATAAGACAATCTTGTGGTCTGGTTAATTCACAACAGTTGTGTTTCAGTCGACAATCATCCCCCCTATAGAAACATGAAGGTAGCAATGCTTTTAAACTTGGAAAAAACCTGCCACAGTTTCACAGACATATCTAACACAGTGTCAGTCATTAACCTGTCATAATACTTTTTTTTAAATGTGAAGGTTCATTCCTATCTTCTCAATAAAGAATACAAGCTGCTTTGTCATCATGGGACTTACTTAAATAGGGGCAGTAGCTATCACTCCTCAAATGGACGACAGTCAAAAGGACAATGTTATGTACCAGCTGATGCAGAAAAATGGTTAATCCACAACACTTTCGTGGATTTACATTTATCCAAAGTTCACCACCAATTTATGCTGACTCGGGAAGTAAAAATTTATAATACAGGTGGGTTTCTGGTATTGATACTAATTATTTTTCTTCCTAAGAGCATCAAGGGGGTATAGCTCAGTGGTAGAGCATTTGACTGCAGATCAAGAGGTCTCTGGTTCAAATCCGGATGCCCCCTGTAGGAGCATGCGGGTTGCGATGCTTTTAAACATTGACGAAAACCAGCTACAGATTCGGAGACTTATCTTTCACTGTGTCAGTCACTATCACAGCTCCAAAGGACCCGAACCAATAAGACAATCTTGTGGTCTGGTTAATTCACAACAGTTGTGTTTCAGTCGACAATCATCCCCCCTATAGTAACATGCAGGTAGCAAAGATTTTAAACTTGGAGAAAACCAGCTACAGTTTCACAGACATATCTAACACAGTGTCAGTCATTAACCTGTCGTAATAATTTTTATTAAATGTGAAGGTTTATTCCTATCTTTTCAATACAGAATACAAGCTGCTATGTCGTCATGGGACTTACTTAAATAGGGGCAGTAGCTATCACTCCTCAAAAGGACGACAGTCAAAAGGACAATGTTATGTACCAGCTGATGCAGAAATGTCATTCAAAGTTATGTGCCCTCCTGTGTGTGGTGGTTTTTGTTACAACTAATCAATTATTCCACATTTGGTTAACTACCAATTTATGATCACTCGCAAAGTAAAAATTAATAATCAATGTCGGTTTCTGGTATTGCTACAAATTTTTTCTCATCCTGCGCACCACAAGGGGGTATAGCTCAGTGGTAGAGCATTTGACTGCAGATCAAGAGGTCCCCGGTTCAAATCCGGGTGTCCCCTGTTCACCACCAGTTGCAAAGCTTTCAAACATTGACGAAAACCAGCTACAGATTCAGAGACTTATCTTTCACTGTGTCAGTCACTATCACAGCTCCAAAGGACCCGAACCAATAAGACAATCTTGTGGTCTGGTTAATTCACAACAGTTGTGTTTCAGTCGACAATCATCCCCCCTATAGAAACATGAAGGTAGCAATGCTTTTAAACTTGGAAAAAACCTGCCACAGTTTCACAGACATATCTAACACAGTGTCAGTCATTAACCTGTCATAATAAAAATTTTTAAATGTGAAGGTTCATTCGTATCTTTTCAATAAAGAATACAAGCTGCTCTCTCATCATGGGACTTACTTAAATAGGGGCAGTAGCTATCACTCCTCAAATGGACGACAGTCAAAAGGACAATGTTATGTACCAGCTGATGCAGAAATGTCATTCAAATGTATGTGCCCTCCTGTGTGTGGTGGTTTTTGTTACAACTAATCAATTATTCCACAATTGGTTGACCACCAATTTATGCTCACTCGCAAAGTAAAAAATAATAATCAATGTCGGTTTCTGGTATAGCTACCAATTCTTTCAGCTCAAGAGGGCGCCAGGGGGGTATAGCTCAGTGGAAGAACATTTGACTGCAGATCAAGAGGTCCCTGGTACAAATCCGGGTGCCCCCTGTAGAAAGAGACAGTTAGCAATGCTTTTAACCATTGACGAAAACCAGCTACAGATTCAGAGACTTATCTTTCACTGTGTCAGTCACTATCACAGCTCCAAAGGACCCGAACCAATATGACAATTTTCTGGTCTGGTTAATCCACAACACTTTCGTGGATTTACATTTATCCAAAGTTCACCACCAATTTATGCTGACTCGGGAAGTAAAAATTTATAATCCAGGTGGGTTTCTGGTATTGCTACCAATTCTTTCAGCCCAAGAGAGCGCCAGGAGGGTAGATGTCAGTGGTAGAGCATTTGACTGCAGATCAAGAGGTCCCTGGTTCAAATCCAGGTGCCCCCTGTAGAAACAGGCAGTTAGCAATGCGTTTTAACATTGACAAAAACCAGCTACAGATTCACCAACCTATCTTTCACTCTGTCAGTCACAATCTCAGCTCCAAAGGACCCGAACCAATATGATAATTTTCTGGTCTGGTTAATCCACAACACTTTCGTGGATTTACATTTATCCAAAGTTCACCACCAATTCATGCTCACTCGGAAATTAAAAATTAATAATCCAGGTCGGTTTCTGGTATTGATACAAATTATTTTTCCTGCTAAGAGCATCTAGGGGGTATAGCTCAGTGGTAGAGAATTTGACTGCAGATCAAGAGGTCCCCGGTTCCAATCCGGGTGCCCCCTGTGCACCACCAGTTGCAAAGCTTTTAAACATTGACGAAAACCAGCTTCAGATTCAGAGACTTATCTTTCACTGTGTCAGCCACTATCACAGCTCCAAAGGACCCGAACCAATATGACAATTTTCTGGTCTGGTTAATCCACAACACTTTCGTGGATTTACATTTATCCAAAGTTCACCACCAATTTATGCTGACTCGGGAAGTAAAAATTTATAATCCAGGTCGGTTTCTGGTATTGATACTAATTATTTTTCTTTCTAAAAGCATCAAGGGGGTATAGCTCAGTGGTAGAGCATTTGACTGCAGATCAAGAGGTCTCCGGTTCAAATCCGGATGCCCCCTGTAGGAGCATACAGGTTGCGATGCTTTTAAACATTGACGAAAACCAGCTACAGATTCACCAACCGGATGCCCCCTGTAGGAGCATGCAGGGTTGCGATGCTTTTAAACATTGATGAAAACCAGCTACAGATTCGGAGACTTATCTTTCACTGTATCAGTCACTATCACAGCTCCAAAGGACCCGAACCAATGAGACAATCTTGTGGTCTGGTTAATTCACAACAGTTGTGTTTCAGTCGACAATCATCCCCCCTATAGTAACATGCAGGTAGCAAAGATTTTAAACTTGGAGAAAACCAGCTACAGTTTCACAGACATATCTAACACAGTGTCATTAGCTATCACTCCTCAAAAGGACGACAGTCAATATGACAATTTTCTGGTCTGGTTAATCCACAACACTTTCGTGGATTTACATTTATCCAAAGTTCACCACCAATTCATGCTCACTCGCAAATTAAAAATTAATAATCCAGGTCGGTTTCTGGTATTGATACTAATTATTTTTCCTGCTAAGAGCATCTAGGGGGTATAGCTCAGTGGTAGAGCATTTGACTGCAGATCAAGAGGTCCCCGGTTCCAATCCGGGTGCCCCCTGTGCACCACCAGTTGCAAAGCTTTTAAACATTGACGAAAACCAGCTACAGATTCAGAGACTTATCTTTCACTGTGTCAGTCACTATCACAGCTCCAAAGGACCCGAACCAATATGACAATTTTCTGGTCTGGTTAATCCACAACACTTTCGTGGATTTACATTTATCCAAAGTTCACCACCAATTTATGCTGACTCGGGAAGTAAAAATTTATAATCCAGGTCGGTTTCTGTTATTGATACTAATTATTTTTCTTGCTTGGAGCATCTAGGGGGTATAGCTCAGTGGTAGAGCATTTGACTGCAGATCAAGAGGTCCCCGGTTCAAATCCGGGTGCCCCCTGTTCACCACCAGTTGCAAAGCTTTTAAACATTGACGAAAACCAGCTACAGATTCAGAGACTTATCTTTCACTGTGTCAGTCACTATCACAGCTCCAAAGGACCCGAACCAATATGACAATTTTCTGGTCTGGTTAATCCACAACACTTTCGTGGATTTACATTTATCCAAAGTTCACCACCAATTTATGCTGACTCGGGAAGTAAAAATTTATAATACAGGTGGGTTTCTGGTATTGATACTAATTATTTTTCTTTCTAAGAGCCTCAAGGGGGTATAGCTCAGTGGTAGAGCATTTGACTGCAGATCAAGAGGTCCCCGGTTCAAATCCGGATGCCCCCTGTAGGAGCATACAGGTTGCGATGCTTTTAAACATTGACGAAAACCAGCTACAGATTCACCAACCGGATGCCCACTGTAGGAGCATGCAGGTTGCTATGCTTTTAAACATTGACGAAAACCAGCTACAGATTCGGAGACTTATCTTTCACTGTGTCAGTCACTATCACAGCTCCAAAGGACTCGAACCAATAAGACAATCTTGTGGTCTGGTTAATTCACAACAGTTGTGTTTCAGTCGACAATCACCCCCCCTATAGAAACATGAAGGTAGCAATGGTTTTAAACTTGGAAAAAACCTGCCACAGTTTCACAGACATATCTAACACAGTGTCAGTCATTAACCTGTCATAATACTTTTTTTTAAATGTGAAGGTTCATTCCTATCTTCTCAATAAAGAATACAAGCTGCTTTGTCATCATGGGACTTACTTAAATAGGGGCAGTAGCTATCACTCCTCAAATGGACGACAGTCAAAAGGACAATGTTATGTACCAGCTGATGCAGAAAAATGGTTAATCCACAACACTTTCGTGGATTTACATTTATCCAAAGTTCACCACCAATTTATGCTGACTCGGGAAGTAAAAATTTATAATACAGGTGGGTTTCTGGTATTGATACTAATTATTTTTCTTCCTAAGAGCATCAAGGGGGTATAGCTCAGTGGTAGAGCATTTGACTGCAGATCAAGAGGTCTCTGGTTCAAATCCGGATGCCCCCTGTAGGAGCATGCAGGTTGCGATGCTTTTAAACATTGACGAAAACCAGCTACAGATTCGGAGACTTATCTTTCACTGTGTCAGTCACTATCACAGCTCCAAAGGACCCGAACCAATAAGACAATCTTGTGGTCTGGTTAATTCACAACAGTTGTGTTTCAGTCGACAATCATCCCCCCTATAGTAACATCCAGGTAGCAATGATTTTAAACTTGGAGAAAACCAGCTACAGTTTCACAGACATATCTAACACAGTGTCAGTCATCAACCTGTCGTAATAATTTTTATTAAATGTGAAGGTTTATTCCTATCTTTTCTATACAGAATATAAGCTGCTATGTCGTAATGGGACTTACTTAAACAGGGGCAGTAGCTATCACTCCTCAAAAGGACGACAGTCAAAAGGACAATGTTATGTACCAGCTGATGCAGAAATGTCATTCAAAGTTATGTGCCCTCCTGTGTGTGGTGGTTTTTGTTACAACTAATCAATTATTCCACATTTGGTTAACCACCAATTTATGATCACTCGCAAAGTAAAAATTAATAATCAATGTCGGTTTCTGGTATTGCTACCAATTCTTTCAGCTCAAGAGAGCGCCAGGAGGGTAGATGTCAGTGGTAGAGCATTTGACTGCAGATCAAGAGGTCCTTGGTTCAAATCCAGGTGCCCTCTGTAGAAACAGGCAGTTAGCAATGCTTTTAAACATTGACAAAAACCAGCTACAGATTCACCAACTTATCTTTCACTGTGTCAGTCACAATCACAGCTCCAAAGGACCCGAACCAATATGACAATTTTCTGGTCTGGTTAATCCACAACACTTTCGTGGATTTACATTTATCCAAAGTTCACCACCAATTCATGCTCACTCGCAAATTAAAAATTAATAATCCAGGTTGGTTTCTGGTATTGATACTAATTATTTTTCTTGCTAAGAGCATCTAGGGGGTATATCTCAGTGGTAGAGCATTTGACTGCAGATCAAGAGGTCCCCGGTTCCAATCCGGGTGCCCCCTGTGCACCACCAGTTGCAAAGCTTTTAAACATTGACGAAAACCAGCTACAGATTCAGAGACTTATCTTTCACTGTGTCAGTCACTATCACAGCTCCAAAGGACCCGAACCAATATGACAATTTTCTGGTCTGGTTAATCCACAACACTTTCGTGGATTTACATTTATCCAAAGTTCACCACCAATTTATGCTGACTCGGGAAGTAAAAATTTATAATACAGGTGGGTTTCTGGTATTGATACTAATTATTTTTCTTTCTAAGAGCCTCAAGGGGGTATAGCTCAGTGGTAGAGCATTTGACTGCAGATCAAGAGGTCCCCGGTTCAAATCCGGATGCCCCCTGTAGGAGCATACAGGTTGCGATGCTTTTAAACATTGACGAAAACCAGCTACAGATTCACCAACCGGATGCCCACTGTAGGAGCATGCAGGTTGCTATGCTTTTAAACATTGACGAAAACCAGCTACAGATTCGGAGACTTATCTTTCACTGTGTCAGTCACTATCACAGCTCCAAAGGACTCGAACCAATAAGACAATCTTGTGGTCTGGTTAATTCACAACAGTTGTGTTTCAGTCGACAATCACCCCCCCTATAGAAACATGAAGGTAGCAATGGTTTTAAACTTGGAAAAAACCTGCCACAGTTTCACAGACATATCTAACACAGTGTCAGTCATTAACCTGTCATAATACTTTTTTTTAAATGTGAAGGTTCATTCCTATCTTCTCAATAAAGAATACAAGCTGCTTTGTCATCATGGGACTTACTTAAATAGGGGCAGTAGCTATCACTCCTCAAATGGACGACAGTCAAAAGGACAATGTTATGTACCAGCTGATGCAGAAAAATGGTTAATCCACAACACTTTCGTGGATTTACATTTATCCAAAGTTCACCACCAATTTATGCTGACTCGGGAAGTAAAAATTCATAATACAGGTGGGTTTCTGGTATTGATACTAATTATTTTTCTTCCTAAGAGCATCAAGGGGGTATAGCTCAGTGGTAGAGCATTTGACTGCAGATCAAGAGGTCTCTGGTTCAAATCCGGATGCCCCCTGTAGGAGCATGCAGGTTGCGATGCTTTTAAACATTGACGAAAACCAGCTACAGATTCGGAGACTTATCTTTCACTGTGTCAGTCACTATCACAGCTCCAAAGGACCCGAACCAATAAGACAATCTTGTGGTCTGGTTAATTCACAACAGTTGTGTTTCAGTCGACAATCATCCCCCCTATAGTAACATCCAGGTAGCAATGATTTTAAACTTGGAGAAAACCAGCTACAGTTTCACAGACATATCTAACACAGTGTCAGTCATCAACCTGTCGTAATAATTTTTATTAAATGTGAAGGTTTATTCCTATCTTTTCAATACAGAATATAAGCTGCTATGTCGTAATGGGACTTACTTAAACAGGGGCAGTAGCTATCACTCCTCAAAAGGACGACAGTCAAAAGGACAATGTTATGTACCAGCTGATGCAGAAATGTCATTCAAAGTTATGTGCCCTCCTGTGTGTGGTGGTTTTTGTTACAACTAATCAATTATTCCACATTTGGTTAACCACCAATTTATGATCACTCGCAAAGTAAAAATTAATAATCAATGTCGGTTTCTGGTATTGCTACCAATTCTTTCAGCTCAAGAGAGCGCCAGGAGGGTAGATGTCAGTGGTAGAGCATTTGACTGCAGATCAAGAGGTCCTTGGTTCAAATCCAGGTGCCCTCTGTAGAAACAGGCAGTTAGCAATGCTTTTAAACATTGACAAAAACCAGCTACAGATTCACCAACTTATCTTTCACTGTGTCAGTCACAATCACAGCTCCAAAGGACCCGAACCAATATGACAATTTTCTGGTCTGGTTAATCCACAACACTTTCGTGGATTTACATTTATCCAAAGTTCACCACCAATTCATGCTCACTCGCAAATTAAAAATTAATAATCCAGGTTGGTTTCTGGTATTGATACTAATTATTTTTCTTGCTAAGAGCATCTAGGGGGTATATCTCAGTGGTAGAGCATTTGACTGCAGATCAAGAGGTCCCCGGTTCCAATCCGGGTGCCCCCTGTGCACCACCAGTTGCAAAGCTTTTAAACATTGACGAAAACCAGCTACAGATTCAGAGACTTATCTTTCACTGTGTCAGTCACTATCACAGCTCCAAAGGACCCGAACCAATATGACAATTTTCTGGTCTGGTTAATCCACAACACTTTCGTGGATTTACATTTATCCAAAGTTCACCACCAATTTATGCTGACTCGGGAAGTAAAAATTTATAATACAGGTGGGTTTCTGGTATTGATACTAATTATTTTTCTTTCTAAGAGCCTCAAGGGGGTATAGCTCAGTGGTAGAGCATTTGACTGCAGATCAAGAGGTCCCCGGTTCAAATCCGGATGCCCCCTGTAGGAGCATACAGGTTGCGATGCTTTTAAACATTGACGAAAACCAGCTACAGATTCACCAACCGGATGCCCACTGTAGGAGCATGCAGGTTGCTATGCTTTTAAACATTGACGAAAACCAGCTACAGATTCGGAGACTTATCTTTCACTGTGTCAGTCACTATCACAGCTCCAAAGGACTCGAACCAATAAGACAATCTTGTGGTCTGGTTAATTCACAACAGTTGTGTTTCAGTCGACAATCATCCCCCCTATAGAAACATGAAGGTAGCAATGCTTTTAAACTTGGAAAAAACCTGCCACAGTTTCACAGACATATCTAACACAGTGTCAGTCATTAACCTGTCATAATACTTTTTTTTAAATGTGAAGGTTCATTCCTATCTTCTCAATAAAGAATACAAGCTGCTTTGTCATCATGGGACTTACTTAAATAGGGGCAGTAGCTATCACTCCTCAAATGGACGACAGTCAAAAGGACAATGTTATGTACCAGCTGATGCAGAAAAATGGTTAATCCACAACACTTTCGTGGATTTACATTTATCCAAAGTTCACCACCAATTTATGCTGACTCGGGAAGTAAAAATTTATAATACAGGTGGGTTTCTGGTATTGATACTAATTATTTTTCTTCCTAAGAGCATCAAGGGGGTATAGCTCAGTGGTAGAGCATTTGACTGCAGATCAAGAGGTCTCTGGTTCAAATCCGGATGCCCCCTGTAGGAGCATGCAGGTTGCGATGCTTTTAAACATTGACGAAAACCAGCTACAGATTCGGAGACTTATCTTTCACTGTGTCAGTCACTATCACAGCTCCAAAGGACCCGAACCAATAAGACAATCTTGTGGTCTGGTTAATTCACAACAGTTGTGTTTCAGTCGACAATCATCCCCCCTATAGTAACATCCAGGTAGCAATGATTTTAAACTTGGAGAAAACCAGCTACAGTTTCACAGACATATCTAACACAGTGTCAGTCATCAACCTGTCGTAATAATTTTTATTAAATGTGAAGGTTTATTCCTATCTTTTCAATACAGAATATAAGCTGCTATGTCGTAATGGGACTTACTTAAACAGGGGCAGTAGCTATCACTCCTCAAAAGGACGACAGTCAAAAGGACAATGTTATGTACCAGCTGATGCAGAAATGTCATTCAAAGTTATGTGCCCTCCTGTGTGTGGTGGTTTTTGTTACAACTAATCAATTATTCCACATTTGGTTAACCACCAATTTATGATCACTCGCAAAGTAAAAATTAATAATCAATGTCGGTTTCTGGTATTGCTACCAATTCTTTCAGCTCAAGAGAGCGCCAGGAGGGTAGATGTCAGTGGTAGAGCATTTGACTGCAGATCAAGAGGTCCTTGGTTCAAATCCAGGTGCCCTCTGTAGAAACAGGCAGTTAGCAATGCTTTTAAACATTGACAAAAACCAGCTACAGATTCACCAACTTATCTTTCACTGTGTCAGTCACAATCACAGCTCCAAAGGACCCGAACCAATATGACAATTTTCTGGTCTGGTTAATCCACAACACTTTCGTGGATTTACATTTATCCAAAGTTCACCACCAATTCATGCTCACTCGCAAATTAAAAATTAATAATCCAGGTTGGTTTCTGGTATTGATACTAATTATTTTTCTTGCTAAGAGCATCTAGGGGGTATATCTCAGTGGTAGAGCATTTGACTGCAGATCAAGAGGTCCCCGGTTCCAATCCGGGTGCCCCCTGTGCACCACCAGTTGCAAAGCTTTTAAACATTGACGAAAACCAGCTACAGATTCAGAGACTTATCTTTCACTGTGTCAGTCACTATCACAGCTCCAAAGGACCCGAACCAATATGACAATTTTCTGGTCTGGTTAATCCACAACACTTTCGTGGATTTACATTTATCCAAAGTTCACCACCAATTTATGCTGACTCGGGAAGTAAAAATTTATAATACAGGTGGGTTTCTGGTATTGATACTAATTATTTTTCTTTCTAAGAGCCTCAAGGGGGTATAGCTCAGTGGTAGAGCATTTGACTGCAGATCAAGAGGTCCCCGGTTCAAATCCGGATGCCCCCTGTAGGAGCATACAGGTTGCGATGCTTTTAAACATTGACGAAAACCAGCTACAGATTCACCAACCGGATGCCCACTGTAGGAGCATGCAGGTTGCTATGCTTTTAAACATTGACGAAAACCAGCTACAGATTCGGAGACTTATCTTTCACTGTGTCAGTCACTATCACAGCTCCAAAGGACTCGAACCAATAAGACAATCTTGTGGTCTGGTTAATTCACAACAGTTGTGTTTCAGTCGACAATCACCCCCCCTATAGAAACATGAAGGTAGCAATGGTTTTAAACTTGGAAAAAACCTGCCACAGTTTCACAGACATATCTAACACAGTGTCAGTCATTAACCTGTCATAATACTTTTTTTTAAATGTGAAGGTTCATTCCTATCTTCTCAATAAAGAATACAAGCTGCTTTGTCATCATGGGACTTACTTAAATAGGGGCAGTAGCTATCACTCCTCAAATGGACGACAGTCAAAAGGACAATGTTATGTACCAGCTGATGCAGAAAAATGGTTAATCCACAACACTTTCGTGGATTTACATTTATCCAAAGTTCACCACCAATTTATGCTGACTCGGGAAGTAAAAATTTATAATACAGGTGGGTTTCTGGTATTGATACTAATTATTTTTCTTCCTAAGAGCATCAAGGGGGTATAGCTCAGTGGTAGAGCATTTGACTGCAGATCAAGAGGTCTCTGGTTCAAATCCGGATGCCCCCTGTAGGAGCATGCAGGTTGCGATGCTTTTAAACATTGACGAAAACCAGCTACAGATTCGGAGACTTATCTTTCACTGTGTCAGTCACTATCACAGCTCCAAAGGACCCGAACCAATAAGACAATCTTGTGGTCTGGTTAATTCACAACAGTTGTGTTTCAGTCGACAATCATCCCCCCTATAGTAACATCCAGGTAGCAATGATTTTAAACTTGGAGAAAACCAGCTACAGTTTCACAGACATATCTAACACAGTGTCAGTCATCAACCTGTCGTAATAATTTTTATTAAATGTGAAGGTTTATTCCTATCTTTTCAATACAGAATATAAGCTGCTATGTCGTAATGGGACTTACTTAAACAGGGGCAGTAGCTATCACTCCTCAAAAGGACGACAGTCAAAAGGACAATGTTATGTACCAGCTGATGCAGAAATGTCATTCAAAGTTATGTGCCCTCCTGTGTGTGGTGGTTTTTGTTACAACTAATCAATTATTCCACATTTGGTTAACCACCAATTTATGATCACTCGCAAAGTAAAAATTAATAATCAATGTCGGTTTCTGGTATTGCTACCAATTCTTTCAGCTCAAGAGAGCGCCAGGAGGGTAGATGTCAGTGGTAGAGCATTTGACTGCAGATCAAGAGGTCCTTGGTTCAAATCCAGGTGCCCTCTGTAGAAACAGGCAGTTAGCAATGCTTTTAAACATTGACAAAAACCAGCTACAGATTCACCAACTTATCTTTCACTGTGTCAGTCACAATCACAGCTCCAAAGGACCCGAACCAATATGACAATTTTCTGGTCTGGTTAATCCACAACACTTTCGTGGATTTACATTTATCCAAAGTTCACCACCAATTCATGCTCACTCGCAAATTAAAAATTAATAATCCAGGTTGGTTTCTGGTATTGATACTAATTATTTTTCTTGCTAAGAGTATCTAGGGGGTATATCTCAGTGGTAGAGCATTTGACTGCAGATCAAGAGGTCCCCGGTTCCAATCCGGGTGCCCCCTGTGCACCACCAGTTGCAAAGCTTTTAAACATTGACGAAAACCAGCTACAGATTCAGAGACTTATCTTTCACTGTGTCAGTCACTATCACAGCTCCAAAGGACCCGAACCAATATGACAATTTTCTGGTCTGGTTAATCCACAACACTTTCGTGGATTTACATTTATCCAAAGTTCACCACCAATTTATGCTGACTCGGGAAGTAAAAATTTATAATACAGGTGGGTTTCTGGTATTGATACTAATTATTTTTCTTTCTAAGAGCCTCAAGGGGGTATAGCTCAGTGGTAGAGCATTTGACTGCAGATCAAGAGGTCCCCGGTTCAAATCCGGATGCCCCCTGTAGGAGCATACAGGTTGCGATGCTTTTAAACATTGACGAAAACCAGCTACAGATTCACCAACCGGATGCCCACTGTAGGAGCATGCAGGTTGCTATGCTTTTAAACATTGACGAAAACCAGCTACAGATTCGGAGACTTATCTTTCACTGTGTCAGTCACTATCACAGCTCCAAAGGACTCGAACCAATAAGACAATCTTGTGGTCTGGTTAATTCACAACAGTTGTGTTTCAGTCGACAATCACCCCCCCTATAGAAACATGAAGGTAGCAATGGTTTTAAACTTGGAAAAAACCTGCCACAGTTTCACAGACATATCTAACACAGTGTCAGTCATTAACCTGTCATAATACTTTTTTTTAAATGTGAAGGTTCATTCCTATCTTCTCAATAAAGAATACAAGCTGCTTTGTCATCATGGGACTTACTTAAATAGGGGCAGTAGCTATCACTCCTCAAATGGACGACAGTCAAAAGGACAATGTTATGTACCAGCTGATGCAGAAAAATGGTTAATCCACAACACTTTCGTGGATTTACATTTATCCAAAGTTCACCACCAATTTATGCTGACTCGGGAAGTAAAAATTTATAATACAGGTGGGTTTCTGGTATTGATACTAATTATTTTTCTTCCTAAGAGCATCAAGGGGGTATAGCTCAGTGGTAGAGCATTTGACTGCAGATCAAGAGGTCTCTGGTTCAAATCCGGATGCCCCCTGTAGGAGCATGCAGGTTGCGATGCTTTTAAACATTGACGAAAACCAGCTACAGATTCGGAGACTTATCTTTCACTGTGTCAGTCACTATCACAGCTCCAAAGGACCCGAACCAATAAGACAATCTTGTGGTCTGGTTAATTCACAACAGTTGTGTTTCAGTCGACAATCATCCCCCCTATAGTAACATCCAGGTAGCAATGATTTTAAACTTGGAGAAAACCAGCTACAGTTTCACAGACATATCTAACACAGTGTCAGTCATCAACCTGTCGTAATAATTTTTATTAAATGTGAAGGTTTATTCCTATCTTTTCAATACAGAATATAAGCTGCTATGTCGTAATGGGACTTACTTAAACAGGGGCAGTAGCTATCACTCCTCAAAAGGACGACAGTCAAAAGGACAATGTTATGTACCAGCTGATGCAGAAATGTCATTCAAAGTTATGTGCCCTCCTGTGTGTGGTGGTTTTTGTTACAACTAATCAATTATTCCACATTTGGTTAACCACCAATTTATGATCACTCGCAAAGTAAAAATTAATAATCAATGTCGGTTTCTGGTATTGCTACCAATTCTTTCAGCTCAAGAGAGCGCCAGGAGGGTAGATGTCAGTGGTAGAGCATTTGACTGCAGATCAAGAGGTCCTTGGTTCAAATCCAGGTGCCCTCTGTAGAAACAGGCAGTTAGCAATGCTTTTAAACATTGACAAAAACCAGCTACAGATTCACCAACTTATCTTTCACTGTGTCAGTCACAATCACAGCTCCAAAGGACCCGAACCAATATGACAATTTTCTGGTCTGGTTAATCCACAACACTTTCGTGGATTTACATTTATCCAAAGTTCACCACCAATTCATGCTCACTCGCAAATTAAAAATTAATAATCCAGGTTGGTTTCTGGTATTGATACTAATTATTTTTCTTGCTAAGAGCATCTAGGGGGTATATCTCAGTGGTAGAGCATTTGACTGCAGATCAAGAGGTCCCCGGTTCCAATCCGGGTGCCCCCTGTGCACCACCAGTTGCAAAGCTTTTAAACATTGACGAAAACCAGCTACAGATTCAGAGACTTATCTTTCACTGTGTCAGTCACTATCACAGCTCCAAAGGACCCGAACCAATATGACAATTTTCTGGTCTGGTTAATCCACAACACTTTCGTGGATTTACATTTATCCAAAGTTCACCACCAATTTATGCTGACTCGGGAAGTAAAAATTTATAATACAGGTGGGTTTCTGGTATTGATACTAATTATTTTTCTTTCTAAGAGCCTCAAGGGGGTATAGCTCAGTGGTAGAGCATTTGACTGCAGATCAAGAGGTCCCCGGTTCAAATCCGGATGCCCCCTGTAGGAGCATACAGGTTGCGATGCTTTTAAACATTGACGAAAACCAGCTACAGATTCACCAACCGGATGCCCACTGTAGGAGCATGCAGGTTGCTATGCTTTTAAACATTGACGAAAACCAGCTACAGATTCGGAGACTTATCTTTCACTGTGTCAGTCACTATCACAGCTCCAAAGGACTCGAACCAATAAGACAATCTTGTGGTCTGGTTAATTCACAACAGTTGTGTTTCAGTCGACAATCACCCCCCCTATAGAAACATGAAGGTAGCAATGGTTTTAAACTTGGAAAAAACCTGCCACAGTTTCACAGACATATCTAACACAGTGTCAGTCATTAACCTGTCATAATACTTTTTTTTAAATGTGAAGGTTCATTCCTATCTTCTCAATAAAGAATACAAGCTGCTTTGTCATCATGGGACTTACTTAAATAGGGGCAGTAGCTATCACTCCTCAAATGGACGACAGTCAAAAGGACAATGTTATGTACCAGCTGATGCAGAAAAATGGTTAATCCACAACACTTTCGTGGATTTACATTTATCCAAAGTTCACCACCAATTTATGCTGACTCGGGAAGTAAAAATTTATAATACAGGTGGGTTTCTGGTATTGATACTAATTATTTTTCTTCCTAAGAGCATCAAGGGGGTATAGCTCAGTGGTAGAGCATTTGACTGCAGATCAAGAGGTCTCTGGTTCAAATCCGGATGCCCCCTGTAGGAGCATGCAGGTTGCGATGCTTTTAAACATTGACGAAAACCAGCTACAGATTCGGAGACTTATCTTTCACTGTGTCAGTCACTATCACAGCTCCAAAGGACCCGAACCAATAAGACAATCTTGTGGTCTGGTTAATTCACAACAGTTGTGTTTCAGTCGACAATCATCCCCCCTATAGTAACATCCAGGTAGCAATGATTTTAAACTTGGAGAAAACCAGCTACAGTTTCACAGACATATCTAACACAGTGTCAGTCATCAACCTGTCGTAATAATTTTTATTAAATGTGAAGGTTTATTCCTATCTTTTCAATACAGAATATAAGCTGCTATGTCGTAATGGGACTTACTTAAACAGGGGCAGTAGCTATCACTCCTCAAAAGGACGACAGTCAAAAGGACAATGTTATGTACCAGCTGATGCAGAAATGTCATTCAAAGTTATGTGCCCTCCTGTGTGTGGTGGTTTTTGTTACAACTAATCAATTATTCCACATTTGGTTAACCACCAATTTATGATCACTCGCAAAGTAAAAATTAATAATCAATGTCGGTTTCTGGTATTGCTACCAATTCTTTCAGCTCAAGAGAGCGCCAGGAGGGTAGATGTCAGTGGTAGAGCATTTGACTGCAGATCAAGAGGTCCTTGGTTCAAATCCAGGTGCCCTCTGTAGAAACAGGCAGTTAGCAATGCTTTTAAACATTGACAAAAACCAGCTACAGATTCACCAACTTATCTTTCACTGTGTCAGTCACAATCACAGCTCCAAAGGACCCGAACCAATATGACAATTTTCTGGTCTGGTTAATCCACAACACTTTCGTGGATTTACATTTATCCAAAGTTCACCACCAATTCATGCTCACTCGCAAATTAAAAATTAATAATCCAGGTTGGTTTCTGGTATTGATACTAATTATTTTTCTTGCTAAGAGTATCTAGGGGGTATATCTCAGTGGTAGAGCATTTGACTGCAGATCAAGAGGTCCCCGGTTCCAATCCGGGTGCCCCCTGTGCACCACCAGTTGCAAAGCTTTTAAACATTGACGAAAACCAGCTACAGATTCAGAGACTTATCTTTCACTGTGTCAGTCACTATCACAGCTCCAAAGGACCCGAACCAATATGACAATTTTCTGGTCTGGTTAATCCACAACACTTTCGTGGATTTACATTTATCCAAAGTTCACCACCAATTTATGCTGACTCGGGAAGTAAAAATTTATAATACAGGTGGGTTTCTGGTATTGATACTAATTATTTTTCTTTCTAAGAGCCTCAAGGGGGTATAGCTCAGTGGTAGAGCATTTGACTGCAGATCAAGAGGTCCCCGGTTCAAATCCGGATGCCCCCTGTAGGAGCATACAGGTTGCGATGCTTTTAAACATTGACGAAAACCAGCTACAGATTCACCAACCGGATGCCCACTGTAGGAGCATGCAGGTTGCTATGCTTTTAAACATTGACGAAAACCAGCTACAGATTCGGAGACTTATCTTTCACTGTGTCAGTCACTATCACAGCTCCAAAGGACTCGAACCAATAAGACAATCTTGTGGTCTGGTTAATTCACAACAGTTGTGTTTCAGTCGACAATCACCCCCCCTATAGAAACATGAAGGTAGCAATGGTTTTAAACTTGGAAAAAACCTGCCACAGTTTCACAGACATATCTAACACAGTGTCAGTCATTAACCTGTCATAATACTTTTTTTTAAATGTGAAGGTTCATTCCTATCTTCTCAATAAAGAATACAAGCTGCTTTGTCATCATGGGACTTACTTAAATAGGGGCAGTAGCTATCACTCCTCAAATGGACGACAGTCAAAAGGACAATGTTATGTACCAGCTGATGCAGAAAAATGGTTAATCCACAACACTTTCGTGGATTTACATTTATCCAAAGTTCACCACCAATTTATGCTGACTCGGGAAGTAAAAATTTATAATACAGGTGGGTTTCTGGTATTGATACTAATTATTTTTCTTCCTAAGAGCATCAAGGGGGTATAGCTCAGTGGTAGAGCATTTGACTGCAGATCAAGAGGTCTCTGGTTCAAATCCGGATGCCCCCTGTAGGAGCATGCAGGTTGCGATGCTTTTAAACATTGACGAAAACCAGCTACAGATTCGGAGACTTATCTTTCACTGTGTCAGTCACTATCACAGCTCCAAAGGACCCGAACCAATAAGACAATCTTGTGGTCTGGTTAATTCACAACAGTTGTGTTTCAGTCGACAATCATCCCCCCTATAGTAACATCCAGGTAGCAATGATTTTAAACTTGGAGAAAACCAGCTACAGTTTCACAGACATATCTAACACAGTGTCAGTCATCAACCTGTCGTAATAATTTTTATTAAATGTGAAGGTTTATTCCTATCTTTTCAATACAGAATATAAGCTGCTATGTCGTAATGGGACTTACTTAAACAGGGGCAGTAGCTATCACTCCTCAAAAGGACGACAGTCAAAAGGACAATGTTATGTACCAGCTGATGCAGAAATGTCATTCAAAGTTATGTGCCCTCCTGTGTGTGGTGGTTTTTGTTACAACTAATCAATTATTCCACATTTGGTTAACCACCAATTTATGATCACTCGCAAAGTAAAAATTAATAATCAATGTCGGTTTCTGGTATTGCTACCAATTCTTTCAGCTCAAGAGAGCGCCAGGAGGGTAGATGTCAGTGGTAGAGCATTTGACTGCAGATCAAGAGGTCCTTGGTTCAAATCCAGGTGCCCTCTGTAGAAACAGGCAGTTAGCAATGCTTTTAAACATTGACAAAAACCAGCTACAGATTCACCAACTTATCTTTCACTGTGTCAGTCACAATCACAGCTCCAAAGGACCCGAACCAATATGACAATTTTCTGGTCTGGTTAATCCACAACACTTTCGTGGATTTACATTTATCCAAAGTTCACCACCAATTCATGCTCACTCGCAAATTAAAAATTAATAATCCAGGTTGGTTTCTGGTATTGATACTAATTATTTTTCTTGCTAAGAGCATCTAGGGGGTATATCTCAGTGGTAGAGCATTTGACTGCAGATCAAGAGGTCCCCGGTTCCAATCCGGGTGCCCCCTGTGCACCACCAGTTGCAAAGCTTTTAAACATTGACGAAAACCAGCTACAGATTCAGAGACTTATCTTTCACTGTGTCAGTCACTATCACAGCTCCAAAGGACCCGAACCAATATGACAATTTTCTGGTCTGGTTAATCCACAACACTTTCGTGGATTTACATTTATCCAAAGTTCACCACCAATTTATGCTGACTCGGGAAGTAAAAATTTATAATACAGGTGGGTTTCTGGTATTGATACTAATTATTTTTCTTTCTAAGAGCCTCAAGGGGGTATAGCTCAGTGGTAGAGCATTTGACTGCAGATCAAGAGGTCCCCGGTTCAAATCCGGATGCCCCCTGTAGGAGCATACAGGTTGCGATGCTTTTAAACATTGACGAAAACCAGCTACAGATTCACCAACCGGATGCCCACTGTAGGAGCATGCAGGTTGCTATGCTTTTAAACATTGACGAAAACCAGCTACAGATTCGGAGACTTATCTTTCACTGTGTCAGTCACTATCACAGCTCCAAAGGACTCGAACCAATAAGACAATCTTGTGGTCTGGTTAATTCACAACAGTTGTGTTTCAGTCGACAATCATCCCCCCTATAGAAACATGAAGGTAGCAATGCTTTTAAACTTGGAAAAAACCTGCCACAGTTTCACAGACATATCTAACACAGTGTCAGTCATTAACCTGTCATAATAATTTTTTTTAAATGTGAAGGTTCATTCCTATCTTCTCAATAAAGAATACAAGCTGCTTTGTCATCATGGGACTTACTTAAATAGGGGCAGTAGCTATCACTCCTCAAATGGACGACAGTCAAAAGGACAATGTTATGTACCAGCTGATGCAGAAAAATGGTTAATCCACAACACTTTCGTGGATTTACTTTTATCCAAAGTTCACCACCAATTTATGCTGACTCGGGAAGTAAAGATTTATAATACAGGTGGGTTTCTGGTATTGGTACTAATTATTTTTCTTTCTAAGAGCATCAAGGGGGTATAGCTCAGGGCTAGAGCATTTGACTGCAGATCAAGACGTCTCTGGTTCAAATCCGGATACCCACTGTAGGAGCATGCAGGTTGCTATGCTTTTAAACATTGACGAAAACCAGCTACAGATTCGGAGACTTATCTTTCACTGTGTCAGTCACTATCACAGCTCCAAAGGACTCGAACCAATAAGACAATCTTGTGGTCTGGTTAATTCACAACAGTTGTGTTTCAGTCGACAATCATCCCCCCTATAGTAACATGCAGGTAGCAATGATTTTAAACTTGGAGAAAACCAGCTACAGTTTCACAGACATATCTAACACAGTGTCAGTCATCAACCTGTCGTAATAAGTTTTATTAAATGTGAAGGTTTATTCCTATCTTTTCAATACAGAATATAAGGTGCTATGTCGTCATGGGACTTACTTAAATAGGGGCAGTAGCTATCACTCCTCAAAAGGACGACAGTCAAAAGGACAATGTTATGTACCAGCTGATGCAGAAATGTCATTCAAAGTTATGTGCCCTCCTGTGTGTGGTGGTTTTTGTTACAACTAATCAATTATTCCACATTTGGTTAACCACCAATTTATGATAACTCGCAAAGTAAAAATTAATAATCAATGTCGGTTTCTGGTATTGCTACCAATTCTTTCAGCTCAAGAGAGCGCCAGGAGGGTAGATGTCAGTGGTAGAGCATTTGACTGCAGATCAAGAGGTCCCCGGTTCAAATCCGGATGCCCCCTGTAGGAGCATACAGGTTGCGATGCTTTTAAACATTGACGAAAACCAGCTACAGATTCACCAACCGGATGCCCACTGTAGGAGCATGCAGGTTGCTATGCTTTTAAACATTGACGAAAACCAGCTACAGATTTGGAGACTTATCTTTCACTGTGTCAGTCACTATCACAGCTCCAAAGGACTCGAAGCAATAAGACAATCTTGTGGTCTGGTTAATTCACAACAGTTGTGTTTCAGTCGACAATCATCCCCCCTATAGAAACATGAAGGTAGCAATGCTTTTAAACTTGGAAAAAACCTGCCACAGTTTCACAGACATATCTAACACAGTGTGAGTCATTAACCTGTCATAATACTTTTTTTTAAATGTAAAGGTTCATTCCTATCTTCTCAATAAAGAATACAAGCTGCTTTGTCATCATGGGACTTACTTAAATAGGGGCAGTAGCTATCACTCCTCAAATGGACGACAGTCAAAAGGACAATGTTATGTACCAGCTGATGCAGAAAAATGGTTAATCCACAACACTTTCGTGGATTTACATTTATCCAAAGTTCACCACCAATTTATGCTGACTCGGGAAGTAAAAATTTATAATACAGGTGGGTTTCTGGTATTGATACTAATTATTTTTCTTCCTAAGAGCATCAAGGGGGTATAGCTCAGTGGTAGAGCATTTGACTGCAGATCAAGAGGTCTCTGGTTCAAATCCGGATGCCCCCTGGAGGAGCATGCAGGTTGCGATGCTTTTAAACATTGACGAAAACCAGCTACAGATTCGGAGACTTATCTTTCACTGTGTCAGTCACTATCACAGCTCCAAAGGACCCGAACCAATAAGACAATCTTGTGGTCTGGTTAATTCACAACAGTTGTGTTTCAGTCGACAATCATCCCCCCTATAGTAACATCCAGGTAGCAATGATTTTAAACTTGGAGAAAACCAGCTACAGTTTCACAGACATATCTAACACAGTGTCAGTCATCAACCTGTCGTAATAATTTTTATTAAATGTGAAGGTTTATTCCTATCTTTTCAATACAGAATATAAGCTGCTATGTCGTAATGGGACTTACATATAGGGGCAGTAGCTATCACTCCTCAAAAGGACGACAGTCAAAAGGACAATGTTATGTACCAGCTGATGCAGAAATGTCATTCAAAGTTATGTGCCCTCCTGTGTGTGGTGGTTTTTGTTACAACTAATCAATTATTCCACATTTGGTTAACCACCAATTTATGATCACTCGCAAAGTAAAAATTAATAATCAATGTCGGTTTCTGGTATTGCTACCAATTCTTTCAGCTCAAGAGAGCGCCAGGAGGGTAGATGTCAGTGGTAGAGCATTTGACTGCAGATCAAGAGGTCCCTGGTTCAAATCCAGGTGCCCCCTGTAGAAACAGGCAGTTAGCAATGCTTTTAAACATTGACAAAAACCAGCTACAGATTCACCAACTTATCTTTCACTGTGTCAGTCACAATCACAGCTCCAAAGGACCCGAACCAATATGACAATTTTCTGGTCTGGTTAATCCACAACACTTTCGTGGATTTACATTTATCCAAAGTTCACCACCAATTCATGCTCACTCGCAAATTAAAAATTAATAATCCAGGTTGGTTTCTGGTATTGATACTAATTATTTTTCTTGCTAAGAGCATCTAGGGGGTATATCTCAGTGGTAGAGCATTTGACTGCAGATCAAGAGGTCCCCGGTTCCAATCAGGGTGCCCCCTGTGCACCACCAGTTGCAAAGCTTTTAAACATTGACGAAAACCAGCTACAGATTCAGAGACTTATCTTTCACTGTGTCAGTCACTATCACAGCTCCAAAGGACCCGAACCAATATGACAATTTTCTGGTCTGGTTAATCCACAACACTTTCGTGGATTTACATTTATCCAAAGTTCACCACCAATTTATGCTGACTCGGGAAGTAAAAATCTATAATACAGGTGGGTTTCTGGTATTGATACTAATTATTTTTCTTTCTAAGAGCATCAAGGGGGTATAGCTCAGTGGTAGAGCATTTGACTGCAGATCAAGAGGTCTCCGGTTCAAATCCGGATGCCCCCTGTAGGAGCATACAGGTTGTGATGCTTTTAAACATTGACGAAAACCAGCTACAGATTCACCAACTTATCTTTCACTGTGTCAGTCACTATCACAGCTCCAAAGGACCCGAACCAATAAGACAATCTTGTGGTCTGGTTAATTCACAACAGTTGTGTTTCAGTCGACAATCATCCCCCCTATAGAAACATGAAGGTAGCAATGCTTTTAAACTTGGAAAAAACCTGCCACAGTTTCACAGACATATCTAACACAGTGTCAGTCATTAACCTGTCATAATAATTTTTTTTAAATGTGAAGGTTCATTCCTATCTTCTCAATGAAGAATACAAGCTGCTTTGTCATCATGGGACCTACTTAAATAGGGGCAGTAGCTATCACTCCTCAAATGGACGACAGTCAAAAGGACAATGTTATGTACCAGCTGATGCAGAAAAATGGTTAATCCACAACACTTTCGTGGATTTACTTTTATCCAAAGTTCACCACCAATTTATGCTGACTCGGGAAGTAAAGATTTATAATACAGGTGGGTTTCTGGTATTGGTACTAATTATTTTTCTTTCTAAGAGCATCAAGGGGGTATAGCTCAGGGCTAGAGCATTTGACTGCAGATCAAGACGTCTCTGGTTCAAATCCGGATACCCACTGTAGGAGCATGCAGGTTGCTATGCTTTTAAACATTGACGAAAACCAGCTACAGATTCGGAGACTTATCTTTCACTGTGTCAGTCACTATCACAGCTCCAAAGGACTCGAACCAATAAGACAATCTTGTGGTCTGGTTAATTCACAACAGTTGTGTTTCAGTCGACAATCATCCCCCCTATAGAAACATGAAGGTAGCAATGCTTTTAAACTTGGAAAAAACCTGCCACAGTTTCACAGACATATCTAACACAGTGTCAGTCATTAACCTGTCATAATAATTTTTTTTAAATGTGAAGGTTCATTCCTATCTTCTCAATAAAGAATACAAGCTGCTTTGTCATCATGGGACTTACTTAAATAGGGGCAGTAGCTATCACTCCTCAAATGGACGACAGTCAAAAGGACAATGTTATGTACCAGCTGATGCAGAAAAATGGTTAATCCACAACACTTTCGTGGATTTACATTTATCCAAAGTTCACCACCAATTTATGCTGACTCGGGAAGTAAAAATTTATAATACAGGTGGGTTTCTGGTATTGATACTAATTATTTTTCTTCCTAAGAGCATCAAGGGGGTATAGCTCAGTGGTAGAGCATTTGACTGCAGATCAAGAGGTCTCTGGTTCAAATCCGGATGCCCCCTGTAGGAGCATGCAGGTTGCGATGCTTTTAAACATTGACGAAAACCAGCTACAGATTCGGAGACTTATCTTTCACTGTGTCAGTCACTATCACAGCTCCAAAGGACCCGAACCAATAAGACAATCTTGTGGTCTGGTTAATTCACAACAGTTGTGTTTCAGTCGACAATCATCCCCCCTATAGTAACATCCAGGTAGCAATGATTTTAAACTTGGAGAAAACCAGCTACAGTTTCACAGACATATCTAACACAGTGTCAGTCATCAACCTGTCGTAATAATTTTTATTAAATGTGAAGGTTTATTCCTATCTTTTCAATACAGAATATAAGCTGCTATGTCGTAATGGGACTTACATATAGGGGCAGTAGCTATCACTCCTCAAAAGGACGACAGTCAAAAGGACAATGTTATGTACCAGCTGATGCAGAAATGTCATTCAAAGTTATGTGCCCTCCTGTGTGTGGTGGTTTTTGTTACAACTAATCAATTATTCCACATTTGGTTAACCACCAATTTATGATCACTCGCAAAGTAAAAATTAATAATCAATGTCGGTTTCTGGTATTGCTACCAATTCTTTCAGCTCAAGAGAGCGCCAGGAGGGTAGATGTCAGTGGTAGAGCATTTGACTGCAGATCAAGAGGTCCCTGGTTCAAATCCAGGTGCCCCCTGTAGAAACAGGCAGTTAGCAATGCTTTTAAACATTGACAAAAACCAGCTACAGATTCACCAACTTATCTTTCACTGTGTCAGTCACAATCACAGCTCCAAAGGACCCGAACCAATATGACAATTTTCTGGTCTGGTTAATCCACAACACTTTCGTGGATTTACATTTATCCAAAGTTCACCACCAATTCATGCTCACTCGCAAATTAAAAATTAATAATCCAGGTTGGTTTCTGGTATTGATACTAATTATTTTTCTTGCTAAGAGCATCTAGGGGGTATATCTCAGTGGTAGAGCATTTGACTGCAGATCAAGAGGTCCCCGGTTCCAATCAGGGTGCCCCCTGTGCACCACCAGTTGCAAAGCTTTTAAACATTGACGAAAACCAGCTACAGATTCAGAGACTTATCTTTCACTGTGTCAGTCACTATCACAGCTCCAAAGGACCCGAACCAATATGACAATTTTCTGGTCTGGTTAATCCACAACACTTTCGTGGATTTACATTTATCCAAAGTTCACCACCAATTTATGCTGACTCGGGAAGTAAAAATCTATAATACAGGTGGGTTTCTGGTATTGATACTAATTATTTTTCTTTCTAAGAGCATCAAGGGGGTATAGCTCAGTGGTAGAGCATTTGACTGCAGATCAAGAGGTCCCTGGTTCAAATCCAGGTGCCCCCTGTAGAAACAGGCAGTTAGCAATGCTTTTAAACATTGACGAAAACCAGCTACAGATTCAGAGACTTATCTTTCACTGTGTCAGTCACTATCACAGCTCCAAAGGACCCGAACCAATATGACAATTTTCTGGTCTGGTTAATCCACAACACTTTCGTGGATTTACATTTATCCAAAGTTCACCACCAATTTATGCTGACTCGGGAAGTAAAAATCTATAATACAGGTGGGTTTCTGGTATTGATACTAATTATTTTTCTTTCTAAGAGCATCAAGGGGGTATAGCTCAGTGGTAGAGCATTTGACTGCAGATCAAGAGGTCTCCGGTTCAAATCCGGATGCCCCCTGTAGGAGCATACAGGTTGTGATGCTTTTAAACATTGACGAAAACCAGCTACAGATTCACCAACTTATCTTTCACTGTGTCAGTCACTATCACAGCTCCAAAGGACCCGAACCAATAAGACAATCTTGTGGTCTGGTTAATTCACAACAGTTGTGTTTCAGTCGACAATCATCCCTCCTATAGAAACATGAAGGTAGCAATGCTTTTAAACTTGGAAAAAACCTGCCACAGTTTCACAGACATATCTAACACAGTGTCAGTCATTAACCTGTCATAATAATTTTTTTTAAATGTGAAGGTTCATTCCTATCTTCTCAATGAAGAATACAAGCTGCTTTGTCATCATGGGACCTACTTAAATAGGGGCAGTAGCTATCACTCCTCAAATGGACGACAGTCAAAAGGACAATGTTATGTACCAGCTGATGCAGAAAAATGGTTAATCCACAACACTTTCGTGGATTTACTTTTATCCAAAGTTCACCACCAATTTATGCTGACTCGGGAAGTAAAGATTTATAATACAGGTGGGTTTCTGGTATTGGTACTAATTATTTTTCTTTCTACGAGCATCAAGGGGGTATAGCTCAGGGCTAGAGCATTTGACTGCAGATCAAGACGCCTCTGGTTCAAATCCGGATACCCACTGTAGGAGCATGCAGGTTGCTATGCTTTTAAACATTGACGAAAACCAGCTACAGATTCGGAGACTTATCTTTCACTGTGTCAGTCACTATCACAGCTCCAAAGGACTCGAACCAATAAGACAATCTTGTGGTCTGGTTAATTCACAACAGTTGTGTTTCAGTCGACAATCATCCCCCCTATAGTAACATCCAGGTAGCAATGATTTTAAACTTGGAGAAAACCAGCTACAGTTTCACAGACATATCTAACACAGTGTCAGTCATCAACCTGTCGTAATAATTTTTATTAAATGTGAAGGTTTATTCCTATCTTTTCAATACAGAATATAAGGTGCTATGTCGTCATGGGACTTACTTAAATAGGGGCAGTAGCTATCACTCCTCAAAAGGACGACAGTCAAAAGGACAATGTTATGTACCAGCTGATGCAGAAATGTCATTCAAAGTTATGTGCCCTCCTGTGTGTGGTGGTTTTTGTTACAACTAATCAATTATTCCACATTTGGTTAACCACCAATTTATGATAACTCGCAAAGTAAAAATTAATAATCAATGTCGGTTTCTGGTATTGCTACCAATTCTTTCAGCTCAAGAGAGCGCCAGGAGGGTAGATGTCAGTGGTAGAGCATTTGACTGCAGATCAAGAGGTCCCTGGTTCAAATCCAGGTGCCCCCTGTAGAAACAGGCAGTTAGTAATGCTTTTAAACATTGACAAAAACCAGCTACAGATTCACCAACTTATCTTTCACTGTGTCAGTCACAATCACAGCTCCAAAGGACTCGAACCAATATGACAATTTTCTGGTCTGGTTAATCCACAACACTTTCGTGGATTTACATTTATCCAAAGTTCACCACCAATTCATGCTCACTCGCAAATTATAACTTAATAATCCAGGTCGGTTTCTGGTATTGATACTAATTATTTTTCTTGCTAAGAGCATCTAGGGGGTAGAGCTCAGTGGTAGAGCATTTGACTGCAGATCAAGAGGTCCCCGGTTCCAATCCGGGTGCCCGCTGTGCACCACCAGTTGCAAAGCTTTTAAACATTGACGAAAACCAGCTACAGATTCAGAGACTTATCTTTCACTGTGTCAGTCACTATCACAGCTCCAAAGGACCCGAACCAATATGACAATTTTCTGGTCTGGTTAATCCACAACACTTTCGTGGATTTACATTTATCCAAAGTTCACCACCAATTCATGCTGACTCGGGAAGTAAAAATTTATAATACAGGTGGGTTTCTGGTATTGATACTAATTATTTTTCTTTCTAAGAGCATCAAGGGGGTATAGCTCAGTGGTAGAGCATTTGACTGCAGATCAAGAGGTCTCCGGTTCAAATCAGGATGCCCCCTGTAGGAGCATACAGGTTGCGATCCTTTTAAACATTGACGAAAACCAGCTACAGATTCACCAACTAATCTTTCACTGTGTCAGTCACTATCACAGCTCCAAAGGACCCGAACCAATATGACAATTTTCTGGTCTGGTTAATCCACCACACTTTTGTGGATTTACATTTATCCAAAGTTCACCACCAATTTATGCTGACTCGGGAAGTAAAAATTTATAATACAGGTGGGTTTCTGGTATTGATACTAATTATTTTTAGTTCTAAGAGCATCAAGGGGGTATAGCTCAGTGGTAGAGCATTTAACTGCACATCAAGAGGTCTCCGGTTCAAATCCGGATGCCCCCTGTAGGAGCATGCAGGTTGCGATGCTTTTAAACATTGACGAAAAACAGCTACAGATTCAGAGACTTATCTTTCACTGTGTCAGTCACTATCACAGCTCCAAAGGACCCGAACCAATAAGACAATCTTGTGGTCTGGTTAATTCACAGCAGTTGTGTTTCAGTCGACAATCATCCCCCCTATAGTAACATGCAGGTAGCAAAGATTTTAAACTTGGAGAAAACCAGCTACAGTTTCACAGACATATCTAACACAGTGTCAGTCATTAACCTGTCGTAATAATTTTTATTAAATGTGAAGGTTTATTCCTATCTTTTCAATACAGAATACAAGCTGCTATGTCGTCATGGGACTTACTTAAATAGGGGCAGTAGCTATCACTCCTCAAAAGGACGACAGTCAAAAGGACAATGTTATGTACCAGCTGATGCAGAAATGTCATTCAAAGTTATGTGCCCTCCTGTGTGTGGTGGTTTTTGTTACAACTAATCAATTATTCCACATTTGGTTAACTACCAATTTATGATCACTCGCAAAGTAAAAATTAATAATCAATGTCGGTTTCTGGTATTGCTACAAATTTTTTCTCGTCCTGCGCACCACAAGGGGGTATAGCTCAGTGGTAGAGTATTTGACTGCAGATCAAGAGGTCCCCGGTTCAAATCCGGGTGCCCCCTGTTCACCACCAGTTGCAAAGCTTTCAAACATTGACGAAAACCAGCTACAGATTCAGAGACTTATCTTTCACTGTGTCAGTCACTATCACAGCTCCAAAGGACCCGAACCAATAAGACAATCTTGTGGTCTGGTTAATTCACAACAGTTGTGTTTCAGTCGACAATCATCCCCCCTATAGAAACATGAAGGTAGCAATGCTTTTAAACTTGGAAAAAATTTGCCACAGTTTCACAGACATATCTAACACAGTGTCAGTCATCAACCTGTCATAATACATTTTTTTAAATGTGAAGGTTCATTCCTATCTTTTCAATAAAGAATACAAGCTGCTCTCTCATCATGGGACTTATTAAATAGGGGCAGTAGCTATCACTCCTCAAAAGGACGACAGTCAAAAGGACAATGTTATGTACCAGCTGATGCAGAAATGTCATTCAAAGTTATGTGCCCTCCTGTGTGTGGTGGTTTTTGTTACAACTAATCAATTATTCCACATTTGGTTAACCACCAATTTATGATCACTCGCAAAATAAAAATTAATAATCAATGTCGGTTTCTGGTATTGCTACCAATTCTTTCAGCTCAAGAGAGCACCAGCAGGGTAGATGTCAGTGGTAGAGCATTTGACTGCAGATCAAGAGGTCCCTGGTTCAAATCCAGGTGCCCCCTGTAGAAACAGGCAGTTAGCAATGCTTTTAAACATTGACAAAAACCAGCTACAGATTCACCAACTTATCTTTCACTGTGTCAGTCACAATCACAGCTCCAAAGGACCCGAACCAATATGACAATTTTCTGGTCTGGTTAATCCACAATACTTTCGTGGATTTACATTTATCCAAAGTTCACCACCAATTTATGCTGACTCGGGAAGTAAAATTTTATAATCCAGCTACATTCAAAGTTATGTGCCCTCCTGTGTGAGGTGGTTTTTGTTACAACTAATCAATTATTCCACAATTGGTTAACCACCAATTTATGATCACTCGCAAAGTAAAAATTAATAATCAATTTCGGTTTCTGGTATTGCTACCAATTCTTTCGGCACAAGAGGGCGCCAGGGGGGTATAGCTCAGTGGTAGAGCATTTGACTTCAGATCATGAGATCCCTGGTTCAAATCCTGGTGCCCCCTGTAGAAACAGGCAGTTAGCAATGCTTTTAAACATGGTATTGATACAAATTTTTTCTCTGCCTGAGTACCGCAAGGTGCTTTTAAACATTGATGAAAACCAGCTACAGATTCAAAGACTTATCTTTCACTGTGTCAGTCACTATCACAGCTCCAAAGGACCCGAACCAATATGACAATTTTCTGGTCTGGTTAATCCACAACACTTTCGTGGATTTACATTTATCCAAAGTTCACCACCAATTTATGGTGACTCGGGAAGTAAAAATTTATAATACAGGTGGGTTTCTGGTATTGATACTAATTATTTTTCTTTCTAAGAGCATCAAGGGGGTATAGCTCAGTGGTAGCGCATTTGACTGCAGATCAAGAGGTCTCCGGTTCAAATCCGGATGCCCCCTGTAGGAGCATACAGGTTGCGATCCTTTGAAACATTGACGAAAACCAGCTACAGATTCACCAACTAATCTTTCACTGTGTCAGTTACTATCACAGCTCCAAAGGACCCGAACCAATATGAGAATTTTCTGGTCTGGTTAATCCACAACACTTTCGTGGATTTACATTTATCCAAAGTTCACCACCAATTTATGCGGACTCGGGAAGTAAAAATTTATAATCCAGGTGGGTTTCTGGTATTGATACTAATTATTTTTCTTTCTAAAAGCATTAAGGGGTTATAGCTCAGTGGTAGAGCTTTTGACTGCAGATCAAGAGGTCCCCGGTTCAAATCCGGGTGCCCCCTGCAGGTTGCGATGCTTTTAAACATTGACGATAACCAGCTACATATTCGGAGACTTATCTTTCACTGTGTCAGTCACTATCACAGCTCCAAAGGACCCGAACCAATAAGACATTCTTGTGGTCTGGTTAATTCACAACAGTTGTGTTTCAGTCGACAATCATCCCACCTATAGAAACATGAAGGTAGCAATGCTTTTAAACTTGGAAAAAACCTGCCACAGTTTCACAGACATATCTAACACAGTGTCAGTCATTAACCTGTCATAATAATTTTTTTTAAATGTGAAGGTTCATTCCTATCTTCTCAATAAAGAATACAAGCTGCTTTGTCATCATGGGACTTACTTAAATAGGGGCAGTAGCTATCACTCCTCAAATGGACGACAGTCAAAAGGACAATGTTATGTACCAGCTGATGCAGAAAAATGGTTAATCCACAACACTTTCGTGGATTTACATTTATCCAAAGTTCACCACCAATTTATGCTGACTCGGGAAGTAAAAATTTATAATACAGGTGGGTTTCTGGTATTGATACTAATTATTTTTAGTTCTAAGAGCATCAAGGGGGTATAGCTCAGTGGTAGAGCATTTAACTGCACATCAAGAGGTCTCCGGTTCAAATCCGGATGCCCCCTGTAGGAGCATGCAGGTTGCGATGCTTTTAAACATTGACGAAAAACAGCTACAGATTCAGAGACTTATCTTTCACTGTGTCAGTCACTATCACAGCTCCAAAGGACCCGAACCAATAAGACAATCTTGTGGTCTGGTTAATTCACAGCAGTTGTGTTTCAGTCGACAATCATCCCCCCTATAGTAACATGCAGGTAGCAAAGATTTTAAACTTGGAGAAAACCAGCTACAGTTTCACAGACATATCTAACACAGTGTCAGTCATTAACCTGTCGTAATAATTTTTATTAAATGTGAAGGTTTATTCCTATCTTTTCAATACAGAATACAAGCTGCTATGTCGTCATGGGACTTACTTAAATAGGGGCAGTAGCTATCACTCCTCAAAAGGACGACAGTCAAAAGGACAATGTTATGTACCAGCTGATGCAGAAATGTCATTCAAAGTTATGTGCCCTCCTGTGTGTGGTGGTTTTTGTTACAACTAATCAATTATTCCACATTTGGTTAACTACCAATTTATGATCACTCGCAAAGTAAAAATTAATAATCAATGTCGGTTTCTGGTATTGCTACAAATTTTTTCTCGTCCTGCGCACCACAAGGGGGTATAGCTCAGTGGTAGAGTATTTGACTGCAGATCAAGAGGTCCCCGGTTCAAATCCGGGTGCCCCCTGTTCACCACCAGTTGCAAAGCTTTCAAACATTGACGAAAACCAGCTACAGATTCAGAGACTTATCTTTCACTGTGTCAGTCACTATCACAGCTCCAAAGGACCCGAACCAATAAGACAATCTTGTGGTCTGGTTAATTCACAACAGTTGTGTTTCAGTCGACAATCATCCCCCCTATAGAAACATGAAGGTAGCAATGCTTTTAAACTTGGAAAAAATTTGCCACAGTTTCACAGACATATCTAACACAGTGTCAGTCATCAACCTGTCATAATACATTTTTTTAAATGTGAAGGTTCATTCCTATCTTTTCAATAAAGAATACAAGCTGCTCTCTCATCATGGGACTTATTAAATAGGGGCAGTAGCTATCACTCCTCAAAAGGACGACAGTCAAAAGGACAATGTTATGTACCAGCTGATGCAGAAATGTCATTCAAAGTTATGTGCCCTCCTGTGTGTGGTGGTTTTTGTTACAACTAATCAATTATTCCACATTTGGTTAACCACCAATTTATGATCACTCGCAAAATAAAAATTAATAATCAATGTCGGTTTCTGGTATTGCTACCAATTCTTTCAGCTCAAGAGAGCACCAGCAGGGTAGATGTCAGTGGTAGAGCATTTGACTGCAGATCAAGAGGTCCCTGGTTCAAATCCAGGTGCCCCCTGTAGAAACAGGCAGTTAGCAATGCTTTTAAACATTGACAAAAACCAGCTACAGATTCACCAACTTATCTTTCACTGTGTCAGTCACAATCACAGCTCCAAAGGACCCGAACCAATATGACAATTTTCTGGTCTGGTTAATCCACAATACTTTCGTGGATTTACATTTATCCAAAGTTCACCACCAATTTATGCTGACTCGGGAAGTAAAATTTTATAATCCAGCTACATTCAAAGTTATGTGCCCTCCTGTGTGAGGTGGTTTTTGTTACAACTAATCAATTATTCCACAATTGGTTAACCACCAATTTATGATCACTCGCAAAGTAAAAATTAATAATCAATTTCGGTTTCTGGTATTGCTACCAATTCTTTCGGCACAAGAGGGCGCCAGGGGAGTATAGCTCAGTGGTAGAGCATTTGACTTCAGATCATGAGATCCCTGGTTCAAATCCTGGTGCCCCCTGTAGAAACAGGCAGTTAGCAATGCTTTTAAACATGGTATTGATACAAATTTTTTCTCTGCCTGAGTACCGCAAGGGGGTATAGCTCAGTGGTAGAGCATTTGACTGCAGATCAAGAGGTCTCAGGTTCAAATCCTGATGCCCCCTGTAGGAGCATGCAGGTTGCGATGCTTTTAAACATTGATGAAAACCAGCTACAGATTCAAAGACTTATCTTTCACTGTGTCAGTCACTATCACAGCTCCAAAGGACCCGAACCAATATGACAATTTTCTGGTCTGGTTAATCCACCACACTTTCGTGGATTTACATTTATCCAAAGTTCACCACCAATTTATGCTGACTCGGGAAGTAAAAATTTATAATACAGGTGGGTTTCTGGTATTGATACTAATTATTTTTCTTTCTAAGAGCATCAAGGGGGTATAGCTCAGTGGTAGAGCATTTGACTGCAGATCAAGAGGTCTCCGGTTCAAATCCGGATGCCCCCTGTAGGAGCATGCAGGTTGCGATGCTTTTGAACATTGATAAAAACCAGCTACAGATTCAGAGACTTATCTTTCACTGTGTCAGTCACTATCACAGCTCCAAAGGACCCGAACCAATAAGACAATCTTGTGGTCTGGTTAATTCACAACAGTTGTGTTTCAGTCGACAATCATCCCCCCTATGGTAACATGCAGGTAGCAATGATTTTAAACTTGGAGAAAACCAGCTACAGTTTCACAGACATATCTAACACAGTGTCAGTCATCAACCTGTCGTAATAATTTTTATTAAATGTGAAGGTTTATTCCTATCTTTTCAATACAGAATACAAGCTGCTATGTCGTCATGGGACTTCCTTAAATAGGGGCAGTAGCTATCACTCCTCAAAAGGACGACAGTCAAAAGGACAATGTTAAGTACCAGCTGATGCAGAAATGTCATTCAAAGTTATGTGCCCTCCTGTGTGTGGTGGTTTTTGTTACAACTAATCAATTATTCCACAATTGGTTGACCACCAATTTATGCTCACTCGCAAAGTAAAAAATAATAATCAATGTCGGTTTCTGGTATTGCTACCAATTCTTTCGGCTCAAGAAGGCGCCAGGTGGGTATAGCTCAGTGGTAGAACATTTGACTGCAGATCAAGAGGTACCTGGTACAAATCCGGGTGCCCCCTGTAGAAACAGACAGTTAGCAATGCTTTTAAACATTGACAAAAACCAGCTACAGATTCAGAGACTTATCTTTCACTGTGTCAGTCACTATCACAGCTCCAAAAGACCCGAACCAATATGACAATTTTCTGGTCTGGTTAATCCACAACACTTTCGTGGATTTACATTTATCCAAAGTTCACCACCAATTTATGCTGACTCGGGAAGTAAAAATTTATAATACAGGTGGGTTTCTGGTATTGATACTAATTATTTTTCGTTCTAAGAGCATCAAGGGGGTATAGCTCAGTGGTAGAGCATTTAACTGCACATCAAGAGGTCTCCGGTTCAAATCCGGATGCCCCCTGTAGGAGCATGCAGGTTGCGATGCTTTTAAACATTGACGAAAAACAGCTACAGATTCAGAGACTTATCTTTCACTGTGTCAGTCACTATCACAGCTCCAATGGACCCGAACCAATAAGACAATCTTGTGGTCTGGTTAATTCACAGCAGTTGTGTTTCAGTCGACAATCATCCCCCCTATAGTAACATGCAGGTAGCAAAGATTTTAAACTTGGAGAAAACCAGCTACAGTTTCACAGACATATCTAACACAGTGTCAGTCATTAACCTGTCGTAATAATTTTTATTAAATGTGAAGGTTTATTCCTATCTTTTCAATACAGAATACAAGCTGCTATGTCGTCATGGGACTTACTTAAATAGGGGCAGTAGCTATCACTCCTCAAAAGGACGACAGTCAAAAGGACAATGTTATGTACCAGCTGATGCAGAAATGTCATTCAAAGTTATGTGCCCTCCTGTGTGTGGTGGTTTTTGTTACAACTAATCAATTATTCCACATTTGGTTAACCACCAATTTATGATCACTCGCAAAGTAAAAATTAATAATCAATGTCGGTTTCTGGTATTGCTACCAATTCTTTCAGCTCAAGAGAGCACCAGGAGGGTAGATGTCAGTGGTAGAGCATTTGACTGCAGATCAAGAGGTCCCTGGTTCAAATCCAGGTGCCCCCTGTAGAAACAGGCAGTTAGCAATGCTTTTAAACATTGACAAAAACCAGCTACAGATTCACCAACTTATCTTTCACTGTGTCAGTCACAATCACAGCTCCAAAGGACCCGAACCAATATGACAATTTTCTGGTCTGGTTAATCCACAATACTTTCGTGGATTTACATTTATCCAAAGTTCACCACCAATTTATGCTGACTCGGGAAGTAAAAATTTATAATCCAGCTACATTCAAAGTTATGTGCCCTCCTGTGTGAGGTGGTTTTTGTTACAACTAATCAATTATTCCACAATTGGTTAACCACCAATTTATGATCACTCGCAAAGTAAAAATTAATAATCAATTTCGATTTCTGGTATTGCTACCAATTCTTTCGGCAGAAGAGGGCGCCAGGGGGGTATAGCTCAGTGGTAGAGCATTTGACTTCAGATCATGAGATCCCTGGTTCAAATCCTGGTGCCCCCTGTAGAAACAGGCAGTTAGCAATGCTTTTAAACATGGTATTGATACAAATTTTTTCTCTGCCTGAGTACCGCAAGGGGGTATAGCTCAGTGGTAGAGCATTTGACTGCAGATCAAGAGGTCTCAGGTTCAAATCCTGATGCCCCCTGTAGGAGCATGCAGGTTGCGATGCTTTTAAACATTGATGAAAACCAGCTACAGATTCAAAGACTTATCTTTCACTGTGTCAGTCACTATCACAGCTCCAAAGGACCCGAACCAATATGACAATTTTCTGGTCTGGTTAATCCACCACACTTTCGTGGATTTACATTTATCCAAAGTTCACCACCAATTTATGCTGACTCGGGAAGTAAAAATTTATAATACAGGTGGGTTTCTGGTATTGATACTAATTATTTTTCTTTCTAAGAGCATCAAGGGGGTATAGCTCAGTGGTAGAGCATTTGACTGCAGATCAAGAGGTCTCCGGTTCAAATCCGGATGCCCCCTGTAGGAGCATGCAGGTTGCGATGCTTTTGAACATTGATAAAAACCAGCTACAGATTCAGAGACTTATCTTTCACTGTGTCAGTCACTATCACAGCTCCAAAGGACCCGAACCAATAAGACAATCTTGTGGTCTGGTTAATTCACAACAGTTGTGTTTCAGTCGACAATCATCCCCCCTATAGTAACATGCAGGTAGCAATGATTTTAAACTTGGAGAAAACCAGCTACAGTTTCACAGACATATCTAACACAGTGTCAGTCATCAACCTGTCGTAATAATTTTTATTAAATGTGAAGGTTTATTCCTATCTTTTCAATACAGAATACAAGCTGCTATGTCGTCATGGGACTTCCTTAAATAGGGGCAGTAGCTATCACTCCTCAAAAGGACGACAGTCAAAAGGACAATGTTAAGTACCAGCTGATGCAGAAATGTCATTCAAAGTTATGTGCCCTCCTGTGTGTGGTGGTTTTTGTTACAACTAATCAATTATTCCACAATTGGTTGACCACCAATTTATGCTCACTCGCAAAGTAAAAAATAATAATCAATGTCGGTTTCTGGTATTGCTACCAATTCTTTCGGCTCATGAAGGCGCCAGGTGGGTATAGCTCAGTGGTAGAACATTTGACTGCAGATCAAGAGGTACCTGGTACAAATCCGGGTGCCCCCTGTAGAAACAGACAGTTAGCAATGCTTTTAAACATTGACAAAAACCAGCTACAGATTCAGAGACTTATCTTTCACTGTGTCAGTCACTGTCACAGCTCCAAAAGACCCGAACCAATATGACAATTTTCTGGTCTGGTTAATCCACAACACTTTCGTGGATTTACATTTATCCAAAGTTCACCACCAATTTATGCTGACTCGGGAAGTAAAAATTTATAATACAGGTGGGTTTCTGGTATTGATACTAATTATTTTTCGTTCTAAGAGCATCAAGGGGGTATAGCTCAGTGGTAGAGCATTTAACTGCACATCAAGAAGTCTCCGGTTCAAATCCGGATGCCCCCTGTAGGAGCATGCAGGTTGCGATGCTTTTAAACATTGACGAAAAACAGCTACAGATTCAGAGACTTATCTTTCACTGTGTCAGTCACTATCACAGCTCCAAAGGACCCGAACCAATAAGACAATCTTGTGGTCTGGTTAATTCACAGCAGTTGTGTTTCAGTCGACAATCATCCCCCCTATAGTAACATGCAGGTAGCAAAGATTTTAAACTTGGAGAAAACCAGCTACAGTTTCACAGACATATCTAACACAGTGTCAGTCATTAACCTGTCGTAATAATTTTTATTAAATGTGAAGGTTTATTCCTATCTTTTCAATACAGAATACAAGCTGCTATGTCGTCATGGGACTTACTTAAATAGGGGCAGTAGCTATCACTCCTCAAAAGGACGACAGTCAAAAGGACAATGTTATGTACCAGCTGATGCAGAAATGTCATTCAAAGTTATGTGCCCTCCTGTGTGTGGTGGTTTTTGTTACAACTAATCAATTATTCCACATTTGGTTAACCACCAATTTATGATCACTCGCAAAGTAAAAATTAATAATCAATGTCGGTTTCTGGTATTGCTACCAATTCTTTCAGCTCAAGAGAGCACCAGGAGGGTAGATGTCAGTGGTAGAGCATTTGACTGCAGATCAAGAGGTCCCTGGTTCAAATCCAGGTGCCCCCTGTAGAAACAGGCAGTTAGCAATGCTTTTAAACATTGACAAAAACCAGCTACAGATTCACCAACTTATCTTTCACTGTGTCAGTCACAATCACAGCTCCAAAGGACCCGAACCAATATGACAATTTTCTGGTCTGGTTAATCCACAATACTTTCGTGGATTTACATTTATCCAAAGTTCACCACCAATTTATGCTGACTCGGGAAGTAAAAATTTATAATGCAGCTACATTCAAAGTTATGTGCCCTCCTGTGTGAGGTGGTTTTTGTTACAACTAATCAATTATTCCACAATTGGTTAACCACCAATTTATGATCACTCGCAAAGTAAAAATTAATAATCAATTTCGGTTTCTGGTATTGCTACCAATTCTTTCGGCACAAGAGGGCGCCAGGGGGGTATAGCTCAGTGGTAGAGCATTTGACTTCAGATCATGAGATCCCTGGTTCAAATCCTGGTGTCCCCTGTAGAAACAGGCAGTTAGCAATGCTTTTAAACATGGTATTGATACAAATTTTTTCTCTTCCTCAGTACCGCAAGGGGGTATAGCTCAGTGGTAGAGCATTTGACTGCAGATCAAGAGGTCTCAGGTTCAAATCCTGATGCCCCCTGTAGGAGCATGCAGGTTGCGATGCTTTTAAACATTGATGAAAACCAGCTACAGATTCAAAGACTTATCTTTCACTGTGTCAGTCACTATCACAGCTCCAAAGGACCCGAACCAATATGACAATTTTCTGGTCTGGTTAATCCACCACACTTTCGTGGATTTACATTTATCCAAAGTTCACCACCAATTTATGCTGACTCGGGAAGTAAAAATTTATAATACAGGTGGGTTTCTGGTATTGATACTAATTATTTTTCTTTCTAAGAGCATCAAGGGGGTATAGCTCAGTGGTAGAGCATTTGACTGCAGATCAAGAGGTCTCCGGTCCAAATCCGGATGCCCCCTGTAAGAGCATGCAGGTTGCGATGCTTTTGAACATTGATAAAAACCAGCTACAGATTCAGAGACTTATCTTTCACTGTGTCAGTCACTATCACAGCTCCAAAGGACCCGAACCAATAAGACAATCTTGTGGTCTGGTTAATTCACAACAGTTGTGTTTCAGTCGACAATCATCCCCCCTATAGTAACATGCAGGTAGCAATGATTTTAAACTTGGAGAAAACCAGCTACAGTTTCACAGACATATCTAACACAGTGTCAGTCATCAACCTGTCGTAATAATTTTTATTAAATGTGAAGGTTTATTCCTATCTTTTCAATACAGAATACAAGCTGCTATGTCGTCATGGGACTTACTTAAATAGGGGCAGTAGCTATCACTCCTCAAAAGGACGACAGTCAAAAGGACAATGTTAAGTACCAGCTGATGCAGAAATGTCATTCAAAGTTATGTGCCCTCCTGTGTGTGGTGGTTTTTGTTACAACTAATCAATTATTCCACATTTGGTTAACCACCAATTTATGATAACTCGCAAAGTAAAAATTAATAATCAATGTCGGTTTCTGGTATTGCTACCAATTCTTTCAGCTCAAGAGAGCGCCAGGAGGGTAGATGTCAGTGGTAGAGCATTTGACTGCAGATCAAGAGGTCCCTGGTTCAAATCCAGGTGCCCCCTGTAGAAACAGGCAGTTAGCAATGCTTTTAAACATTGACAAAAACCAGCTACAGATTCACCAACTTATCTTTCACTGTGTCAGTCACAATCACAGCTCCAAAGGACTCGAACCAATATGACAATTTTCTGGTCTGGTTAATCCACAACACTTTCGTGGATTTACATTTATCCAAAGTTCACCACCAATTCATGCTCACTCGCAAATTATAACTTAATAATCCAGGTCGGTTTCTGGTATTGATACTAATTATTTTTCCTGCTAAGAGCATCTAGGGGGTATAGCTCAGTGGTAGAGCATTTGACTGCAGATCAAGAGGTCTCCGGTTCAAATCCGGATGCCCCCTGTAAGAGCATGCAGGTTGCGATGCTTTTGAACATTGATAAAAACCAGCTACAGATTCAGAGACTTATCTTTCACTGTGTCAGTCACTATCACAGCTCCAAAGGACCCGAACCAATAAGACAATCTTGTGGTCTGGTTAATTCACAACAGTTGTGTTTCAGTCGACAATCATCCCCCCTATAGTAACATGCAGGTAGCAATGATTTTAAACTTGGAGAAAACCAGCTACAGTTTCACAGACATATCTAACACAGTGTCAGTCATCAACCTGTCGTAATAATTTTTATTAAATGTGAAGGTTTATTCCTATCTTTTCAATACAGAATACAAGATGCTATGTCGTCATGGGACTTACTTAAATAGGGGCAGTAGCTATCACTCCTCAAAAGGACGACAGTCAAAAGGACAATGTTAAGTACCAGCTGATGCAGAAATGTCATTCAAAGTTATGTGCCCTCCTGTGTGTGGTGGTTTTTGTTACAACTAATCAATTATTCCACAATTGGTTGACCACCAATTTATGCTCATTCGCAAAGTAAAAAATAATAATCAATGTCGGTTTCTGGTATTGCTACCAATTCTTTCGGCTCAAGAAGGCGCCAGGTGGGTATAGCTCAGTGGTAGAACATTTGACTGCACATCAAGAGGTACCTGGTACAAATCCGGGTGCCCCCTGTAGAAACAGACAGTTAGCAATGCTTTTAAACATTGACAAAAACCAGCTACAGATTCAGAGACTTATCTTTCACTGTGTCAGTCACTATCACAGCTCCAAAAGACCCGAACCAATATGACAATTTTCTGGTCTGGTTAATCCACAACACTTTCGTGGATTTACATTTATCCAAAGTTCACCACCAATTTATGCTGACTCGGGAAGTAAAAATTTATAATACAGGTGGGTTTCTGGTATTGATACTAATTATTTTTCGTTCTAAGAGCATCAAGGGGGTATAGCTCAGTGGTAGAGCATTTAACTGCACATCAAGAGGTCTCCGGTTCAAATCCAGATGCCCCCTGTAGGAGCATGCAGGTTGCGATGCTTTTAAACATTGACGAAAAACAGCTACAGATTCAGAGACTTATCTTTCACTGTGTCAGTCACTATCACAGCTCCAAAGGACCCGAACCAATAAGACAATCTTGTGGTCTGGTTAATTCACAGCAGTTGTGTTTCAGTCGACAATCATCCCCCCTATAGTAACATGCAGGTAGCAAAGATTTTAAACTTGGAGAAAACCAGCTACAGTTTCACAGACATATCTAACACAGTGTCAGTCATTAACCTGTCGTAATAATTTTTATTAAATGTGAAGGTTTATTCCTATCTTTTCAATACAGAATACAAGCTGCTATGTCGTCATGGGACTTACTTAAATAGGGGCAGTAGCTATCACTCCTCAAAAGGACGACAGTCAAAAGGACAATGTTATGTACCAGCTGATGCAGAAATGTCATTCAAAGTTATGTGCCCTCCTGTGTGTGGTGGTTTTTGTTACAACTAATCAATTATTCCACATTTGGTTAACTACCAATTTATGATCACTCGCAAAGTAAAAATTAATAATCAATGTCGGTTTCTGGTATTGCTACAAATTTTTTCTCATCCTGCGCACCACAAGGGGGTATAGCTCAGTGGTAGAGCATTTGACTGCAGATCAAGAGGTTTCCGGTTCAAATCCGGATGCCCCCTGTAAGAGCATGCAGGTTGCGATGCTTTTAAACATTGACGAAAACCAGCTACAGATTCGGAGACTTATCTTTCACTGTGTCAGTCACTATCACAGCTCCAAAGGACCCGAACCAATAAGACAATCTTGTGGTCTGGTTAATTCACAACAGTTGTGTTTCAGTTGACAATCATCCCCCCTATAGTAACATCCAGGTAGCAATGATTTTAAACTTGGAGAAAACCAGCTACAGTTTCACAGACATATCTAACACAGTGTCAGTCATCAACCTGTCGTAATAATTTTTATTAAATGTGAAGGTTTATTCCTATCTTTTCAATACAGAATATACGCTGCTATGTCGTAATGGGACTTACTTAAATAGGGGCAGTAGCTATCACTCCTCAAAAGGACGACAGTCAAAAGGACAATGTTATGTACCAGCTGATGCAGAAATGTCATTCAAAGTTATGTGCCCTCCTGTGTGTGGTGGTTTTTGTTACAACTAATCAATTATTCCACATTTGGTTAACCACCAATTTATGATCACTCGCAAAGTAAAAATTAATAATCAATGTCGGTTTCTGGTATTGCTACCAAGGGGGTATAGCTCAGTGGTAGAGCATTTGACTGCAGTTCAAGAGGTCGCCGGTTCAAATCCGGATGCCCCCTGTAGGAGCATACAGGTTGCGATGCTTTTAAACATTGACGAAAACCAGCTACAGATTCACCAACTTATCTTTCACTGTGTCAGTCACTATCGCAGCTCCAAAGGACCCGAACCAATATGACAATTTTCTGGTCTGGTTAATCCACCACACTTTCGTGGATTTACATTTATCCAAAGTTCACCACCAATTTATGCTGACTCGGGAAGTAAAAATCTATAATACAGGTGGGTTTCTGGTATTGATACTAATTATTTTTCTTTCTAAGAGCATCAAGGGGGTATAGCTCAGTGGTAGAGCATTTGACTGCAGATCAAGAGGTCCCCGGTTCAAATCCGGGTGCCCCCTGTTCACCACCAGTTGCAAAGCTTTTAAACATTGACGAAAACCAGCTACAGATTCAGAGACTTATCTTTCACTGTGTCAGTCACTATCACAGCTCCAAAGGACCCGAACCAATATGACAATTTTCTGGTCTGGTTAATCCACAACACTTTCGTGGATTTACATTTATCCAAAGTTCACCACCAATTTATGCTGACTCGGGAAGTAAAAATTTATAATACAGGTGGGTTTCTGGTATTGATACTAATTATTTTTCGTTCTAAGAGCATCAAGGGGGTATAGCTCAGTGGTAGAGCATTTAACTGCACATCAAGAGGTCTCCGGTTCAAATCCAGATGCCCCCTGTAGGAGCATGCAGGTTGCGATGCTTTTAAACATTGACGAAAAACAGCTACAGATTCAGAGACTTATCTTTCACTGTGTCAGTCACTATCACAGCTCCAAAGGACCCGAACCAATAAGACAATCTTGTGGTCTGGTTAATTCACAGCAGTTGTGTTTCAGTCGACAATCATCCCCCCTATAGTAACATGCAGGTAGCAAAGATTTTAAACTTGGAGAAAACCAGCTACAGTTTCACAGACATATCTAACACAGTGTCAGTCATTAACCTGTCGTAATAATTTTTATTAAATGTGAAGGTTTATTCCTATCTTTTCAATACAGAATACAAGCTGCTATGTCGTCATGGGACTTACTTAAATAGGGGCAGTAGCTATCACTCCTCAAAAGGACGACAGTCAAAAGGACAATGTTATGTACCAGCTGATGCAGAAATGTCATTCAAAGTTATGTGCCCTCCTGTGTGTGGTGGTTTTTGTTACAACTAATCAATTATTCCACATTTGGTTAACTACCAATTTATGATCACTCGCAAAGTAAAAATTAATAATCAATGTCGGTTTCTGTTATTGCTACAAATTTTTTCTCATCCTGCGCACCACAAGGGGGTATAGCTCAGTGGTAGAGCATTTGACTGCAGATCAAGAGGTCTCCGGTTCAAATCCGGATGCCCCCTGTAAGAGCATGCAGGTTGCGATGCTTTTAAACATTGACGAAAACCAGCTACAGATTCGGAGACTTATCTTTCACTGTGTCAGTCACTATCACAGCTCCAAAGGACCCGAACCAATAAGACAATCTTGTGGTCTGGTTAATTCACAACAGTTGTGTTTCAGTTGACAATCATCCCCCCTATAGTAACATCCAGGTAGCAATGATTTTAAACTTGGAGAAAACCAGCTACAGTTTCACAGACATATCTAACACAGTGTCAGTCATCAACCTGTCGTAATAATTTTTATTAAATGTGAAGGTTTATTCCTATCTTTTCAATACAGAATATACGCTGCTATGTCGTAATGGGACTTACTTAAATAGGGGCAGTAGCTATCACTCCTCAAAAGGACGACAGTCAAAAGGACAATGTTATGTACCAGCTGATGCAGAAATGTCATTCAAAGTTATGTGCCCTCCTGTGTGTGGTGGTTTTTGTTACAACTAATCAATTATTCCACATTTGGTTAACCACCAATTTATGATCACTCGCAAAGTAAAAATTAATAATCAATGTCGGTTTCTGGTATTGCTACCAAGGGGGTATAGCTCAGTGGTAGAGCATTTGACTGCAGATCAAGAGGTCGCCGGTGCAAATCCGGATGCCCCCTGTAGGAGCATACAGGTTGCGATGCTTTTAAACATTGACGAAAACCAGCTACAGATTCACCAACTTATCTTTCACTGTGTCAGTCACTATCACAGCTCCAAAGGACCCGAACCAATATGACAATTTTCTGGTCTGGTTAATCCACCACACTTTCGTGGATTTACATTTATCCAAAGTTCACCACCAATTTATGCTGACTCGGGAAGTAAAAATCTATAATACAGGTGGGTTTCTGGTATTGATACTAATTATTTTTCTTTCTAAGAGCATCAAGGGGGTATAGCTCAGTGGTAGAGCATTTGACTGCAGATCAAGAGGTCCCCGGTTCAAATCCGGGTGCCCCCTGTTCACCACCAGTTGCAAAGCTTTTAAACATTGACGAAAACCAGCTACAGATTCAGAGACTTATCTTTCACTGTGTCAGTCACTATCACAGCTCCAAAGGACCCGAACCAATATGACAATTTTCTGGTCTGGTTAATCCACAACACTTTCGTGGATTTACATTTATCCAAAGTTCACCACCAATTTATGCTGACTCGGGAAGTAAAAATTTATAATACAGGTGGGTTTCTGGTATTGATACTAATTATTTTTCTTCCTAAGAGCATCAAGGGGGTATAGCTCAGTGGTAGAGCATTTGACTGCAGATCAAGAGGTCTCTGGTTCAAATCCGGATGCCCTCTGTAGGAGCATGCAGGTTGCCATGCTTTTAAACATTGACGAAAACCAGCTACAGATTCGGAGACTTATCTTTCACTGTGTCAGTCATTATCACAGCTCCAAAGGACCCGAACCAATAAGACAATCTTGTGGTCTGGTTAATTCACAACAGTTGTGTTTCAGTCGACAATCATCCCCCCTATAGTAACATCCAGGTAGCAATGATTTTAAACTTGGAGAAAACCAGCTACAGTTTCACAGACATATCTAACACAGTGTCAGTCATCAACCTGTCGTAATAATTTTTATTAAATGTGAAGGTTTATTCCTATCTTTTCAATACAGAATATAAGCTGCTATGTCGTAATGGGACTTACTTAAATAGGGGCAGTAGCTATCACTCCTCAAAAGGACGACAGTCAAAAGGACAATGTTATGTACCAGCTGATGCAGAAATGTCATTCAAAGTTATGTGCCCTCCTGTGTGTGGTGGTTTTTGTTACAACTAATCAATTATTCCACATTTGGTTAACCACCAATTTATGATCACTCGCAAAGTAAAAATTAATAATCAATGTCGGTTTCTGGTATTGCTACCAATTTGAACCAAGATGTCAGTGGTAGAGCATTTGACTGCAGATCAAGAGGTCCCTGGTTCAAATCCAGGTGCCCCCTGTAGAAACAGGCAGTTAGCAATGCTTTTAAACATTGACAAAAACCAGCTACAGATTCACCAACTTATCTTTCACTGTGTCAGTCACAATCACAGCTCCAAAGGACCCGAACCAATATGACAATTTTCTGGTCTGGTTAATCCACAACACTTTCGTGGATTTACATTTATCCAAAATTCACCACCAATTCATGCTCACTCGCAAATTAAAAATTAATAATCCAGGTTGGTTTCTGGTATTGATACTAATTATTTTTCTTGCTAAGAGCATCTAGGGGGTATATCTCAGTGGTAGAGCATTTGACTGCAGATCAAGAGGTCCCCGGTTCCAATCCGGGTGCCCCCTGTGCACCACCAGTTGCAAAGCTTTTAAACATTGACGAAAACCAGCTACAGATTCAGAGACTTATCTTTCACTGTGTCAGTCACTATCACAGCTCCAAAGGACCCGAACCAATATGACAATTTTCTGGTCTGGTTAATCCACAACACTTTCGTGGATTTACATTTATCCAAAGTTCACCACCAATTTATGCTGACTCGGGAAGTAAAAATCTATAATACAGGTGGGTTTCTGGTATTGATACTAATTATTTTTCTTTCTAAGAGCATCAAGGGGGTATAGCTCAGTGGTGGAGCATTTGACTGCAGATCAAGAGGTCTCCGGTTCAAATCCGGATGCCCCCTGTAGGAGCATACAGGTTGCGATGCTTTTCAACATTGACGAAAACCAGCTACAGATTCACCAACTTATCTTTCACTGTGTCAGTCACTATCACAGCTCCAAAGGACCCGAACCAATATGACAATTTTCTGGTCTGGTTAATCCACAACACTTTCGTGGATTTACATTTATCCAAAGTTCACCACCAATTTATGCTGACTCGGGAAGTAAAAATTTATAATACAGGTGGGTTTCTGGTATTGATACTAATTATTTTTCTTTCTAGGAGCATCAAGGGGGTATAGCTCAGTGGTAGAGCATTTGACTGCAGATCAAGAGGTCCCCGGTTCAAATCCGGGTGCCCCCTGTTCACCACCAGTTGCAAAGCTTTTAAACATTGACGAAAACCAGCTACAGATTCAGAGACTTATCTTTCACTGTGTCAGTCACTATCACAGCTCCAAACGACCCGAACCAATATGACAATTTTCTGGTCTGGTTAATCCACAACACTTTTGTGGATTTACATTTATCCAAAGTTCACCACCAATTTATGCTGACTCGGGAAGTAAAAATTTATAATACAGGTGGGTTTCTGGTATTGATACTAATTATTTTTCTTTCTAGGAGCATCAAGGGGGTATAGCTCAGTGGTAGAGCATTTGACTGCAGATCAAGAGGTCCCCGGTTCAAATCCGGGTGCCCCCTGTTCACCACCAGTTGTAAAGCTTTTAAACATTGACGAAAACCAGCTACAGATTCAGAGACTTATCTTTCACTGTGTCAGTCACTATCACAGCTCCAAAGGACCCGAACCAATATGACAATTTTCTGGTCTGGTTAATCCACAACACTTTCGTGGATTTACATTTATCCAAAGTTCACCACCAATTTATGCTGACTCGGCAAGTAAAAATTTATAATACAGGTGGGTTTCTGGTATTGATACTAATTATTTTCCTTTCTAAGAGCCTCAAGGGGGTATAGCTCAGTGGTAGAGCATTTGACTGCAGATCAAGAGGTCCCCGGTTCAAATCCGGATGCCCCCTGTAGGAGCATACAGGTTGCGATGCTTTTAAACATTGACGAAAACCAGCTACAGATTCACCAACCGGATGCCCACTGTAGGAGCATGCAGGTTGCTATGCTTTTAAACATTGACGAAAACCAGCTACAGATTCGGAGACTTATCTTTCACTGTGTCAGTCACTATCACAGCTCCAAAGGACCCGAACCAATGAGACAATCTTGTGGTCTGGTTAATTCACAACAGTTGTGTTTCAGTCGACAATCATCCCCCCTATAGTAACATGCAGGTAGCAAAGATTTTAAACTTGGAGAAAACCAGCTACAGTTTCACAGACATATCTAACACAGTGTCATTAGCTATCACTCCTCAAAAGGACGACAGTCAATATGACAATTTTCTGGTCTGGTTAATCCACAACACTTTCGTGGATTTACATTTATCCAAAGTTCACCACCAATTCATGCTCACTCGCGAATTAAAAATTAATAATCCAGGTCGGTTTCTGGTATTGATACTAATTATTTTTCCTGCTAAGAGCATCTAGGGGGTATAGCTGAGTGGTAGAGCATTTGACTGCAGATCAAGAGGTCCCCGGTTCCAATCTGGGTGCCCCCTGTGCACCACCAGTTGCAAAGCTTTTAAACATTGACGAAAACCAGCTACAGATTCAGAGACTTATCTTTCACTGTGTCAGTCACTATCACAGCTCCAAAGGACCCGAACCAATATGACAATTTTCTGGTCTGGTTAATCCACAACACTTTCGTGGATTTACATTTATCCAAAGTTCACCACCAATTTATGCTGACTCGGCAAGTAAAAATCTATAATACAGGTGGGTTTCTGGTATTGATACTAATTATTTTTCTTTCTAAGAGCATCAAGGGGGTATAGCTCAGTGGTAGAGCGTTTGACTGCAGATCAAGAGGTCTCCGGTTCAAATCAGGATGCCCCCTGTAGGAGCATACAGGTTGCGATGCTTTTAAACATTGACGAAAACCAGCTACAGATTCACCAACTTATCTTTCACTGTGTCAGTCACTATCACAGCTCCAAAGGACCTGAACCAATATGACAATTTTCTGGTCTGGTTAATCCACAACACTTTCGTGGATTTACATTTATCCAAAGTTCACCACCAATTTATGCTGACTCGGGAAGTAAAAATTTATAATACAGGTGGGTTTCTGGTATTGATACTAATTATTTTTCTTTCTAGGAGCATCAAGGGGGTATAGCTCAGTGGTAGAGCATTTGACTGCAGATCAAGAGGTCCCCGGTTCAAATCCGGGTGCCCCCTGTTCACCACCAGTTGTAAAGCTTTTAAACATTGACGAAAACCAGCTACAGATTCAGAGACTTATCTTTCACTGTGTCAGTCACTATCACAGCTCCAAAGGACCCGAACCAATATGACAATTTTCTGGTCTGGTTAATCCACAACACTTTCGTGGATTTACATTTATCCAAAGTTCACCACCAATTTATGCTGACTCGGGAAGTAAAAATGTATAATACAGGTGGGTTTCTGGTATTGATACTAATTATTTTTCTTTCTAGGAGCCTCAAGGGGGTATAGCTCAGTGGTAGAACATTTGACTGCAGATCAAGAGGTCCCCGGTTCAAATCTGGGTGCCCCCTGTTCACCACCAGTTGCAAAGCTTTTAAACATTGACGAAAACCAGCTACAGATTCACCAACCGGATGCCCACTGTAGGAGCATGCAGGTTGCGATGCTTTTAAACATTGACGAAAACCAGCTACAGATTCGGAGACTTATCTTTCACTGTGTCAGTCACTATCACAGCTCCAAAGGACCCGAACCAATGAGACAATCTTGTGGTCTGGTTAATTCACAACAGTTGTGTTTCAGTCGACAATCATCCCCCCTATAGTAACATGCAGGTAGCAAAGATTTTAAACTTGGAGAAAACCAGATACAGTTTCACAGACATATCTAACACAGTGTCATTAGCTATCACTCCTCAAAAGGACGACAGTCAATATGACAATTTTCTGGTCTGGTTAATCCACAACACTTTCGTGGATTTACATTTATCCAAAGTTCACCACCAATTCATGCTCACTCGCAAATTAAAAATTAATAATCCAGGTCGGTTTCTGGTATTGATACTAATTATTTTTCCTGCTAAGAGCATCTAGGGGGTATAGCTGAGTGGTAGAGCATTTGACTGCAGATCAAGAGGTCCCCGGTTCCAATCCGGGTGCCCCCTGTGCACCACCAGTTGCAAAGCTTTTAAACATTGACGAAAACCAGCTACAGATTCAGAGACTTATCTTTCACTGTGTCAGTCACTATCACAGCTCCAAAGGACCCGAACCAATATGACAATTTTCTGGTCTGGTTAATCCACAACACTTTCGTGGATTTACATTTATCCAAAGTTCACCACCAATTTATGCTGACTCGGGAAGTAAAAATTTATAATCCAGGTCGGTTTCTGGTATTGATACTAATTATTTTTCTTTCTCTGAGCATCTAGGGGGTATAGTTCAGTGGTAGAGCATTTGACTGCAGATCAAGAGGTCCCCGGTTCAAATTCGGGTGCCCCCTGTGCACCACCAGTTGCAAAGCTTTTAAACATTGACGAAAACCAGCTACAGATTCGGAGACTTATCTTTCACTGTGTCAGTCACTATCACAGCTCCAAAGGACCCGAACCAATAAGACAATCTTGTGGTCTGGTTAATTCACAACAGTTGTGTTTCAGTCGACAATCATCCCCCCTATAGTAACATCCAGGTAGCAATGATTTTAAACTTGGAGAAAACCAGCTACAGTTTCACAGACATATCTAACACAGTGTCAGTCATCAACCTGTCGTAATAATTTTTATTAAATGTGAAGGTTTATTCCTATCTTTTCAATACAGAATATAAGCTGCTATGTCGTAATGGGACTTACTTAAATAGGGGGAGTAGCTATCACTCCTCAAAAGGACGACAGTCAAAAGGACAATGTTATGTACCAGCTGATGCAGAAATGTCATTCAAAGTTATGTGCCCTCCTGTGTGTGGTGGTTTTTGTTACAACTAATCAATTATTCCACATTTGGTTAACCACCAATTTATGATCACTCGCAAAGTAAAAATTAATAATCAATGTCGGTTTCTGGTATTGCTACCAATTCTTTCAGCTCAAGAGAGCGCCAGGAGGGTAGATGTCAGTGGTAGAGCATTTGACTGCAGATCAAGAGGTCCCTGGTTCAAATCCAGGTGCCCCCTGTAGAAACAGGCAGTTAGCAATGCTTTTAAACATTGACAAAAACCAGCTACAGATTCACCAACTTATCTTTCACTGTGTCAGTCACAATCACAGCTCCAAAGGACCCGAACCAATATGACAATTTTCTGGTCTGGTTAATCCACAACACTTTCGTGGATTTACATTTATCCAAAGTTCACCACCAATTTATGCTGACTCGGGAAGTAAAAATTTATAATACAGGTGGGTTTCTGGTATTGATACTAATTATTTTTCTTTCTAAGGGCCTCAAGGGGGTATAGCTCAGTGGTAGAGCATTTGACTGCAGATCAAGAGGTCCCCGGTTCAAATCCGGATGCCCCCTGTAGGAGCATACAGGTTGCGATGCTTTTAAACATTGACGAAAACCAGCTACAGATTCACCAACCGGATGCCCACTGTAGGAGCATGCAGGTTGCGATGCTTTTAAACATTGACGAAAACCAGCTACAGATTCGGAGACTTATCTTTCACTGTGTCCGTCACTATCACAGCTCCAAAGGACCCGAACCAATAAGACAATCTTGTGTTCTGGTTAATTCACAACAGTTGTGTTTCAGTCGACAATCATCCCCCCTATAGTAACATCCAGGTAGCAATGATTTTAAACTTGGAGAAAACCAGCTACAGTTTCACAGACATATCTAACACAGTGTCAGTCATCAACCTGTCGTAATAATTTTTATTAAATGTGAAGGTTTATTCCTATCTTTTCAATACAGAATATAAGCTGCTATGTCGTAATGGGACTTACTTAAATAGGGGCAGTAGCTATCACTCCTCAAAAGGACGACAGTCAAAAGGACAATGTTATGTACCAGCTGATGCAGAAATGTCATTCAAAGTTATGTGCCCTCCTGTGTGTGGTGGTTTTTGTTACAACTAATCAATTATTCCACATTTGGTTAACCATCAATTTATGATCACTCGCAAAGTAAAAATTAATAATCAATGTCGGTTTCTGGTATTGCTACCAATTCTTTCAGCTCAAGAGAGCGCCAGGAGGGTAGATGTCAGTGGAAGAGCATTTGACTGCAGATCAAGAGGTCCCTGGTTCAAATCCAGGTGCCCCTTGTAGAAACAGGCAGTTAGCAATGCTTTTAAACATTGACAAAAACCAGCTACAGATTCACCAACTTATCTTTCACTGTGTCAGTCACAATCACAGCTCCAAAGGACCCGAACCAATATGACAATTTTCTGGTCTGGTTAATCCACAACACTTTCGTGGATTTACATTTATCCAAAGTTCACCACCAATTTATGCTGACTCGGGAAGTACAAATTTATAATACAGGTGGGTTTCTGGTATTGATACTAATTATTTTTCTTTCTAAGAGCCTCAAGGGGGTATAGCTCAGTGGTAGAGCATTTGACTGCAGATCAAGAGGTCCCCGGTTCCAATCCGGGTGCCCCCTGTGCACCACCAGTTGCAAAGCTTTTAAACATTGACGAAAACCAGCTACAGATTCAGAGACTTATCTTTCACTGTGTCAGTCACTATCACAGCTCCAAAGGACCCGAACCAATATGACAATTTTCTGGTCTGGTTAATCCACAACACTTTCGTGGATTTACATTTATCCAAAGTTCACCACCAATTTATGCTGACTCGGGAAGTAAAAATTTATAATCCAGGTCGGTTTCTGGTATTGATACTAATTATTTTTCTGGCTCTGAGCATCTAGGGGTATAGCTCAGTGGTAGAGCATTTGACTGCAGATCAAGAGGTCCCCGGTTCAAATTCGGGTGCCCCCTGTGCACCACCAGTTGCAAAGCTTTTAAACATTGACGAAAACCAGCTACAGATTCAGAGACTTATCTTTCACTGTGTCAGTCAATATCACAGCTCCAAAGGACCCGAACCAATAAGACAATCTTGTGGTCTGGTTAATTGACAACAGTTGTGTTTCAGTCGACAATCATCCCCCCTATAGTAACATGCAGGTAGCAATGCTTTTAAACTTGGAGAAAACCAGCTACAGTTTCACAGACATATCTAACACAGTGTCAGTCATCAACCTGTCGTAATAATTTTTATTAAATGTGAAGGTTTATTCCTATCTTTTCAATACAGAATATAAGCTGCTATGTCGTAATGGGACTTACTTAAATAGGGGCAGTAGCTATCACTCCTCAAAAGGACGACAGTCAAAAGGACAATGTTATGTACCAGCTGATGCAGAAATGTCATTCAAAGTTATGTGCCCTCCTGTGTGTGGTGGTTTTTGTTACAACTAATCAATTATTCCACATTTGGTTAGCCACCAATTTATGATCACTCGCAAAGTAAAAATTAATAATCAATGTCGGTTTCTGGTATTGCTACCAATTCTTTCAGCTCAAGAGAGCGCCAGGAGGGTAGATGTCAGTGGTAGAGCATTTGACTGCAGATCAAGAGGTCCCTGGTTCAAATCCAGGTGCCCTCTGTAGAAACAGGCAGTTAGCAATGCTTTTAAACATTGACAAAAACCAGCTACAGATTCACCAACTTATCTTTCACTGTGTCAGTCACAATCACAGCTCCAAAGGACCCGAACCAATATGACAATTTTCTGGTCTGGTTAATCCACAACACTTTCGTGGATTTACATTTATCCAAAGTTCACCACCAATTTATGCTGACTCGGGAAGTACAAATTTATAATACAGGTGGGTTTCTGGTATTGATACTAATTATTTTTCTTTCTAAGAGCCTCAAGGGGGTATAGCTCAGTGGTAGAGCATTTGACTGCAGATCAAGAGGTCCCCGGTTCAAATCCGGATGCCCCCTGTAGGAGCATACAGGTTGCGATGCTTTTAAACATTGACGAAAACCAGCTACAGATTCACCAACCGGATGCCCACTGTAGGAGCATGCAGGTTGCGATGCTTTTAAACATTGACGAAAACCAGCTACAGATTCGGAGACTTATCTTTCACTGTGTCAGTCACTATCACAGCTCCAAAGGACCCGAACCAATAAGACAATCTTGTGGTCTGGTTAATTCACAACAGTTGTGTTTCAGTCGACAATCATCCCCCCTATAGTAACATTCAGGTAGCAATGATTTTAAACTTGGAGAAAACCAGCTACAGTTTCACAGACATATCTAACACAGTGTCAGTCATCAACCTGTCGTAATAATTTTTATTAAATGTGAAGGTTTATTCCTATCTTTTCAATACAGAATATAAGCTGCTATGTCGTAATGGGACTTACTTAAATAGGGGCAGTAGCTATCACTCCTCAAAAGGACGACAGTCAAAAGGACAATGTTATGTACCAGCTGATGCAGAAATGTCATTCAAAGTTATGTGCCCTCCTGTGTGTGGTGGTTTTTGTTACAACTAATCAATTATTCCACATTTGGTTAACCATCAATTTATGATCACTCGCAAAGTAAAAATTAATAATCAATGTCGGTTTCTGGTATTGCTACCAATTCTTTCAGCTCAAGAGAGCGCCAGGAGGGTAGATGTCAGTGGAAGAGCATTTGACTGCAGATCAAGAGGTCCCTGGTTCAAATCCAGGTGCCCCTTGTAGAAACAGGCAGTTAGCAATGCTTTTAAACATTGACAAAAACCAGCTACAGATTCACCAACTTATCTTTCACTGTGTAAGTCACAATCACAGCTCCAAAGGACCCGAACCAATATGACAATTTTCTGGTCTGGTTAATCCACAACACTTTCGTGGATTTACATTTATCCAAAGTTCACCACCAATTCATGCTCACTCGCAAATTAAAAATTAATAATCCAGGTTGGTTTCTGGTATTGATACTAATTATTTTTCTTGCTAAGAGCATCTAGGGGGTATATCTCAGTGGTAGAGCATTTGACTGCAGATCAAGAGGTCCCCGGTTCCAATCCGGGTGCCCCCTGTGCACCACCAGTTGCAAAGCTTTTAAACATTGACGAAAACCAGCTACAGATTCAGAGACTTATCTTTCACTGTGTCAGTCACTATCACAGCTCCAAAGGACCCGAACCAATATGACAATTTTCTGGTCTGGTTAATCCACAACACTTTCGTGGATTTACATTTATCCAAAGTTCACCACCAATTTATGCTGACTCGGGAAGTAAAAATCTATAATACAGGTGGGTTTCTGGTATTGATACTAATTATTTTTCTTTCTAAGAGCATCAAGGGGGTATAGCTCAGTGGTAGAGCATTTGACTGCAGATCAAGAGGTCTCCGGTTCAAATCCGGATGCCCCCTGTAGGAGCATACAGGTTGCGATGCTTTTAAACATTGACGAAAACCAGCTACAGATTCACCAACTTATCTTTCACTGTGTCAGTCACTATCACAGCTCCAAAGGACCCGAACCAATATGACAATTTTCTGGTCTGGTTAATCCACAACACTTTCGTGGATTTACATTTATCCAAAGTTCACCACCAATTTATGCTGACTCGGGAAGTAAAAATTTATAATACAGGTGGGTTTCTGGTATTGATACTAATTATTTTTCTTTCTAGGAGCATCAAGGGGGTATAGCTCAGTGGTAGAGCATTTGACTGCAGATCAAGAGGTCCCCGGTTCAAATCTGGGTGCCCCCTGTTCACCACCAGTTGCAAAGCTTTTAAACATTGACGAAAACCAGCTACAGATTCACCAACCGGATGCCCACTGTAGGAGCATGCAGGTTGCGATGCTTTTAAACATTGACGAAAACCAGCTACAGATTCGGAGACTTATCTTTCACTGTGTCAGTCACTATCACAGCTCCAAAGGACCCGAACCAATGAGACAATCTTGTGGTCTGGTTAATTCACAACAGTTGTGTTTCAGTCGACAATCATCCCCCCTATAGTAACATGCAGGTAGCAAAGATTTTAAACTTGGAGAAAACCAGCTACAGTTTCACAGACATATCTAACACAGTGTCATTAGCTATCACTCCTCAAAAGGACGACAGTCAATATGACAATTTTCTGGTCTGGTTAATCCACAACACTTTCGTGGATTTACATTTATCCAAAGTTCACCACCAATTCATGCTCACTCGCAAATTAAAAATTAATAATCCAGGTCGGTTTCTGGTATTGATACTAATTATTTTTCCTGCTAAGAGCATCTAGGGGGTATAGCTGAGTGGTAGAGCATTTGACTGCAGATCAAGAGGTCCCCGGTTCCAATCCGGGTGCCCCCTGTGCACCACCAGTTGCAAAGCTTTTAAACATTGACGAAAACCAGCTACAGATTCAGAGACTTATCTTTCACTGTGTCAGTCACTATCACAGCTCCAAAGGACCCGAACCAATATGACAATTTTCTGGTCTGGTTAATCCACAACACTTTCGTGGATTTACATTTATCCAAAGTTCACCACCAATTTATGCTGACTCGGGAAGTAAAAATTTATAATCCAGGTCGGTTTCTGGTATTGATACTAATTATTTTTCTTTCTCTGAGCATCTAGGGGGTATAGCTCAGTGGTAGAGCATTTGACTGCAGATCAAGAGGTCCCCGGTTCAAATTCGGGTGCCCCCTGTGCACCACCAGTTGCAAAGCTTTTAAACATTGACGAAAACCAGCTACAGATTCGGAGACTTATCTTTCACTGTGTCAGTCACTATCACAGCTCCAAAGGACCCGAACCAATAAGACAATCTTGTGGTCTGGTTAATTCACAACAGTTGTGTTTCAGTCGACAATCATCCCCCCTATAGTAACATCCAGGTAGCAATGATTTTAAACTTGGAGAAAACCAGCTACAGTTTCACAGACATATCTAACACAGTGTCAGTCATCAACCTGTCGTAATAATTTTTATTAAATGTGAAGGTTTATTCCTATCTTTTCAATACAGAATATAAGCTGCTATGTCGTAATGGGACTTACTTAAATAGGGGGAGTAGCTATCACTCCTCAAAAGGACGACAGTCAAAAGGACAATGTTATGTACCAGCTGATGCAGAAATGTCATTCAAAGTTATGTGCCCTCCTGTGTGTGGTGGTTTTTGTTACAACTAATCAATTATTCCACATTTGGTTAACCACCAATTTATGATCACTCGCAAAGTAAAAATTAATAATCAATGTCGGTTTCTGGTATTGCTACCAATTCTTTCAGCTCAAGAGAGCGCCAGGAGGGTAGATGTCAGTGGTAGAGCATTTGACTGCAGATCAAGAGGTCCCTGGTTCAAATCCAGGTGCCCCCTGTAGAAACAGGCAGTTAGCAATGCTTTTAAACATTGACAAAAACCAGCTACAGATTCACCAACTTATCTTTCACTGTGTCAGTCACAATCACAGCTCCAAAGGACCCGAACCAATATGACAATTTTCTGGTCTGGTTAATCCACAACACTTTCGTGGATTTACATTTATCCAAAGTTCACCACCAATTTATGCTGACTCGGGAAGTAAAAATTTATAATACAGGTGGGTTTCTGGTATTGATACTAATTATTTTTATTTCTAAGGGCCTCAAGGGGGTATAGCTCAGTGGTAGAGCATTTGACTGCAGATCAAGAGGTCCCCGGTTCAAATCCGGATGCCCCCTGTAGGAGCATACAGGTTGCGATGCTTTTAAACATTGACGAAAACCAGCTACAGATTCACCAACCGGATGCCCACTGTAGGAGCATGCAGGTTGCGATGCTTTTAAACATTGACGAAAACCAGCTACAGATTCGGAGACTTATCTTTCACTGTGTCCGTCACTATCACAGCTCCAAAGGACCCGAACCAATAAGACAATCTTGTGGTCTGGTTAATTCACAACAGTTGTGTTTCAGTCGACAATCATCCCCCCTATAGTAACATCCAGGTAGCAATGATTTTAAACTTGGAGAAAACCAGCTACAGTTTCACAGACATATCTAACACAGTGTCAGTCATCAACCTGTCGTAATAATTTTTATTAAATGTGAAGGTTTATTCCTATCTTTTCAATACAGAATATAAGCTGCTATGTCGTAATGGGACTTACTTAAATAGGGGCAGTAGCTATCACTCCTCAAAAGGACGACAGTCAAAAGGACAATGTTATGTACCAGCTGATGCAGAAATGTCATTCAAAGTTATGTGCCCTCCTGTGTGTGGTGGTTTTTGTTACAACTAATCAATTATTCCACATTTGGTTAACCACCAATTTATGATCACTCGCAAAGTAAAAATTAATAATCAATGTCGGTTTCTGGTATTGCTACCAATTCTTTCAGCTCAAGAGAGCGCCAGGAGGGTAGATGTCAGTGGTAGAGCATTTGACTGCAGATCAAGAGGTCCCTGGTTCAAATCCAGGTGCCCCCTGTAGAAACAGGCAGTTAGCAATGCTTTTAAACATTGACAAAAACCAGCTACAGATTCACCAACTTATCTTTCACTGTGTCAGTCACAATCACAGCTCCAAAGGACCCGAACCAATATGACAATTTTCTGGTCTGGTTAATCCACAACACTTTCGTGGATTTACATTTATCCAAAGTTCACCACCAATTCATGCTCACTTGCAAATTAAAAATTAATAATCCAGGTTGGTTTCTGGTATTGATACTAATTATTTTTCTTGCTAAGAGCATCTAGGGGGTATATCTCAGTGGTAGAGCATTTGACTGCAGATCAAGAGGTCCCCGGTTCCAATCCGGGTGCCCCCTGTGCACCACCAGTTGCACAGCTTTTAAACATTGACGAAAACCAGCTACAGATTCAGAGACTTATCTTTCACTGTGTCAGTCACTATCACAGCTCCAAAGGACCCGAACCAATATGACAATTTTCTGGTCTGGTTAATCCACAACACTTTCGTGGATTTACATTTATCCAAAGTTCACCACCAATTTATGCTGACTCGGGAAGTAAAAATCTATAATACAGGTGGGTTTCTGGTATTGATACTAATTATTTTTCTTTCTAAGAGCATCAAGGGGGTATAGCTCAGTGGTAGAGCATTTGACTGCAGATCAAGAGGTCTCCGGTTCAAATCCGGATGCCCCCTGTAGGAGCATACAGGTTGCGATGCTTTTAAACATTGACGAAAACCAGCTACAGATTCAGAGACTTATCTTTCACTGTGTCAGTCACTATCACAGCTCCAAAGGACCCGAACCAATATGACAATTTTCTGGTCTGGTTAATCCACAACACTTTTGTGGATTTACATTTATCCAAAGTTCACCACCAATTTATGCTGACTCGGGAAGTAAAAATTTATAATACAGGTGGGTTTCTGGTATTGATACTAATTATTTTTCTTTCTAGGAGCATCAAGGGGGTATAGCTCAGTGGTAGAGCATTTGGCTGCAGATCAAGAGGTCCCCGGTTCAAATCCGGGTGCCCCCTGTTCACCACCAGTTGTAAAGCTTTTAAACATTGACGAAAACCAGCTACAGATTCAGAGACTTATCTTTCACTGTGTCAGTCACTATCACAGCTCCAAAGGACCCGAACCAATATGACAATTTTCTGGTCTGGTTAATCCACAACACTTTCGTGGATTTACATTTATCCAAAGTTCACCACCAATTTATGCTGACTCGGGAAGTAAAAATTTATAATACAGGTGGGTTTCTGGTATTGATACTAATTATTTTTCTTTCTAAGAGCCTCAAGGGGGTATAGCTCAGTGGTAGAGCATTTGACTGCAGATCAAGAGATCCCCGGTTCAAATCCGGATGCCCCCTGTAGGAGCATACAGGTTGCGATGCTTTTAAACATTGACGAAAACCAGCTACAGATTCACCAACCGGATGCCCACTGTAGGAGCATGCAGGTTGCGATGCTTTTAAACATTGACGAAAACCAGCTACAGATTCGGAGACTTATCTTTCACTGTGTCCGTCACTATCACAGCTCCAAAGGACCCGAACCAATAAGACAATCTTGTGGTCTGGTTAATTCACAACAGTTGTGTTTCAGTCGACAATCATCCCCCCTATAGTAACATCCAGGTAGCAATGATTTTAAACTTGGAGAAAACCAGCTACAGTTTCACAGACATATCTAACACAGTGTCAGTCATCAACCTGTCGTAATAATTTTTATTAAATGTGAAGGTTTATTCCTATCTTTTCAATACAGAATATAAGCTGCTATGTCGTAATGGGACTTACTTAAATAGGGGCAGTAGCTATCACTCCTCAAAAGGACGACAGTCAAAAGGACAATGTTATGTACCAGCTGATGCAGAAATGTCATTCAAAGTTATGTGCCCTCCTGTGTGTGGTGGTTTTTGTTACAACTAATCAATTATTCCACATTTGGTTAACCACCAATTTATGATCACTCGCAAAGTAAAAATTAATAATCAATGTCGGTTTCTGGTATTGCTACCAATTCTTTCAGCTCAAGAGAGCGCCAGGAGGGTAGATGTCAGTGGTAGAGCATTTGACTGCAGATCAAGAGGTCCCTGGTTCAAATCCAGGTGCCCCCTGTAGAAACAGGCAGTTAGCAATGCTTTTAAACATTGACAAAAACCAGCTACAGATTCACCAACTTATCTTTCACTGTGTCAGTCACAATCACAGCTCCAAAGGACCCGAACCAATATGACAATTTTCTGGTCTGGTTAATCCACAACACTTTCGTGGATTTACATTTATCCAAAGTTCACCACCAATTCATGCTCACTTGCAAATTAAAAATTAATAATCCAGGTTGGTTTCTGGTATTGATACTAATTATTTTTCTTGCTAAGAGCATCTAGGGGGTATATCTCAGTGGTAGAGCATTTGACTGCAGATCAAGAGGTCCCCGGTTCCAATCCGGGTGCCCCCTGTGCACCACCAGTTGCACAGCTTTTAAACATTGACGAAAACCAGCTACAGATTCAGAGACTTATCTTTCACTGTGTCAGTCACTATCACAGCTCCAAAGGACCCGAACCAATATGACAATTTTCTGGTCTGGTTAATCCACAACACTTTCGTGGATTTACATTTATCCAAAGTTCACCACCAATTTATGCTGACTCGGGAAGTAAAAATCTATAATACAGGTGGGTTTCTGGTATTGATACTAATTATTTTTCTTTCTAAGAGCATCAAGGGGGTATAGCTCAGTGGTAGAGCATTTGACTGCAGATCAAGAGGTCTCCGGTTCAAATCCGGATGCCCCCTGTAGGAGCATACAGGTTGCGATGCTTTTAAACATTGACGAAAACCAGCTACAGATTCAGAGACTTATCTTTCACTGTGTCAGTCACTATCACAGCTCCAAAGGACCCGAACCAATATGACAATTTTCTGGTCTGGTTAATCCACAACACTTTTGTGGATTTACATTTATCCAAAGTTCACCACCAATTTATGCTGACTCGGGAAGTAAAAATTTATAATACAGGTGGGTTTCTGGTATTGATACTAATTATTTTTCTTTCTAGGAGCATCAAGGGGGTATAGCTCAGTGGTAGAGCATTTGGCTGCAGATCAAGAGGTCCCCGGTTCAAATCCGGGTGCCCCCTGTTCACCACCAGTTGTAAAGCTTTTAAACATTGACGAAAACCAGCTACAGATTCAGAGACTTATCTTTCACTGTGTCAGTCACTATCACAGCTCCAAAGGACCCGAACCAATATGACAATTTTCTGGTCTGGTTAATCCACAACACTTTCGTGGATTTACATTTATCCAAAGTTCACCACCAATTTATGCTGACTCGGGAAGTAAAAATTTATAATACAGGTGGGTTTCTGGTATTGATACTAATTATTTTTCTTTCTAAGAGCCTCAAGGGGGTATAGCTCAGTGGTAGAGCATTTGACTGCAGATCAAGAGATCCCCGGTTCAAATCCGGATGCCCCCTGTAGGAGCATACAGGTTGCGATGCTTTTAAACATTGACGAAAACCAGCTACAGATTCACCAACCGGATGCCCACTGTAGGAGCATGCAGGTTGCGATGCTTTTAAACATTGACGAAAACCAGCTACAGATTCGGAGACTTATCTTTCACTGAGTCAGTCACTATCACAGCTCCAAAGGACCCGAACCAATGAGACAATCTTGTGGTCTGGTTAATTCACAACAGTTGTGTTTCAGTCGACAATCATCCCCCCTATAGTAACATGCAGGTAGCAAAGATTTTAAACTTGGAGAAAACCAGCTACAGTTTCACAGACATATCTAACACAGTGTCATTAGCTATCACTCCTCAAAAGGACGACAGTCAATATGACAATTTTCTGGTCTGGTTAATCCACAACACTTTCGTGGATTTACATTTATCCAAAGTTCACCACCAATTCATGCTCACTCGCAAATTAAAAATTAATAATCCAGGTCGGTTTCTGGTATTGATACTAATTATTTTTCTTTCTAGGAGCATCAAGGGGGTATAGCTCAGTGGTAGAGCATTTGACTGCAGATCAAGAGGTCCCCGGTTCAAATCCGGGTGCCCCCTGTTCACCACCAGTTGTAAAGCTTTTAAACATTGACGAAAACCAGCTACAGATTCAGAGACTTATCTTTCACTGTGTCAGTCACTATCACAGCTCCAAAGGACCCGAACCAATATGACAATTTTCTGGTCTGGTTAATCCACAACACTTTCGTGGATTTACATTTATCCAAAGTTCACCACCAATTTATGCTGACTCGGGAAGTAAAAATGTATAATACAGGTGGGTTTCTGGTATTGATACTAATTATTTTTCTTTCTAGGAGCCTCAAGGGGGTATAGCTCAGTGGTAGAACATTTGACTGCAGATCAAGAGGTCCCCGGTTCAAATCCGGATGCCCCCTGTAGGAGCATACAGGTTGCGATGCTTTTAAACATTGACGAAAACCAGCTACAGATTCACCAACCGGATGCCCACTGTAGGAGCATGCAGGTTGCTATGCTTTTAAACATTGACGAAAACCAGCTACAGATTCGGAGACTTATCTTTCACTGTGTCAGTCACTATCACAGCTCCAAAGGACCCGAACCAATGAGACAATCTTGTGGTCTGGTTAATTCACAACAGTTGTGTTTCAGTCGACAATCATCCCCCCTATAGTAACATGCAGGTAGCAAAGATTTTAAACTTGGAGAAAACCAGCTACAGTTTCACAGACATATCTAACACAGTGTCATTAGCTATCACTCCTCAAAAGGACGACAGTCAATATGACAATTTTCTGGTCTGGTTAATCCACAACACTTTCGTGGATTTACATTTATCCAAAGTTCACCACCAATTCATGCTCACTCGCAAATTAAAAATTAATAATCCAGGTCGGTTTCTGGTATTGATACTAATTATTTTTCCTGCTAAGAGCATCTAGGGGGTATAGCTGAGTGGTAGAGCATTTGACTGCAGATCAAGAGGTCCCCGGTTCCAATCCGGGTGCCCCCTGTGCACCACCAGTTGCAAAGCTTTTAAACATTGACGAAAACCAGCTACAGATTCAGAGACTTATCTTTCACTGTGTCAGTCACTATCACAGCTCCAAAGGACCCGAACCAATATGACAATTTTCTGGTCTGGTTAATCCACAACACTTTCGTGGATTTACATTTATCCAAAGTTCACCACCAATTTATGCTGACTCGGGAAGTAAAAATCTATAATACAGGTGGGTTTCTGGTATTGATACTAATTATTTTTCTTTCTAAGAGCATCAAGGGGGTATAGCTCAGTGGTAGAGCATTTGACTGCAGATCAAGAGGTCTCCGGTTCAAATCCGGATGCCCCCTGTAGGAGCATACAGGTTGCGATGCTTTTAAACATTGACGAAAACCAGCTACAGATTCACCAACTTATCTTTCACTGTGTCAGTCACTATCACAGCTCCAAAGGACCCGAACCAATATGACAATTTTCTGGTCTGGTTAATCCACAACACTTTCGTGGATTTACATTTATCCAAAGTTCACCACCAATTTATGCTGACTCGGGAAGTAAAAATTTATAATACAGGTGGGTTTCTGGTATTGATACTAATTATTTTTCTTTCTAGGAGCATCAAGGGGGTATAGCTCAGTGGTAGAGCATTTGACTGCAGATCAAGAGGTCCCCGGTTCAAATCTGGGTGCCCCCTGTTCACCACCAGTTGCAAAGCTTTTAAACATTGACGAAAACCAGCTACAGATTCACCAACCGGATGCCCACTGTAGGAGCATGCAGGTTGCGATGCTTTTAAACATTGACGAAAACCAGCTACAGATTCGGAGACTTATCTTTCACTGTGTCAGTCACTATCACAGCTCCAAAGGACCCGAACCAATGAGACAATCTTGTGGTCTGGTTAATTCACAACAGTTGTGTTTCAGTCGACAATCATCCCCCCTATAGTAACATGCAGGTAGCAAAGATTTTAAACTTGGAGAAAACCAGCTACAGTTTCACAGACATATCTAACACAGTGTCATTAGCTATCACTCCTCAAAAGGACGACAGTCAATATGACAATTTTCTGGTCTGGTTAATCCACAACACTTTCGTGGATTTACATTTATCCAAAGTTCACCACCAATTCATGCTCACTCGCAAATTAAAAATTAATAATCCAGGTCGGTTTCTGGTATTGATACTAATTATTTTTCCTGCTAAGAGCATCTAGGGGGTATAGCTGAGTGGTAGAGCATTTGACTGCAGATCAAGAGGTCCCCGGTTCCAATCCGGGTGCCCCCTGTGCACCACCAGTTGCAAAGCTTTTAAACATTGACGAAAACCAGCTACAGATTCAGAGACTTATCTTTCACTGTGTCAGTCACTATCACAGCTCCAAAGGACCCGAACCAATATGACAATTTTCTGGTCTGGTTAATCCACAACACTTTCGTGGATTTACATTTATCCAAAGTTCACCACCAATTTATGCTGACTCGGGAAGTAAAAATTTATAATCCAGGTCGGTTTCTGGTATTGATACTAATTATTTTTCTTTCTCTGAGCATCTAGGGGGTATAGCTCAGTGGTAGAGCATTTGACTGCAGATCAAGAGGTCCCCGGTTCAAATTCGGGTGCCCCCTGTGCACCACCAGTTGCAAAGCTTTTAAACATTGACGAAAACCAGCTACAGATTCGGAGACTTATCTTTCACTGTGTCAGTCACTATCACAGCTCCAAAGGACCCGAACCAATAAGACAATCTTGTGGTCTGGTTAATTCACAACAGTTGTGTTTCAGTCGACAATCATCCCCCCTATAGTAACATCCAGGTAGCAATGATTTTAAACTTGGAGAAAACCAGCTACAGTTTCACAGACATATCTAACACAGTGTCAGTCATCAACCTGTCGTAATAATTTTTATTAAATGTGAAGGTTTATTCCTATCTTTTCAATACAGAATATAAGCTGCTATGTCGTAATGGGACTTACTTAAATAGGGGGAGTAGCTATCACTCCTCAAAAGGACGACAGTCAAAAGGACAATGTTATGTACCAGCTGATGCAGAAATGTCATTCAAAGTTATGTGCCCTCCTGTGTGTGGTGGTTTTTGTTACAACTAATCAATTATTCCACATTTGGTTAACCACCAATTTATGATCACTCGCAAAGTAAAAATTAATAATCAATGTCGGTTTCTGGTATTGCTACCAATTCTTTCAGCTCAAGAGAGCGCCAGGAGGGTAGATGTCAGTGGTAGAGCATTTGACTGCAGATCAAGAGGTCCCTGGTTCAAATCCAGGTGCCCCCTGTAGAAACAGGCAGTTAGCAATGCTTTTAAACATTGACAAAAACCAGCTACAGATTCACCAACTTATCTTTCACTGTGTCAGTCACAATCACAGCTCCAAAGGACCCGAACCAATATGACAATTTTCTGGTCTGGTTAATCCACAACACTTTCGTGGATTTACATTTATCCAAAGTTCACCACCAATTTATGCTGACTCGGGAAGTAAAAATTTATAATACAGGTGGGTTTCTGGTATTGATACTAATTATTTTTATTTCTAAGGGCCTCAAGGGGGTATAGCTCAGTGGTAGAGCATTTGACTGCAGATCAAGAGGTCCCCGGTTCAAATCCGGATGCCCCCTGTAGGAGCATACAGGTTGCGATGCTTTTAAACATTGACGAAAACCAGCTACAGATTCACCAACCGGATGCCCACTGTAGGAGCATGCAGGTTGCGATGCTTTTAAACATTGACGAAAACCAGCTACAGATTCGGAGACTTATCTTTCACTGTGTCCGTCACTATCACAGCTCCAAAGGACCCGAACCAATAAGACAATCTTGTGGTCTGGTTAATTCACAACAGTTGTGTTTCAGTCGACAATCATCCCCCCTATAGTAACATCCAGGTAGCAATGATTTTAAACTTGGAGAAAACCAGCTACAGTTTCACAGACATATCTAACACAGTGTCAGTCATCAACCTGTCGTAATAATTTTTATTAAATGTGAAGGTTTATTCCTATCTTTTCAATACAGAATATAAGCTGCTATGTCGTAATGGGACTTACTTAAATAGGGGCAGTAGCTATCACTCCTCAAAAGGACGACAGTCAAAAGGACAATGTTATGTACCAGCTGATGCAGAAATGTCATTCAAAGTTATGTGCCCTCCTGTGTGTGGTGGTTTTTGTTACAACTAATCAATTATTCCACATTTGGTTAACCACCAATTTATGATCACTCGCAAAGTAAAAATTAATAATCAATGTCGGTTTCTGGTATTGCTACCAATTCTTTCAGCTCAAGAGAGCGCCAGGAGGGTAGATGTCAGTGGTAGAGCATTTGACTGCAGATCAAGAGGTCCCTGGTTCAAATCCAGGTGCCCCCTGTAGAAACAGGCAGTTAGCAATGCTTTTAAACATTGACAAAAACCAGCTACAGATTCACCAACTTATCTTTCACTGTGTCAGTCACAATCACAGCTCCAAAGGACCCGAACCAATATGACAATTTTCTGGTCTGGTTAATCCACAACACTTTCGTGGATTTACATTTATCCAAAGTTCACCACCAATTCATGCTCACTTGCAAATTAAAAATTAATAATCCAGGTTGGTTTCTGGTATTGATACTAATTATTTTTCTTGCTAAGAGCATCTAGGGGGTATATCTCAGTGGTAGAGCATTTGACTGCAGATCAAGAGGTCCCCGGTTCCAATCCGGGTGCCCCCTGTGCACCACCAGTTGCACAGCTTTTAAACATTGACGAAAACCAGCTACAGATTCAGAGACTTATCTTTCACTGTGTCAGTCACTATCACAGCTCCAAAGGACCCGAACCAATATGACAATTTTCTGGTCTGGTTAATCCACAACACTTTCGTGGATTTACATTTATCCAAAGTTCACCACCAATTTATGCTGACTCGGGAAGTAAAAATCTATAATACAGGTGGGTTTCTGGTATTGATACTAATTATTTTTCTTTCTAAGAGCATCAAGGGGGTATAGCTCAGTGGTAGAGCATTTGACTGCAGATCAAGAGGTCTCCGGTTCAAATCCGGATGCCCCCTGTAGGAGCATACAGGTTGCGATGCTTTTAAACATTGACGAAAACCAGCTACAGATTCAGAGACTTATCTTTCACTGTGTCAGTCACTATCACAGCTCCAAAGGACCCGAACCAATATGACAATTTTCTGGTCTGGTTAATCCACAACACTTTTGTGGATTTACATTTATCCAAAGTTCACCACCAATTTATGCTGACTCGGGAAGTAAAAATTTATAATACAGGTGGGTTTCTGGTATTGATACTAATTATTTTTCTTTCTAGGAGCATCAAGGGGGTATAGCTCAGTGGTAGAGCATTTGGCTGCAGATCAAGAGGTCCCCGGTTCAAATCCGGGTGCCCCCTGTTCACCACCAGTTGTAAAGCTTTTAAACATTGACGAAAACCAGCTACAGATTCAGAGACTTATCTTTCACTGTGTCAGTCACTATCACAGCTCCAAAGGACCCGAACCAATATGACAATTTTCTGGTCTGGTTAATCCACAACACTTTCGTGGATTTACATTTATCCAAAGTTCACCACCAATTTATGCTGACTCGGGAAGTAAAAATTTATAATACAGGTGGGTTTCTGGTATTGATACTAATTATTTTTCTTTCTAAGAGCCTCAAGGGGGTATAGCTCAGTGGTAGAGCATTTGACTGCAGATCAAGAGATCCCCGGTTCAAATCCGGATGCCCCCTGTAGGAGCATACAGGTTGCGATGCTTTTAAACATTGACGAAAACCAGCTACAGATTCACCAACCGGATGCCCACTGTAGGAGCATGCAGGTTGCGATGCTTTTAAACATTGACGAAAACCAGCTACAGATTCGGAGACTTATCTTTCACTGAGTCAGTCACTATCACAGCTCCAAAGGACCCGAACCAATGAGACAATCTTGTGGTCTGGTTAATTCACAACAGTTGTGTTTCAGTCGACAATCATCCCCCCTATAGTAACATGCAGGTAGCAAAGATTTTAAACTTGGAGAAAACCAGCTACAGTTTCACAGACATATCTAACACAGTGTCATTAGCTATCACTCCTCAAAAGGACGACAGTCAATATGACAATTTTCTGGTCTGGTTAATCCACAACACTTTCGTGGATTTACATTTATCCAAAGTTCACCACCAATTCATGCTCACTCGCAAATTAAAAATTAATAATCCAGGTCGGTTTCTGGTATTGATACTAATTATTTTTCTTTCTAGGAGCATCAAGGGGGTATAGCTCAGTGGTAGAGCATTTGACTGCAGATCAAGAGGTCCCCGGTTCAAATCCGGGTGCCCCCTGTTCACCACCAGTTGTAAAGCTTTTAAACATTGACGAAAACCAGCTACAGATTCAGAGACTTATCTTTCACTGTGTCAGTCACTATCACAGCTCCAAAGGACCCGAACCAATATGACAATTTTCTGGTCTGGTTAATCCACAACACTTTCGTGGATTTACATTTATCCAAAGTTCACCACCAATTTATGCTGACTCGGGAAGTAAAAATGTATAATACAGGTGGGTTTCTGGTATTGATACTAATTATTTTTCTTTCTAGGAGCCTCAAGGGGGTATAGCTCAGTGGTAGAACATTTGACTGCAGATCAAGAGGTCCCCGGTTCAAATCCGGATGCCCCCTGTAGGAGCATACAGGTTACGATGCTTTTAAACATTGACGAAAACCAGCTACAGATTCACCAACCGGATGCCCACTGTAGGAGCATGCAGGTTGCTATGCTTTTAAACATTGACGAAAACCAGCTACAGATTCGGAGACTTATCTTTCACTGTGTCAGTCACTATCACAGCTCCAAAGGACCCGAACCAATGAGACAATCTTGTGGTCTGGTTAATTCACAACAGTTGTGTTTCAGTCGACAATCATCCCCCCTATAGTAACATGCAGGTAGCAAAGATTTTAAACTTGGAGAAAACCAGCTACAGTTTCACAGACATATCTAACACAGTGTCATTAGCTATCACTCCTCAAAAGGACGACAGTCAATATGACAATTTTCTGGTCTGGTTAATCCACAACACTTTCGTGGATTTACATTTATCCAAAGTTCACCACCAATTCATGCTCACTCGCAAATTAAAAATTAATAATCCAGGTCGGTTTCTGGTATTGATACTAATTATTTTTCCTGCTAAGAGCATCTAGGGGGTATAGCTGAGTGGTAGAGCATTTGACTGCAGATCAAGAGGTCCCCGGTTCCAATCCGGGTGCCCCCTGTGCACCACCAGTTGCAAAGCTTTTAAACATTGACGAAAACCAGCTACAGATTCAGAGACTTATCTTTCACTGTGTCAGTCACTATCACAGCTCCAAAGGACCCGAACCAATATGACAATTTTCTGGTCTGGTTAATCCACAACACTTTCGTGGATTTACATTTATCCAAAGTTCACCACCAATTTATGCTGACTCGGGAAGTAAAAATCTATAATACAGGTGGGTTTCTGGTATTGATACTAATTATTTTCCTTTTCTAAGAGCATCAAGGGGGTATAGCTCAGTGGTAGAGCATTTGACTGCAGATCAAGAGGTCTCCGGTTCAAATCTGGATGCTCCCTGTAGGAGCATACAGGTTGAGATGCTTTTAAACATTGACGAAAACCAGCTACAGATTCACCAACTTATCTTTCACTGTGTCAGTCACTATCACAGCTCCAAAGGACCCGAACCAATATGACAATTTTCTGGTCTGGTTAATCCACAACACTTTCGTGGATTTACATTTATCCAAAGTTCACCACCAATTTATGCTGACTCGGGAAGTAAAAATTTATAATACAGGTGGGTTTCTGGTATTGATACTAATTATTTTTCTTTCTTGGAGCATCAAGGGGGTATAGCTCAGTGGTAGGGCATTTGACTGCAGATCAAGAGGTCCCCGGTTCAAATCCGTGTGCCCCCTGTTCACCACCAGTTGCAAAGCTTTTAAACATTGACGAAAACCAGCTACAGATTCAGAGACTTATCTTTCACTGTGTCAGTCACTATCACAGCTCCAAAGGACCCGAACCAATATGACAATTTTCTGGTCTGGTTAATCCACAACACTTTTGTGGATTTACATTTATCCAAAGTTCACCACCAATTTATGCTGACTCGGGAAGTAAAAATTTATAATACAGGTGGGTTTCTGGTATTGATACTAATTATTTTTCTTTCTAAGAGCATCAAGGGGGTATAGCTCAGTGGTAGAGCATTTGACTGCAGATCAAGAGGTCCCCGGTTCAAATCCGGGTGTCCCCTGTTCACCACCAGTTGTAAGGCTTTTAAACATTGACGAAAACCAGCTACAGATTCAGAGACTTATCTTTCACTGTGTCAGTCACTATCACAGCTCCAAAGGACCCGAACCAATATGACAATTTTCTGGTCTGGTTAATCCACAACACTTTCGTGGATTTACATTTATCCAAAGTTCACCACCAATTTATGCTGACTCGGGAAGTAAAAATTTATAATACAGGTGGGTTTCTGTTATTGATACTAATTATTTTTCTTTCTAAGAGCCTCAAGGGGGTATAGCTCAGTGGTAGAGCATTTGACTGCAGATCAAGAGGTCCCCGGTTCAAATCTGGATGCCCCCTGTAGGAGCATACAGGTTGCGATGCTTTTAAACATTGACGAAAACCAGCTACAGATTCGGAGACTTATCTTTCACTGTGTCAGTCACTATCACAGCTCCAAAGGACCCGAACCAATGAGACAATCTTGTGGTCTGGTTAATTCACAACAGTTGTGTTTCAGTCGACAATCATCCCCCCTATAGTAACATGCAGGTAGCAAAGATTTTAAACTTGGAGAAAACCAGCTACAGTTTCACAGACATATCTAACACAGTGTCATTAGCTATCACTCCTCAAAAGGACGACAGTCAATATGACAATTTTCTGGTCTGGTTAATCCACAACACTTTCGTGGATTTACATTTATCCAAAGTTCACCACCAATTCATGCTCACTCGCAAATTAAAAATTAATAATCCAGGTCGGTTTCTGGTATTGATACTAATTATTTTTCCTGCTAAGAGCATCTAGGGGGTATAGCTGAGTGGTAGAGCATTTGACTGCAGATCAAGAGGTCCCCGGTTCCAATCCGGGTGCCCCCTGTGCACCACCAGTTGCAAAGCTTTTAAACATTGACGAAAACCAGCTACAGATTCAGAGACTTATCTTTCACTGTGTCAGTCACTATCACAGCTCCAAAGGACCCGAACCAATATGACAATTTTCTGGTCTGGTTAATCCACAACACTTTCGTGGATTTACATTTATCCAAAGTTCACCACCAATTTATGCTGACTCGGGAAGTACAAATTTATAATACAGGTGGGTTTCTGGTATTGATACTAATTATTTTTCTTTCTAAGAGCATCAAGGGGGTATAGCTCAGTGGTAGAGCATTTGACTGCAGATCAAGAGGTCCCTGGTTCAAATCCAGATGCCCCCTGTAGAAACAGGCAGTTAGCAATGCTTTTAAACATTGACAAAAACCAGCTACAGATTCACCAACTTATCTTTCACTGTGTCAGTCACTATCACAGCTCCAAAGGACCCGAACCAATATGACAATTTTCTGGTCTGGTTAATCCACAACACTTTCGTGGATTTACATTTATCCAAAGTTCACCACCAATTTATGCTGACTCGGGAAGTAAAAATTTATAATACAGGTGGGTTTCTGGTATTGATACTAATTATTTTTCTTTCTAGGAGCATCAAGGGGGTATAGCTCAGTGGTAGAGCATTTGACTGCAGATCAAGAGGTCCCCGGTTCAAATCTGGGTGCCCCCTGTTCACCACCAGTTGCAAAGCTTTTAAACATTGACGAAAACCAGCTACAGATTCACCAACCGGATGCCCACTGTAGGAGCATGCAGGTTGCGATGCTTTTAAACATTGACGAAAACCAGCTACAGATTCGGAGACTTATCTTTCACTGTGTCAGTCACTATCACAGCTCCAAAGGACCCGAACCAATGAGACAATCTTGTGGTCTGGTTAATTCACAACAGTTGTGTTTCAGTCGACAATCATCCCCCCTATAGTAACATGCAGGTAGCAAAGATTTTAAACTTGGAGAAAACCAGCTACAGTTTCACAGACATATCTAACACAGTGTCATTAGCTATCACTCCTCAAAAGGACGACAGTCAATATGACAATTTTCTGGTCTGGTTAATCCACAACACTTTCGTGGATTTACATTTATCCAAAGTTCACCACCAATTCATGCTCACTCGCAAATTAAAAATTAATAATCCAGGTCGGTTTCTGGTATTGATACTAATTATTTTTCCTGCTAAGAGCATCTAGGGGGTATAGCTGAGTGGTAGAGCATTTGACTGCAGATCAAGAGGTCCCCGGTTCCAATCCGGGTGCCCCCTGTGCACCACCAGTTGCAAAGCTTTTAAACATTGACGAAAACCAGCTACAGATTCAGAGACTTATCTTTCACTGTGTCAGTCACTATCACAGCTCCAAAGGACCCGAACCAATATGACAATTTTCTGGTCTGGTTAATCCACAACACTTTCGTGGATTTACATTTATCCAAAGTTCACCACCAATTTATGCTGACTCGGGAAGTAAAAATTTATAATCCAGGTCGGTTTCTGGTATTGATACTAATTATTTTTCTTTCTCTGAGCATCTAGGGGGTATAGTTCAGTGGTAGAGCATTTGACTGCAGATCAAGAGGTCCCCGGTTCAAATTCGGGTGCCCCCTGTGCACCACCAGTTGCAAAGCTTTTAAACATTGACGAAAACCAGCTACAGATTCGGAGACTTATCTTTCACTGTGTCAGTCACTATCACAGCTCCAAAGGACCCGAACCAATAAGACAATCTTGTGGTCTGGTTAATTCACAACAGTTGTGTTTCAGTCGACAATCATCCCCCCTATAGTAACATCCAGGTAGCAATGATTTTAAACTTGGAGAAAACCAGCTACAGTTTCACAGACATATCTAACACAGTGTCAGTCATCAACCTGTCGTAATAATTTTTATTAAATGTGAAGGTTTATTCCTATCTTTTCAATACAGAATATAAGCTGCTATGTCGTAATGGGACTTACTTAAATAGGGGGAGTAGCTATCACTCCTCAAAAGGACGACAGTCAAAAGGACAATGTTATGTACCAGCTGATGCAGAAATGTCATTCAAAGTTATGTGCCCTCCTGTGTGTGGTGGTTTTTGTTACAACTAATCAATTATTCCACATTTGGTTAACCACCAATTTATGATCACTCGCAAAGTAAAAATTAATAATCAATGTCGGTTTCTGGTATTGCTACCAATTCTTTCAGCTCAAGAGAGCGCCAGGAGGGTAGATGTCAGTGGTAGAGCATTTGACTGCAGATCAAGAGGTCCCTGGTTCAAATCCAGGTGCCCCCTGTAGAAACAGGCAGTTAGCAATGCTTTTAAACATTGACAAAAACCAGCTACAGATTCACCAACTTATCTTTCACTGTGTCAGTCACAATCACAGCTCCAAAGGACCCGAACCAATATGACAATTTTCTGGTCTGGTTAATCCACAACACTTTCGTGGATTTACATTTATCCAAAGTTCACCACCAATTTATGCTGACTCGGGAAGTAAAAATTTATAATACAGGTGGGTTTCTGGTATTGATACTAATTATTTTTCTTTCTAAGGGCCTCAAGGGGGTATAGCTCAGTGGTAGAGCATTTGACTGCAGATCAAGAGGTCCCCGGTTCAAATCCGGATGCCCCCTGTAGGAGCATACAGGTTGCGATGCTTTTAAACATTGACGAAAACCAGCTACAGATTCACCAACCGGATGCCCACTGTAGGAGCATGCAGGTTGCGATGCTTTTAAACATTGACGAAAACCAGCTACAGATTCGGAGACTTATCTTTCACTGTGTCCGTCACTATCACAGCTCCAAAGGACCCGAACCAATAAGACAATCTTGTGTTCTGGTTAATTCACAACAGTTGTGTTTCAGTCGACAATCATCCCCCCTATAGTAACATCCAGGTAGCAATGATTTTAAACTTGGAGAAAACCAGCTACAGTTTCACAGACATATCTAACACAGTGTCAGTCATCAACCTGTCGTAATAATTTTTATTAAATGTGAAGGTTTATTCCTATCTTTTCAATACAGAATATAAGCTGCTATGTCGTAATGGGACTTACTTAAATAGGGGCAGTAGCTATCACTCCTCAAAAGGACGACAGTCAAAAGGACAATGTTATGTACCAGCTGATGCAGAAATGTCATTCAAAGTTATGTGCCCTCCTGTGTGTGGTGGTTTTTGTTACAACTAATCAATTATTCCACATTTGGTTAACCATCAATTTATGATCACTCGCAAAGTAAAAATTAATAATCAATGTCGGTTTCTGGTATTGCTACCAATTCTTTCAGCTCAAGAGAGCGCCAGGAGGGTAGATGTCAGTGGAAGAGCATTTGACTGCAGATTAAGAGGTCCCTGGTTCAAATCCAGGTGCCCCTTGTAGAAACAGGCAGTTAGCAATGCTTTTAAACATTGACAAAAACCAGCTACAGATTCACCAACTTATCTTTCACTGTGTCAGTCACAATCACAGCTCCAAAGGACCCGAACCAATATGACAATTTTCTGGTCTGGTTAATCCACAACACTTTCGTGGATTTACATTTATCCAAAGTTCACCACCAATTTATGCTGACTCGGGAAGTACAAATTTATAATACAGGTGGGTTTCTGGTATTGATACTAATTATTTTTCTTTCTAAGAGCCTCAAGGGGGTATAGCTCAGTGGTAGAGCATTTGACTGCAGATCAAGAGGTCCCCGGTTCCAATCCGGGTGCCCCCTGTGCACCACCAGTTGCAAAGCTTTTAAACATTGACGAAAACCAGCTACAGATTCAGAGACTTATCTTTCACTGTGTCAGTCACTATCACAGCTCCAAAGGACCCGAACCAATATGACAATTTTCTGGTCTGGTTAATCCACAACACTTTCGTGGATTTACATTTATCCAAAGTTCACCACCAATTTATGCTGACTCGGGAAGTAAAAATTTATAATCCAGGTCGGTTTCTGGTATTGATACTAATTATTTTTCTGGCTCTGAGCATCTAGGGGTATAGCTCAGTGGTAGAGCATTTGACTGCAGATCAAGAGGTCCCCGGTTCAAATTCGGGTGCCCCCTGTGCACCACCAGTTGCAAAGCTTTTAAACATTGACGAAAACCAGCTACAGATTCAGAGACTTATCTTTCACTGTGTCAGTCAATATCACAGCTCCAAAGGACCCGAACCAATAAGACAATCTTGTGGTCTGGTTAATTGACAACAGTTGTGTTTCAGTCGACAATCATCCCCCCTATAGTAACATGCAGGTAGCAATGCTTTTAAACTTGGAGAAAACCAGCTACAGTTTCACAGACATATCTAACACAGTGTCAGTCATCAACCTGTCGTAATAATTTTTATTAAATGTGAAGGTTTATTCCTATCTTTTCAATACAGAATATAAGCTGCTATGTCGTAATGGGACTTACTTAAATAGGGGCAGTAGCTATCACTCCTCAAAAGGACGACAGTCAAAAGGACAATGTTATGTACCAGCTGATGCAGAAATGTCATTCAAAGTTATGTGCCCTCCTGTGTGTGGTGGTTTTTGTTACAACTAATCAATTATTCCACATTTGGTTAGCCACCAATTTATGATCACTCGCAAAGTAAAAATTAATAATCAATGTCGGTTTCTGGTATTGCTACCAATTCTTTCAGCTCAAGAGAGCGCCAGGAGGGTAGATGTCAGTGGTAGAGCATTTGACTGCAGATCAAGAGGTCCCTGGTTCAAATCCAGGTGCCCTCTGTAGAAACAGGCAGTTAGCAATGCTTTTAAACATTGACAAAAACCAGCTACAGATTCACCAACTTATCTTTCACTGTGTCAGTCACAATCACAGCTCCAAAGGACCCGAACCAATATGACAATTTTCTGGTCTGGTTAATCCACAACACTTTCGTGGATTTACATTTATCCAAAGTTCACCACCAATTTATGCTGACTCGGGAAGTACAAATTTATAATACAGGTGGGTTTCTGGTATTGATACTAATTATTTTTCTTTCTAAGAGCCTCAAGGGGGTATAGCTCAGTGGTAGAGCATTTGACTGCAGATCAAGAGGTCCCCGGTTCAAATCCGGATGCCCCCTGTAGGAGCATACAGGTTGCGATGCTTTTAAACATTGACGAAAACCAGCTACAGATTCACCAACCGGATGCCCACAGTAGGAGCATGCAGGTTGCGATGCTTTTAAACATTGACGAAAACCAGCTACAGATTCGGAGACTTATCTTTCACTGTGTCAGTCACTATCACAGCTCCAAAGGACCCGAACCAATAAGACAATCTTGTGGTCTGGTTAATTCACAACAGTTGTGTTTCAGTCGACAATCATCCCCCCTATAGTAACATTCAGGTAGCAATGATTTTAAACTTGGAGAAAACCAGCTACAGTTTCACAGACATATCTAACACAGTGTCAGTCATCAACCTGTCGTAATAATTTTTATTAAATGTGAAGGTTTATTCCTATCTTTTCAATACAGAATATAAGCTGCTATGTCGTAATGGGACTTACTTAAATAGGGGCAGTAGCTATCACTCCTCAAAAGGACGACAGTCAAAAGGACAATGTTATGTACCAGCTGATGCAGAAATGTCATTCAAAGTTATGTGCCCTCCTGTGTGTGGTGGTTTTTGTTACAACTAATCAATTATTCCACATTTGGTTAACCATCAATTTATGATCACTCGCAAAGTAAAAATTAATAATCAATGTCGGTTTCTGGTATTGCTACCAATTCTTTCAGCTCAAGAGAGCGCCAGGAGGGTAGATGTCAGTGGAAGAGCATTTGACTGCAGATCAAGAGGTCCCTGGTTCAAATCCAGGTGCCCCTTGTAGAAACAGGCAGTTAGCAATGCTTTTAAACATTGACAAAAACCAGCTACAGATTCACCAACTTATCTTTCACTGTGTAAGTCACAATCACAGCTCCAAAGGACCCGAACCAATATGACAATTTTCTGGTCTGGTTAATCCACAACACTTTCGTGGATTTACATTTATCCAAAGTTCACCACCAATTCATGCTCACTCGCAAATTAAAAATTAATAATCCAGGTTGGTTTCTGGTATTGATACTAATTATTTTTCTTGCTAAGAGCATCTAGGGGGTATATCTCAGTGGTAGAGCATTTGACTGCAGATCAAGAGGTCCCCGGTTCCAATCCGGGTGCCCCCTGTGCACCACCAGTTGCAAAGCTTTTAAACATTGACGAAAACCAGCTACAGATTCAGAGACTTATCTTTCACTGTGTCAGTCACTATCACAGCTCCAAAGGACCCGAACCAATATGACAATTTTCTGGTCTGGTTAATCCACAACACTTTCGTGGATTTACATTTATCCAAAGTTCACCACCAATTTATGCTGACTCGGGAAGTAAAAATCTATAATACAGGTGGGTTTCTGGTATTGATACTAATTATTTTTCTTTCTAAGAGCATCAAGGGGGTATAGCTCAGTGGTAGAGCATTTGACTGCAGATCAAGAGGTCTCCGGTTCAAATCCGGATGCCCCCTGTAGGAGCATACAGGTTGCGATGCTTTTAAACATTGACGAAAACCAGCTACAGATTCACCAACTTATCTTTCACTGTGTCAGTCACTATCGCAGCTCCAAAGGACCCGAACCAATATGACAATTTTCTGGTCTGGTTAATCCACAACACTTTCGTGGATTTACATTTATCCAAAGTTCACCACCAATTTATGCTGACTCGGGAAGTAAAAATTTATAATACAGGTGGGTTTCTGGTATTGATACTAATTATTTTTCTTTCTAGGAGCATCAAGGGGGTATAGCTCAGTGGTAGAGCATTTGACTGCAGATCAAGAGGTCCCCGGTTCAAATCTGGGTGCCCCCTGTTCACCACCAGTTGCAAAGCTTTTAAACATTGACGAAAACCAGCTACAGATTCACCAACCGGATGCCCACTGTAGGAGCATGCAGGTTGCGATGCTTTTAAACATTGACGAAAACCAGCTACAGATTCGGAGACTTATCTTTCACTGTGTCAGTCACTATCACAGCTCCAAAGGACCCGAACCAATGAGACAATCTTGTGGTCTGGTTAATTCACAACAGTTGTGTTTCAGTCGACAATCATCCCCCCTATAGTAACATGCAGGTAGCAAAGATTTTAAACTTGGAGAAAACCAGCTACAGTTTCACAGACATATCTAACACAGTGTCATTAGCTATCACTCCTCAAAAGGACGACAGTCAATATGACAATTTTCTGGTCTGGTTAATCCACAACACTTTCGTGGATTTACATTTATCCAAAGTTCACCACCAATTCATGCTCACTCGCAAATTAAAAATTAATAATCCAGGTCGGTTTCTGGTATTGATACTAATTATTTTTCCTGCTAAGAGCATCTAGGGGGTATAGCTGAGTGGTAGAGCATTTGACTGCAGATCAAGAGGTCCCCGGTTCCAATCCGGGTGCCCCCTGTGCACCACCAGTTGCAAAGCTTTTAAACATTGACGAAAACCAGCTACAGATTCAGAGACTTATCTTTCACTGTGTCAGTCACTATCACAGCTCCAAAGGACCCGAACCAATATGACAATTTTCTGGTCTGGTTAATCCACAACACTTTCGTGGATTTACATTTATCCAAAGTTCACCACCAATTTATGCTGACTCGGGAAGTAAAAATTTATAATCCAGGTCGGTTTCTGGTATTGATACTAATTATTTTTCTTTCTCTGAGCATCTAGGGGGTATAGCTCAGTGGTAGAGCATTTGACTGCAGATCAAGAGGTCCCCGGTTCAAATTCGGGTGCCCCCTGTGCACCACCAGTTGCAAAGCTTTTAAACATTGACGAAAACCAGCTACAGATTCGGAGACTTATCTTTCACTGTGTCAGTCACTATCACAGCTCCAAAGGACCCGAACCAATAAGACAATCTTGTGGTCTGGTTAATTCACAACAGTTGTGTTTCAGTCGACAATCATCCCCCCTATAGTAACATCCAGGTAGCAATGATTTTAAACTTGGAGAAAACCAGCTACAGTTTCACAGACATATCTAACACAGTGTCAGTCATCAACCTGTCGTAATAATTTTTATTAAATGTGAAGGTTTATTCCTATCTTTTCAATACAGAATATAAGCTGCTATGTCGTAATGGGACTTACTTAAATAGGGGGAGTAGCTATCACTCCTCAAAAGGACGACAGTCAAAAGGACAATGTTATGTACCAGCTGATGCAGAAATGTCATTCAAAGTTATGTGCCCTCCTGTGTGTGGTGGTTTTTGTTACAACTAATCAATTATTCCACATTTGGTTAACCACCAATTTATGATCACTCGCAAAGTAAAAATTAATAATCAATGTCGGTTTCTGGTATTGCTACCAATTCTTTCAGCTCAAGAGAGCGCCAGGAGGGTAGATGTCAGTGGTAGAGCATTTGACTGCAGATCAAGAGGTCCCTGGTTCAAATCCAGGTGCCCCCTGTAGAAACAGGCAGTTAGCAATGCTTTTAAACATTGACAAAAACCAGCTACAGATTCACCAACTTATCTTTCACTGTGTCAGTCACAATCACAGCTCCAAAGGACCCGAACCAATATGACAATTTTCTGGTCTGGTTAATCCACAACACTTTCGTGGATTTACATTTATCCAAAGTTCACCACCAATTTATGCTGACTCGGGAAGTAAAAATTTATAATACAGGTGGGTTTCTGGTATTGATACTAATTATTTTTATTTCTAAGGGCCTCAAGGGGGTATAGCTCAGTGGTAGAGCATTTGACTGCAGATCAAGAGGTCCCCGGTTCAAATCCGGATGCCCCCTGTAGGAGCATACAGGTTGCGATGCTTTTAAACATTGACGAAAACCAGCTACAGATTCACCAACCGGATGCCCACTGTAGGAGCATGCAGGTTGCGATGCTTTTAAACATTGACGAAAACCAGCTACAGATTCGGAGACTTATCTTTCACTGTGTCCGTCACTATCACAGCTCCAAAGGACCCGAACCAATAAGACAATCTTGTGGTCTGGTTAATTCACAACAGTTGTGTTTCAGTCGACAATCATCCCCCCTATAGTAACATCCAGGTAGCAATGATTTTAAACTTGGAGAAAACCAGCTACAGTTTCACAGACATATCTAACACAGTGTCAGTCATCAACCTGTCGTAATAATTTTTATTAAATGTGAAGGTTTATTCCTATCTTTTCAATACAGAATATAAGCTGCTATGTCGTAATGGGACTTACTTAAATAGGGGCAGTAGCTATCACTCCTCAAAAGGACGACAGTCAAAAGGACAATGTTATGTACCAGCTGATGCAGAAATGTCATTCAAAGTTATGTGCCCTCCTGTGTGTGGTGGTTTTTGTTACAACTAATCAATTATTCCACATTTGGTTAACCACCAATTTATGATCACTCGCAAAGTAAAAATTAATAATCAATGTCGGTTTCTGGTATTGCTACCAATTCTTTCAGCTCAAGAGAGCGCCAGGAGGGTAGATGTCAGTGGTAGAGCATTTGACTGCAGATCAAGAGGTCCCTGGTTCAAATCCAGGTGCCCCCTGTAGAAACAGGCAGTTAGCAATGCTTTTAAACATTGACAAAAACCAGCTACAGATTCACCAACTTATCTTTCACTGTGTCAGTCACAATCACAGCTCCAAAGGACCCGAACCAATATGACAATTTTCTGGTCTGGTTAATCCACAACACTTTCGTGGATTTACATTTATCCAAAGTTCACCACCAATTCATGCTCACTTGCAAATTAAAAATTAATAATCCAGGTTGGTTTCTGGTATTGATACTAATTATTTTTCTTGCTAAGAGCATCTAGGGGGTATATCTCAGTGGTAGAGCATTTGACTGCAGATCAAGAGGTCCCCGGTTCCAATCCGGGTGCCCCCTGTGCACCACCAGTTGCACAGCTTTTAAACATTGACGAAAACCAGCTACAGATTCAGAGACTTATCTTTCACTGTGTCAGTCACTATCACAGCTCCAAAGGACCCGAACCAATATGACAATTTTCTGGTCTGGTTAATCCACAACACTTTCGTGGATTTACATTTATCCAAAGTTCACCACCAATTTATGCTGACTCGGGAAGTAAAAATCTATAATACAGGTGGGTTTCTGGTATTGATACTAATTATTTTTCTTTCTAAGAGCATCAAGGGGGTATAGCTCAGTGGTAGAGCATTTGACTGCAGATCAAGAGGTCTCCGGTTCAAATCCGGATGCCCCCTGTAGGAGCATACAGGTTGCGATGCTTTTAAACATTGACGAAAACCAGCTACAGATTCAGAGACTTATCTTTCACTGTGTCAGTCACTATCACAGCTCCAAAGGACCCGAACCAATATGACAATTTTCTGGTCTGGTTAATCCACAACACTTTTGTGGATTTACATTTATCCAAAGTTCACCACCAATTTATGCTGACTCGGGAAGTAAAAATTTATAATACAGGTGGGTTTCTGGTATTGATACTAATTATTTTTCTTTCTAGGAGCATCAAGGGGGTATAGCTCAGTGGTAGAGCATTTGGCTGCAGATCAAGAGGTCCCCGGTTCAAATCCGGGTGCCCCCTGTTCACCACCAGTTGTAAAGCTTTTAAACATTGACGAAAACCAGCTACAGATTCAGAGACTTATCTTTCACTGTGTCAGTCACTATCACAGCTCCAAAGGACCCGAACCAATATGACAATTTTCTGGTCTGGTTAATCCACAACACTTTCGTGGATTTACATTTATCCAAAGTTCACCACCAATTTATGCTGACTCGGGAAGTAAAAATTTATAATACAGGTGGGTTTCTGGTATTGATACTAATTATTTTTCTTTCTAAGAGCCTCAAGGGGGTATAGCTCAGTGGTAGAGCATTTGACTGCAGATCAAGAGATCCCCGGTTCAAATCCGGATGCCCCCTGTAGGAGCATACAGGTTGCGATGCTTTTAAACATTGACGAAAACCAGCTACAGATTCACCAACCGGATGCCCACTGTAGGAGCATGCAGGTTGCGATGCTTTTAAACATTGACGAAAACCAGCTACAGATTCGGAGACTTATCTTTCACTGAGTCAGTCACTATCACAGCTCCAAAGGACCCGAACCAATGAGACAATCTTGTGGTCTGGTTAATTCACAACAGTTGTGTTTCAGTCGACAATCATCCCCCCTATAGTAACATGCAGGTAGCAAAGATTTTAAACTTGGAGAAAACCAGCTACAGTTTCACAGACATATCTAACACAGTGTCATTAGCTATCACTCCTCAAAAGGACGACAGTCAATATGACAATTTTCTGGTCTGGTTAATCCACAACACTTTCGTGGATTTACATTTATCCAAAGTTCACCACCAATTTATGCTGACTCGGGAAGTAAAAATTTATAATACAGGTGGGTTTCTGGTATTGATACTAATTATTTTTCTTTCTAGGAGCATCAAGGGGGTATAGCTCAGTGGTAGAGCATTTGACTGCAGATCAAGAGGTCCCCGGTTCAAATCTGGGTGCCCCCTGTTCACCACCAGTTGCAAAGCTTTTAAACATTGACGAAAACCAGCTACAGATTCACCAACCGGATGCCCACTGTAGGAGCATGCAGGTTGCGATGCTTTTAAACATTGACGAAAACCAGCTACAGATTCGGAGACTTATCTTTCACTGTGTCAGTCACTATCACAGCTCCAAAGGACCCGAACCAATGAGACAATCTTGTGGTCTGGTTAATTCACAACAGTTGTGTTTCAGTCGACAATCATCCCCCCTATAGTAACATGCAGGTAGCAAAGATTTTAAACTTGGAGAAAACCAGCTACAGTTTCACAGACATATCTAACACAGTGTCATTAGCTATCACTCCTCAAAAGGACGACAGTCAATATGACAATTTTCTGGTCTGGTTAATCCACAACACTTTCGTGGATTTACATTTATCCAAAGTTCACCACCAATTCATGCTCACTCGCAAATTAAAAATTAATAATCCAGGTCGGTTTCTGGTATTGATACTAATTATTTTTCCTGCTAAGAGCATCTAGGGGGTATAGCTGAGTGGTAGAGCATTTGACTGCAGATCAAGAGGTCCCCGGTTCCAATCCGGGTGCCCCCTGTGCACCACCAGTTGCAAAGCTTTTAAACATTGACGAAAACCAGCTACAGATTCAGAGACTTATCTTTCACTGTGTCAGTCACTATCACAGCTCCAAAGGACCCGAACCAATATGACAATTTTCTGGTCTGGTTAATCCACAACACTTTCGTGGATTTACATTTATCCAAAGTTCACCACCAATTTATGCTGACTCGGGAAGTAAAAATTTATAATCCAGGTCGGTTTCTGGTATTGATACTAATTATTTTTCTTTCTCTGAGCATCTAGGGGGTATAGCTCAGTGGTAGAGCATTTGACTGCAGATCAAGAGGTCCCCGGTTCAAATTCGGGTGCCCCCTGTGCACCACCAGTTGCAAAGCTTTTAAACATTGACGAAAACCAGCTACAGATTCGGAGACTTATCTTTCACTGTGTCAGTCACTATCACAGCTCCAAAGGACCCGAACCAATAAGACAATCTTGTGGTCTGGTTAATTCACAACAGTTGTGTTTCAGTCGACAATCATCCCCCCTATAGTAACATCCAGGTAGCAATGATTTTAAACTTGGAGAAAACCAGCTACAGTTTCACAGACATATCTAACACAGTGTCAGTCATCAACCTGTCGTAATAATTTTTATTAAATGTGAAGGTTTATTCCTATCTTTTCAATACAGAATATAAGCTGCTATGTCGTAATGGGACTTACTTAAATAGGGGGAGTAGCTATCACTCCTCAAAAGGACGACAGTCAAAAGGACAATGTTATGTACCAGCTGATGCAGAAATGTCATTCAAAGTTATGTGCCCTCCTGTGTGTGGTGGTTTTTGTTACAACTAATCAATTATTCCACATTTGGTTAACCACCAATTTATGATCACTCGCAAAGTAAAAATTAATAATCAATGTCGGTTTCTGGTATTGCTACCAATTCTTTCAGCTCAAGAGAGCGCCAGGAGGGTAGATGTCAGTGGTAGAGCATTTGACTGCAGATCAAGAGGTCCCTGGTTCAAATCCAGGTGCCCCCTGTAGAAACAGGCAGTTAGCAATGCTTTTAAACATTGACAAAAACCAGCTACAGATTCACCAACTTATCTTTCACTGTGTCAGTCACAATCACAGCTCCAAAGGACCCGAACCAATATGACAATTTTCTGGTCTGGTTAATCCACAACACTTTCGTGGATTTACATTTATCCAAAGTTCACCACCAATTTATGCTGACTCGGGAAGTAAAAATTTATAATACAGGTGGGTTTCTGGTATTGATACTAATTATTTTTATTTCTAAGGGCCTCAAGGGGGTATAGCTCAGTGGTAGAGCATTTGACTGCAGATCAAGAGGTCCCCGGTTCAAATCCGGATGCCCCCTGTAGGAGCATACAGGTTGCGATGCTTTTAAACATTGACGAAAACCAGCTACAGATTCACCAACCGGATGCCCACTGTAGGAGCATGCAGGTTGCGATGCTTTTAAACATTGACGAAAACCAGCTACAGATTCGGAGACTTATCTTTCACTGTGTCCGTCACTATCACAGCTCCAAAGGACCCGAACCAATAAGACAATCTTGTGGTCTGGTTAATTCACAACAGTTGTGTTTCAGTCGACAATCATCCCCCCTATAGTAACATCCAGGTAGCAATGATTTTAAACTTGGAGAAAACCAGCTACAGTTTCACAGACATATCTAACACAGTGTCAGTCATCAACCTGTCGTAATAATTTTTATTAAATGTGAAGGTTTATTCCTATCTTTTCAATACAGAATATAAGCTGCTATGTCGTAATGGGACTTACTTAAATAGGGGCAGTAGCTATCACTCCTCAAAAGGACGACAGTCAAAAGGACAATGTTATGTACCAGCTGATGCAGAAATGTCATTCAAAGTTATGTGCCCTCCTGTGTGTGGTGGTTTTTGTTACAACTAATCAATTATTCCACATTTGGTTAACCACCAATTTATGATCACTCGCAAAGTAAAAATTAATAATCAATGTCGGTTTCTGGTATTGCTACCAATTCTTTCAGCTCAAGAGAGCGCCAGGAGGGTAGATGTCAGTGGTAGAGCATTTGACTGCAGATCAAGAGGTCCCTGGTTCAAATCCAGGTGCCCCCTGTAGAAACAGGCAGTTAGCAATGCTTTTAAACATTGACAAAAACCAGCTACAGATTCACCAACTTATCTTTCACTGTGTCAGTCACAATCACAGCTCCAAAGGACCCGAACCAATATGACAATTTTCTGGTCTGGTTAATCCACAACACTTTCGTGGATTTACATTTATCCAAAGTTCACCACCAATTCATGCTCACTTGCAAATTAAAAATTAATAATCCAGGTTGGTTTCTGGTATTGATACTAATTATTTTTCTTGCTAAGAGCATCTAGGGGGTATATCTCAGTGGTAGAGCATTTGACTGCAGATCAAGAGGTCCCCGGTTCCAATCCGGGTGCCCCCTGTGCACCACCAGTTGCACAGCTTTTAAACATTGACGAAAACCAGCTACAGATTCAGAGACTTATCTTTCACTGTGTCAGTCACTATCACAGCTCCAAAGGACCCGAACCAATATGACAATTTTCTGGTCTGGTTAATCCACAACACTTTCGTGGATTTACATTTATCCAAAGTTCACCACCAATTTATGCTGACTCGGGAAGTAAAAATCTATAATACAGGTGGGTTTCTGGTATTGATACTAATTATTTTTCTTTCTAAGAGCATCAAGGGGGTATAGCTCAGTGGTAGAGCATTTGACTGCAGATCAAGAGGTCTCCGGTTCAAATCCGGATGCCCCCTGTAGGAGCATACAGGTTGCGATGCTTTTAAACATTGACGAAAACCAGCTACAGATTCAGAGACTTATCTTTCACTGTGTCAGTCACTATCACAGCTCCAAAGGACCCGAACCAATATGACAATTTTCTGGTCTGGTTAATCCACAACACTTTTGTGGATTTACATTTATCCAAAGTTCACCACCAATTTATGCTGACTCGGGAAGTAAAAATTTATAATACAGGTGGGTTTCTGGTATTGATACTAATTATTTTTCTTTCTAGGAGCATCAAGGGGGTATAGCTCAGTGGTAGAGCATTTGGCTGCAGATCAAGAGGTCCCCGGTTCAAATCCGGGTGCCCCCTGTTCACCACCAGTTGTAAAGCTTTTAAACATTGACGAAAACCAGCTACAGATTCAGAGACTTATCTTTCACTGTGTCAGTCACTATCACAGCTCCAAAGGACCCGAACCAATATGACAATTTTCTGGTCTGGTTAATCCACAACACTTTCGTGGATTTACATTTATCCAAAGTTCACCACCAATTTATGCTGACTCGGGAAGTAAAAATTTATAATACAGGTGGGTTTCTGGTATTGATACTAATTATTTTTCTTTCTAAGAGCCTCAAGGGGGTATAGCTCAGTGGTAGAGCATTTGACTGCAGATCAAGAGATCCCCGGTTCAAATCCGGATGCCCCCTGTAGGAGCATACAGGTTGCGATGCTTTTAAACATTGACGAAAACCAGCTACAGATTCACCAACCGGATGCCCACTGTAGGAGCATGCAGGTTGCGATGCTTTTAAACATTGACGAAAACCAGCTACAGATTCGGAGACTTATCTTTCACTGAGTCAGTCACTATCACAGCTCCAAAGGACCCGAACCAATGAGACAATCTTGTGGTCTGGTTAATTCACAACAGTTGTGTTTCAGTCGACAATCATCCCCCCTATAGTAACATGCAGGTAGCAAAGATTTTAAACTTGGAGAAAACCAGCTACAGTTTCACAGACATATCTAACACAGTGTCATTAGCTATCACTCCTCAAAAGGACGACAGTCAATATGACAATTTTCTGGTCTGGTTAATCCACAACACTTTCGTGGATTTACATTTATCCAAAGTTCACCACCAATTCATGCTCACTCGCAAATTAAAAATTAATAATCCAGGTCGGTTTCTGGTATTGATACTAATTATTTTTCCTGCTAAGAGCATCTAGGGGGTATAGCTGAGTGGTAGAGCATTTGACTGCAGATCAAGAGGTCCCCGGTTCCAATCCGGGTGCCCCCTGTGCACCACCAGTTACAAAGCTTTTAAACATTGACGAAAACCAGCTACAGATTCAGAGACTTATCTTTCACTGTGTCAGTCACTATCACAGCTCCAAAGGACCCGAACCAATATGACAATTTTCTGGTCTGGTTAATCCACAACACTTTCGTGGATTTACATTTATCCAAAGTTCACCACCAATTTATGCTGACTCGGGAAGTAAAAATTTATAATCCAGGTCGGTTTCTGGTATTGATACTAATTATTGTTCTTGCTCTGAGCATCTAGGGGGTATAGCTCAGTGGTAGAGCATTTGACTGCAGATCAAGAGGTCCCCGGTTCAAATTCGGGTGCCCCCTGTGCACCACCAGTTGCAAAGCTTTTAAACATTGACGAAAACCAGCTACAGATTCAGAGACTTATCTTTCACTGTGTCAGTCAATATCACAGCTCCAAAGGACCCGAACCAATAAGACAATCTTGTGGTCTGGTTAATTGACAACATTTGTGTTTCAGTCGACAATCATCCCCCCTATAGTAACATGCAGGTAGCAATGCTTTTAAACTTGGAGAAAACCAGCTACAGTTTCACAGACATATCTAACACAGTGTCAGTCATCAACCTGTCGTAATAATTTTTATTAAATGTGAAGGTTTATTCCTATCTTTTCAATACAGAATATAAGCTGCTATGTCGTAATGGGACTTACTTAAATAGGGGCAGTAGCTATCACTCCTCAAAAGGACGACAGTCAAAAGGACAATGTTATGTACCAGCTGATGCAGAAATGTCATTCAAAGTTATGTGCCCTCCTGTGTGTGGTGGTTTTTGTTACAACTAATCAATTATTCCACATTTGGTTAACCACCAATTTATGATCACTCGCAAAGTAAAAATTAATAATCAATGTCGGTTTCTGGTATTGCTACCAATTCTTTCAGCTCAAGAGAGCGCCAGGAGAGTAGATGTCAGTGGTAGAGCATTTGACTGCAGATCAAGAGGTCCCTGGTTCAAATCCAGGTGCCCCCTGTAGAAACAGGTAGTTAGCAATGCTTTTAAACATTGACAAAAACCAGCTACAGATTCACCAACTTATCTTTCACTGTGTCAGTCACAATCACAGCTCCAAAGGACCCGAACCAATATGACAATTTTCTGGTCTGGTTAATCCACAACACTTTCGTGGATTTACATTTATCCAAAGTTCACCACCAATTCATGCTTACTCGCAAATTAAAAATTAATAATCCAGGTTGGTTTCTGGTATTGATACTAATTATTTTTCTTGCTAAGAGCATCTAGGGGGTATATCTCAGTGGTAGAGCATTTGACTGCAGATCAAGAGGTCCCCGGTTCCAATCCGGGTGCCCCCTGTGCACCACCAGTTGCAAAGCTTTTAAACATTGACGAAAACCAGCTACAGATTCAGAGACTTATCTTTCACTGTGTCAGTCACTATCACAGCTCCAAAGGACCCGAACCAATATGACAATTTTCTGGTCTGGTTAATCCACAACACTTTCGTGGATTTACATTTATCCAAAGTTCACCACCAATTTATGCTGACTCGGAAAGTAAAAATCTATAATACAGGTGGGTTTCTGGTATTGATACTAATTATTTTTCTTTTTAAGAGCATCAAGGGGGTATAGCTCAGTGGTAGAGCATTTGACTGCAGATCAAGAGGTCTCCGGTTCAAATCCGGATGCCCCCTGTAGGAGCATACAGGTTGCGATGCTTTTAAACATTGACGAAAACCAGCTACAGATTCACCAACTTATCTTTCACTGTGTCAGTCACTATCACAGCTCCAAAGGACCCGAACCAATATGACAATTTTCTGGTCTGGTTAATCCACAACGCTTTCGTGGATTTACATTTATCCAAAGTTCACCACCAATTTATGCTGACTCGGGAAGTAAAAATTTATAATACAGGTGGGTTTCTGGTATTGATACTAATTATTTTTCTTTCGAGGAGCATCAAGGGGGTATAGCTCAGTGGTAGAGCATTTGACTGCAGATCAAGAGGTCCCCGGTTCAAATCCGGGTGCCCCCTGTTCACCACCGGTTGTAAAGCTTTTAAACATTGACGAAAACCAGCTACAGATTCAGAGACTTATCTTTCACTGTGTCAGTCACAATCACAGCTCCAAAGGACCCGAACCAATATGACAATTTTCTGGTCTGGTTAATCCACAACACTTTCGTGGATTTACATTTATCCAAAGTTCACCACCAATTTATGCTGACTCGGGAAGTAAAAATTTATAATACAGGTGGGTTTCTGGTATTGATACTAATTATTTTTCTTTCTAAGAGCCTCAAGGGGGTATAGCTCAGTGGTAGAGCATTTGACTGCAGATCAAGAGGTCCCCGGTTCAAATCCGGATGCCCCCTGTAGGAGCATACAGGTTGCGATGCTTTTAAACATTGACGAAAGCCAGCTACAGATTCACCAACCGGATGCCCACTGTAGGAGCATGCAGGTTGCGATGCTTTTAAACATTGACGAAAACCAGCTACAGATTCGAGACTTATCTTTCACTGTGTCAGTCACTATCACAGCTCCAAAGGACCCGAACCAATGAGACAATCTTGTGGTCTGGTTAATTCACAACAGTTGTGTTTCAGTCGACAATCATCCCCCCTATAGTAACATGCAGGTAGCAAAGATTTTAAACTTGGAGAAAACCAGCTACAGTTTCACAGACATATCTAACACAGTGTCATTAGCTATCACTCCTCAAAAGGACGACAGTCAATATGACAATTTTCTGGTCTGGTTAATCCACAACACTTTCGTGGATTTACATTTATCCAAAGTTCACCACCAATTTATGCTGACTCGGGAAGTAAAAATTTATAATACAGGTGGGTTTCTGGTATTGATACTAATTATTTTTCTTTCTAGGAGCATCTAGGGGGTATAGCTGAGTGGTAGAGCATTTGACTGCAGATCAAGAGGTCCCCGGTTCAAATCCGGGTGCTCCCTGTTCACCACCAGTTGCAAAGCTTTTAAACATTGACGAAAACCAGCTACAGATTCAGAGACTTATCTTTCACTGTGTCAGTCACTATCACAGCTCCAAAGGACCCGAACCAATATGACAATTTTCTGGTCTGGTTAATCCACAACACTTTCGTGGATTTACATTTATCCAAAGTTCACCACCAATTTATGCTGACTCGGGAAGTAAAAATTTATAATACAGGTGGGTTTCTGGTATTGATACTAATTATTTTTCTTTCTAAGAGCCTCAAGGGGGTATAGCTCAGTGGTAGAGCATTTGACTGCAGATCAAGAGGTCCCCGGTTCAAATCCGGATGCCCCCTGTAGGAGCATACAGGTTGCGATGCTTTTAAACATTGACGAAAACCAGCTACAGATTCACCAACCGGATGCCCACTGTAGGAGCATGCAGGTTGCAATGCTTTTAAACATTGACGAAAACCAGCTACAGATTCGAGACTTATCTTTCACTGTGTCAGTCACTATCACAGCTCCAAAGGACCCGAACCAATGAGACAATCTTGTGGTCTGGTTAATTCACAACAGTTGTGTTTCAGTCGACAATCATCCCCCCTATAGTAACATGCAGGTAGCAAAGATTTTAAACTTGGAGAAAACCAGCTACAGTTTCACAGACATATCTAACACAGTGTCATTAGCTATCACTCCTCAAAAGGACGACAGTCAATATGACAATTTTCTGGTCTGGTTAATCCACAACACTTTCGTGGATTTACATTTATCCAAAGTTCACCACCAATTTATGCTGACTCGGGAAGTAAAAATTTATAATACAGGTGGGTTTCTGGTATTGATACTAATTATTTTTCTTTCGAGGAGCATCAAGGGGGTATAGCTCAGTGGTAGAGCATTTGACTGCAGATCAAGAGGTCCCCGGTTCAAATCCGGATGCCCCCTGTAGGAGCATACAGGTTGCGATGCTTTTAAACATTGACGAAAACCAGCTACAGATTCACCAACTTATCTTTCACTGTGTCAGTCACTATCACAGCTCCAAAGGACCCGAACCAATATGACAATTTTCTGGTCTGGTTAATCCACAACGCTTTCGTGGATTTACATTTATCCAAAGTTCACCACCAATTTATGCTGACTCGGGAAGTAAAAATTTATAATACAGGTGGGTTTCTGGTATTGATACTAATTATTTTTCTTTCGAGGAGCATCAAGGGGGTATAGCTCAGTGGTAGAGCATTTGACTGCAGATCAAGAGGTCCCCGGTTCAAATCCGGGTGCCCCCTGTTCACCACCGGTTGTAAAGCTTTTAAACATTGACGAAAACCAGCTACAGATTCAGAGACTTATCTTTCACTGTGTCAGTCACAATCACAGCTCCAAAGGACCCGAACCAATATGACAATTTTCTGGTCTGGTTAATCCACAACACTTTCGTGGATTTACATTTATCCAAAGTTCACCACCAATTTATGCTGACTCGGGAAGTAAAAATTTATAATACAGGTGGGTTTCTGGTATTGATACTAATTATTTTTCTTTCTAAGAGCCTCAAGGGGGTATAGCTCAGTGGTAGAGCATTTGACTGCAGATCAAGAGGTCCCCGGTTCAAATCCGGATGCCCCCTGTAGGAGCATACAGGTTGCGATGCTTTTAAACATTGACGAAAGCCAGCTACAGATTCACCAACCGGATGCCCACTGTAGGAGCATGCAGGTTGCGATGCTTTTAAACATTGACGAAAACCAGCTACAGATTCGAGACTTATCTTTCACTGTGTCAGTCACTATCACAGCTCCAAAGGACCCGAACCAATGAGACAATCTTGTGGTCTGGTTAATTCACAACAGTTGTGTTTCAGTCGACAATCATCCCCCCTATAGTAACATGCAGGTAGCAAAGATTTTAAACTTGGAGAAAACCAGCTACAGTTTCACAGACATATCTAACACAGTGTCATTAGCTATCACTCCTCAAAAGGACGACAGTCAATATGACAATTTTCTGGTCTGGTTAATCCACAACACTTTCGTGGATTTACATTTATCCAAAGTTCACCACCAATTTATGCTGACTCGGGAAGTAAAAATTTATAATACAGGTGGGTTTCTGGTATTGATACTAATTATTTTTCTTTCTAGGAGCATCTAGGGGGTATAGCTGAGTGGTAGAGCATTTGACTGCAGATCAAGAGGTCCCCGGTTCAAATCCGGGTGCTCCCTGTTCACCACCAGTTGCAAAGCTTTTAAACATTGACGAAAACCAGCTACAGATTCAGAGACTTATCTTTCACTGTGTCAGTCACTATCACAGCTCCAAAGGACCCGAACCAATATGACAATTTTCTGGTCTGGTTAATCCACAACACTTTCGTGGATTTACATTTATCCAAAGTTCACCACCAATTTATGCTGACTCGGGAAGTAAAAATTTATAATACAGGTGGGTTTCTGGTATTGATACTAATTATTTTTCTTTCTAAGAGCCTCAAGGGGGTATAGCTCAGTGGTAGAGCATTTGACTGCAGATCAAGAGGTCCCCGGTTCAAATCCGGATGCCCCCTGTAGGAGCATACAGGTTGCGATGCTTTTAAACATTGACGAAAACCAGCTACAGATTCACCAACCGGATGCCCACTGTAGGAGCATGCAGGTTGCAATGCTTTTAAACATTGACGAAAACCAGCTACAGATTCGAGACTTATCTTTCACTGTGTCAGTCACTATCACAGCTCCAAAGGACCCGAACCAATGAGACAATCTTGTGGTCTGGTTAATTCACAACAGTTGTGTTTCAGTCGACAATCATCCCCCCTATAGTAACATGCAGGTAGCAAAGATTTTAAACTTGGAGAAAACCAGCTACAGTTTCACAGACATATCTAACACAGTGTCATTAGCTATCACTCCTCAAAAGGACGACAGTCAATATGACAATTTTCTGGTCTGGTTAATCCACAACACTTTCGTGGATTTACATTTATCCAAAGTTCACCACCAATTTATGCTGACTCGGGAAGTAAAAATTTATAATACAGGTGGGTTTCTGGTATTGATACTAATTATTTTTCTTTCTAGGAGCATCTAGGGGGTATAGCTGAGTGGTAGAGCATTTGACTGCAGATCAAGAGGTCCCCGGTTCAAATCCGGGTGCTCCCTGTTCACCACCAGTTGCAAAGCTTTTAAACATTGACGAAAACCAGCTACAGATTCAGAGACTTATCTTTCACTGTGTCAGTCACTATCACAGCTCCAAAGGACCCGAACCAATATGACAATTTTCTGGTCTGGTTAATCCACAACACTTTCGTGGATTTACATTTATCCAAAGTTCACCACCAATTTATGCTGACTCGGGAAGTAAAAATTTATAATACAGGTGGGTTTCTGGTATTGATACTAATTATTTTTCTTTCTAGGAGCATCTAGGGGGTATAGCTGAGTGGTAGAGCATTTGACTGCAGATCAAGAGGTCCCCGGTTCAAATCCGGGTGCTCCCTGTGCACCACCAGTTACAAAGCTTTTAAACATTGACGAAAACCAGCTACAGATTCAGAGACTTATCTTTCACTGTGTCAGTCACTATCACAGCTCCAAAGGACCCGAACCAATATGACAATTTTCTGGTCTGGTTAATCCACAACACTTTCGTGGATTTACATTTATCCAAAGTTCACCACCAATTTATGCTGACTCGGGAAGTAAAAATTTATAATCCAGGTCGGTTTCTGGTATTGATACTAATTATTTTTCTTGCTCTGAGCATCTAGGGGGTATAGCTCAGTGGTAGAGCATTTGACTGCAGATCAAGAGGTCCCCGGTTCAAATTCGGGTGCCCCCTGTGCACCACCAGTTGCAAAGCTTTTAAACATTGACGAAAACCAGCTACAGATTCAGAGACTTATCTTTCACTGTGTCAGTCAATATCACAGCTCCAAAGGACCCGAACCAATAAGACAATCTTGTGGTCTGGTTAATTGACAACATTTGTGTTTCAGTCGACAATCATCCCCCCTATAGTAACATGCAGGTAGCAATGCTTTTAAACTTGGAGAAAACCAGCTACAGTTTCACAGACATATCTAACACAGTGTCAGTCATCAACCTGTCGTAATAATTTTTATTAAATGTGAAGGTTTATTCCTATCTTTTCAATACAGAATATAAGCTGCTATGTCGTAATGGGACTTACTTAAATAGGGGCAGTAGCTATCACTCCTCAAAAGGACGACAGTCAAAAGGACAATGTTATGTACCAGCTGATGCAGAAATGTCATTCAAAGTTATGTGCCCTCCTGTGTGTGGTGGTTTTTGTTACAACTAATCAATTATTCCACATTTGGTTAACCACCAATTTATGATCACTCGCAAAGTAAAAATTAATAATCAATGTCGGTTTCTGGTATTGCTACCAATTCTTTCAGCTCAAGAGAGCGCCAGGAGAGTAGATGTCAGTGGTAGAGCATTTGACTGCAGATCAAGAGGTCCCTGGTTCAAATCCAGGTGCCCCCTGTAGAAACAGGCAGTTAGCAATGCTTTTAAACATTGACAAAAACCAGCTACAGATTCACCAACTTATCTTTCACTGTGTCAGTCACAATCACAGCTCCAAAGGACCCGAACCAATATGACAATTTTCTGGTCTGGTTAATCCACAACACTTTCGTGGATTTACATTTATCCAAAGTTCACCACCAATTCATGCTTACTCGCAAATTAAAAATTAATAATCCAGGTTGGTTTCTGGTATTGATACTAATTATTTTTCTTGCTAAGAGCATCTAGGGGGTATATCTCAGTGGTAGAGCATTTGACTGCAGATCAAGAGGTCCCCGGTTCCAATCCGGGTGCCCCCTGTGCACCACCAGTTGCAAAGCTTTTAAACATTGACGAAAACCAGCTACAGATTCAGAGACTTATCTTTCACTGTGTCAGTCACTATCACAGCTCCAAAGGACCCGAACCAATATGACAATTTTCTGGTCTGGTTAATCCACAACACTTTCGTGGATTTACATTTATCCAAAGTTCACCACCAATTTATGCTGACTCGGAAAGTAAAAATCTATAATACAGGTGGGTTTCTGGTATTGATACTAATTATTTTTCTTTCTAAGAGCATCAAGGGGGTATAGCTCAGTGGTAGAGCATTTGACTGCAGATCAAGAGGTCTCCGGTTCAAATCCGGATGCCCCCTGTAGGAGCATACAGGTTGCGATGCTTTTAAACATTGACGAAAACCAGCTACAGATTCACCAACTTATCTTTCACTGTGTCAGTCACTATCACAGCTCCAAAGGACCCGAACCAATATGACAATTTTCTGGTCTGGTTAATCCACAACACTTTCGTGGATTTACATTTATCCAAAGTTCACCACCAATTTATGCTGACTCGGGAAGTAAAAATTTATAATACAGGTGGGTTTCTGGTATTGATACTAATTATTTTTCTTTCGAGGAGCATCAAGGGGGTATAGCTCAGTGGTAGAGCATTTGACTGCAGATCAAGAGGTCCCCGGTTCAAATCCGGGTGCCCCCTGTTCACCACCGGTTGTAAAGCTTTTAAACATTGACGAAAACCAGCTACAGATTCAGAGACTTATCTTTCACTGTGTCAGTCACAATCACAGCTCCAAAGGACCCGAACCAATATGACAATTTTCTGGTCTGGTTAATCCACAACACTTTCGTGGATTTACATTTATCCAAAGTTCACCACCAATTTATGCTGACTCGGGAAGTAAAAATTTATAATACAGGTGGGTTTCTGGTATTGATACTAATTATTTTTCTTTCTAAGAGCCTCAAGGGGGTATAGCTCAGTGGTAGAGCATTTGACTGCAGATCAAGAGGTCCCCGGTTCAAATCCGGATGCCCCCTGTAGGAGCATACAGGTTGCGATGCTTTTAAACATTGACGAAAGCCAGCTACAGATTCACCAACCGGATGCCCACTGTAGGAGCATGCAGGTTGCGATGCTTTTAAACATTGACGAAAACCAGCTACAGATTCGAGACTTATCTTTCACTGTGTCAGTCACTATCACAGCTCCAAAGGACCCGAACCAATGAGACAATCTTGTGGTCTGGTTAATTCACAACAGTTGTGTTTCAGTCGACAATCATCCCCCCTATAGTAACATGCAGGTAGCAAAGATTTTAAACTTGGAGAAAACCAGCTACAGTTTCACAGACATATCTAACACAGTGTCATTAGCTATCACTCCTCAAAAGGACGACAGTCAATATGACAATTTTCTGGTCTGGTTAATCCACAACACTTTCGTGGATTTACATTTATCCAAAGTTCACCACCAATTTATGCTGACTCGGGAAGTAAAAATTTATAATACAGGTGGGTTTCTGGTATTGATACTAATTATTTTTCTTTCTAGGAGCATCTAGGGGGTATAGCTGAGTGGTAGAGCATTTGACTGCAGATCAAGAGGTCCCCGGTTCAAATCCGGGTGCTCCCTGTTCACCACCAGTTGCAAAGCTTTTAAACATTGACGAAAACCAGCTACAGATTCAGAGACTTATCTTTCACTGTGTCAGTCACTATCACAGCTCCAAAGGACCCGAACCAATATGACAATTTTCTGGTCTGGTTAATCCACAACACTTTCGTGGATTTACATTTATCCAAAGTTCACCACCAATTTATGCTGACTCGGGAAGTAAAAATTTATAATACAGGTGGGTTTCTGGTATTGATACTAATTATTTTTCTTTCTAAGAGCCTCAAGGGGGTATAGCTCAGTGGTAGAGCATTTGACTGCAGATCAAGAGGTCCCCGGTTCAAATCCGGATGCCCCCTGTAGGAGCATACAGGTTGCGATGCTTTTAAACATTGACGAAAGCCAGCTACAGATTCACCAACCGGATGCCCACTGTAGGAGCATGCAGGTTGCGATGCTTTTAAACATTGACGAAAACCAGCTACAGATTCGAGACTTATCTTTCACTGTGTCAGTCACTATCACAGCTCCAAAGGACCCGAACCAATGAGACAATCTTGTGGTCTGGTTAATTCACAACAGTTGTGTTTCAGTCGACAATCATCCCCCCTATAGTAACATGCAGGTAGCAAAGATTTTAAACTTGGAGAAAACCAGCTACAGTTTCACAGACATATCTAACACAGTGTCATTAGCTATCACTCCTCAAAAGGACGACAGTCAATATGACAATTTTCTGGTCTGGTTAATCCACAACACTTTCGTGGATTTACATTTATCCAAAGTTCACCACCAATTTATGCTGACTCGGGAAGTAAAAATTTATAATACAGGTGGGTTTCTGGTATTGATACTAATTATTTTTCTTTCTAGGAGCATCTAGGGGGTATAGCTGAGTGGTAGAGCATTTGACTGCAGATCAAGAGGTCCCCGGTTCAAATCCGGGTGCTCCCTGTTCACCACCAGTTGCAAAGCTTTTAAACATTGACGAAAACCAGCTACAGATTCAGAGACTTATCTTTCACTGTGTCAGTCACTATCACAGCTCCAAAGGACCCGAACCAATATGACAATTTTCTGGTCTGGTTAATCCACAACACTTTCGTGGATTTACATTTATCCAAAGTTCACCACCAATTTATGCTGACTCGGGAAGTAAAAATTTATAATACAGGTGGGTTTCTGGTATTGATACTAATTATTTTTCTTTCTAAGAGCCTCAAGGGGGTATAGCTCAGTGGTAGAGCATTTGACTGCAGATCAAGAGGTCCCCGGTTCAAATCCGGATGCCCCCTGTTCACCACCAGTTGCAAAGCTTTTAAACATTGACGAAAACCAGCTACAGATTCAGAGACTTATCTTTCTCTGTGTCAGTCACTATCACAGCTCCAAAGGACCCGAACCAATATGACAATTTTCTGGTCTGGTTAATCCACAACACTTTCGTGGATTTACATTTATCCAAAGTTCACCACCAATTTATGCTGACTCGGGAAGTAAAAATTTATAATACAGGTGGGTTTCTGGTATTGATACTAATTATTTTTCTTTCTAGGAGCATCAAGGGGGTATAGCTCAGTGGTAGAGCATTTGACTGCAGATCAAGAGGTCCCCGGTTCAAATCTGGGTGCCCCCTGTTCACCACCAGTTGCAAAGCTTTTAAACATTGACGAAAACCAGCTACAGATTCACCAACCGGATGCCCACTGTAGGAGCATGCAGGTTGCGATGCTTTTAAACATTGACGAAAACCAGCTACAGATTCGGAGACTTATCTTTCACTGTGTCAGTCACTATCACAGCTCCAAAGGACCCGAACCAATGAGACAATCTTGTGGTCTGGTTAATTCACAACAGTTGTGTTTCAGTCGACAATCATCCCCCCTATAGTAACATGCAGGTAGCAAAGATTTTAAACTTGGAGAAAACCAGCTACAGTTTCACAGACATATCTAACACAGTGTCATTAGCTATCACTCCTCAAAAGGACGACAGTCAATATGACAATTTTCTGGTCTGGTTAATCCACAACACTTTCGTGGATTTACATTTATCCAAAGTTCACCACCAATTCATGCTCACTCGCAAATTAAAAATTAATAATCCAGGTCGGTTTCTGGTATTGATACTAATTATTTTTCCTGCTAAGAGCATCTAGGGGGTATAGCTGAGTGGTAGAGCATTTGACTGCAGATCAAGAGGTCCCCGGTTCCAATCTGGGTGCCCCCTGTGCACCACCAGTTGCAAAGCTTTTAAACATTGACGAAAACCAGCTACAGATTCAGAGACTTATCTTTCACTGTGTCACTCACTATCACAGCTCCAAAGGACCCGAACCAATATGACAATTTTCTGGTCTGGTTAATCCACAACACTTTCGTGGATTTACATTTATCCAAAGTTCACCACCAATTTATGCTGACTCGGGAAGTAAAAATTTATAATACAGGTGGGTTTCTGGTATTGATACTAATTATTTTTCTTTCTAAGAGCCTCAAGGGGGTATAGCTCAGTGGTAGAGCATTTGACTGCAGATCAAGAGGTCCCCGGTTCAAATCCGGATGCCCCCTGTAGGAGCATACAGGTTGCGATGCTTTTAAACATTGACGAAAACCAGCTACAGATTCACCAACCGGATGCCCACTGTAGGAGCATGCAGGTTGCGATGCTTTTAAACATTGACGAAAACCAGCTACAGATTCGAGACTTATCTTTCACTGTGTCAGTCACTATCACAGCTCCAAAGGACCCGAACCAATGAGACAATCTTGTGGTCTGGTTAATTCACAACAGTTGTGTTTCAGTCGACAATCATCCCCCCTATAGTAACATGCAGGTAGCAAAGATTTTAAACTTGGAGAAAACCAGCTACAGTTTCACAGACATATCTAACACAGTGTCATTAGCTATCACTCCTCAAAAGGACGACAGTCAATATGACAATTTTCTGGTCTGGTTAATCCACAACACTTTCGTGGATTTACATTTATCCAAAGTTCACCACCAATTTATGCTGACTCGGGAAGTAAAAATTTATAATACAGGTGGGTTTCTGGTATTGATACTAATTATTTTTCTTTCTAGGAGCATCTAGGGGGTATAGCTGAGTGGTAGAGCATTTGACTGCAGATCAAGAGGTCCCCGGTTCAAATCCGGGTGCTCCCTGTTCACCACCAGTTGCAAAGCTTTTAAACATTGACGAAAACCAGCTACAGATTCAGAGACTTATCTTTCACTGTGTCAGTCACTATCACAGCTCCAAAGGACCCGAACCAATATGACAATTTTCTGGTCTGGTTAATCCACAACACTTTCGTGGATTTACATTTATCCAAAGTTCACCACCAATTTATGCTGACTCGGGAAGTAAAAATTTATAATACAGGTGGGTTTCTGGTATTGATGCTAATTATTTTTCTTTCTAGGAGCATCAAGGGGGTATAGCTCAGTGGTAGAGCATTTGACTGCAGATCAAGAGGTCCCCGGTTCAAATCCGGGTGCCCCCTGTTCACCACCAGTTGCAAAGCTTTTAAACATTGACGAAAACCAGCTACAGATTCAGAGACTTATCTTTCACTGTGTCAGTCACTATCACAGCTCCAAAGGACCCGAACCAATATGACAATTTTCTGGTCTGGTTAATCCACAACACTTTCGTGGATTTACATTTATCCAAAGTTCACCACCAATTTATGCTGACTCGGGAAGTAAAAATTTATAATACAGGTGGGTTTCTGGTATTGATACTAATTATTTTTCTTTCGAGGAGCATCAAGGGGGTATAGCTCAGTGGTAGAGCATTTGACTGCAGATCAAGAGGTCCCCGGTTCAAATCCGGGTGCCCCCTGTTCACCACCGGTTGTAAAGCTTTTAAACATTGACGAAAACCAGCTACAGATTCAGAGACTTATCTTTCACTGTGTCAGTCACTATCACAGCTCCAAAGGACCCGAACCAATATGACAATTTTCTGGTCTGGTTAATCCACAACACTTTCGTGGATTTACATTTATCCAAAGTTCACCACCAATTTATGCTGACTCGGGAAGTAAAAATTTATAATACAGGTGGGTTTCTGGTATTGATACTAATTATTTTTCTTTCTAAGAGCCTCAAGGGGGTATAGCTCAGTGGTAGAGCATTTGACTGCAGATCAAGAGGTCCCCGGTTCAAATCCGGATGCCCCCTGTAGGAGCATACAGGTTGCGATGCTTTTAAACATTGACGAAAACCAGCTACAGATTCACCAACCGAATGCCCACTGTAGGAGCATGCAGGTTGCGATGCTTTTAAACATTGACGAAAACCAGCTACAGATTCGAGACTTATCTTTCACTGTGTCAGTCACTATCACAGCTCCAAAGGACCCGAACCAATGAGACAATCTTGTGGTCTGGTTAATTCACAACAGTTGTGTTTCAGTCGACAATCATCCCCCCTATAGTAACATGCAGGTAGCAAAGATTTTAAACTTGGAGAAAACCAGCTACAGTTTCACAGACATATCTAACACAGTGTCATTAGCTATCACTCCTCAAAAGGACGACAGTCAATATGACAATTTTCTGGTCTGGTTAATCCACAACACTTTCGTGGATTTACATTTATCCAAAGTTCACCACCAATTTATGCTGACTCGGGAAGTAAAAATTTATAATACAGGTGGGTTTCTGGTATTGATACTAATTATTTTTCTTTCTAGGAGCATCTAGGGGGTATAGCTGAGTGGTAGAGCATTTGACTGCAGATCAAGAGGTCCCCGGTTCAAATCCGGGTGCTCCCTGTTCACCACCAGTTGCAAAGCTTTTAAACATTGACGAAAACCAGCTACAGATTCAGAGACTTATCTTTCTCTGTGTCAGTCACTATCACAGCTCCAAAGGACCCGAACCAATATGACAATTTTCTGGTCTGGTTAATCCACAACACTTTTGTGGATTTACATTTATCCAAAGTTCACCACCAATTTATGCTGACTCGGGAAGTAAAAATTTATAATACAGGTGGGTTTCTGGTATTGATACTAATTATTTTTCTTTCTAGGAGCATCTAGGGGGTATAGCTGAGTGGTAGAGCATTTGACTGCAGATCAAGAGGTCCCCGGTTCCAATCTGGGTGCCCCCTGTGCACCACCAGTTGCAAAGCTTTTAAACATTGACGAAAAACAGCTACAGATTCAGAGACTTATCTTTCACTGTGTCAGTCACTATCACAGCTCCAAAGGACCCGAACCAATATGACAATTTTCTGGTCTGGTTAATCCACAACACTTTCGTGGATTTACATTTATCCAAAGTTCACCACCAATTTATGCTGACTCGGGAAGTAAAAATTTATAATACAGGTGGGTTTCTGGTATTGATACTAATTATTTTTCTTTCGAAGAGCATCAAGGGGGTATAGCTCAGTGGTAGAGCATTTGACTGCAGATCAAGAGGTCTCCGGTTCAAATCCGGGTGCCCCCTGCAGGTTGCGATGCTTTTAAACATTGACGATAACCAGCTACAGATTCCGAGACTTATCTTTCACTGTGTCAGTCACTATCACAGCTCCAAAGGACCCGAACCAATAAGACAATCTTGTGGTCTGGTTAATTCACAACAGTTGTGTTTCAGTCGACAATCATCCCCCCTATAGAAACATGAAGGTAGCAATGCTTTTAAACTTGGAAAAAACCTGCCACAGTTTCACAGACATATCTAACACAGTGTCAGTCATTAACCTGTCATAATAATTTTTTTTAAATGTGAAGGTTCATTCCTATCTTCTCAATAAAGAATACAAGCTGCTTTGTCATCATGGGACGTACTTAAATAGGGGCAGTAGCTATCACTCCTCAAATGGACGACAGTCAAAAGGACAATGTTATGTACCAGCTGATGCAGAAAAATGGTTAATCCACAACACTTTCGTGGATTTACTTTTATCCAAAGTTCACCACCAATTTATGCTGACTCGGGAAGTAAAGATTTATAATACAGGTGGGTTTCTGGTATTGGTACTAATTATTTTTCTTTCTAAGAGCATCAAGGGGGTATAGCTCAGGGGTAGAGCATTTGACTGCAGATCAAGAAGTCTCTGGTTCAAATCCGGATACCCCCTGTAGGAGCATGCAGGTTGCTATGCTTTTAAACATTGACGAAAACCAGCTACAGATTCGGAGACTTATCTTTCACTGTGTCAGTCACTATCACAGCTCCAAAGGACCCGAACCAATAAGACAATCTTGTGGTCTGGTTAATTCACAACAGTTGTGTTTCAGTCGACAATCATCCCCCCTATAGAAACATGAAGGTAGCAATGCTTTTAAACTTGGAAAAAACCTGCCACAGTTTCACAGACATATCTAACACAGTGTCAGTCATTAACCTGTCATAATAATTTTTTTTAAATGTGAAGGTTCATTCCTATCTTCTCAATAAAGAATACAAGCTGCTTTGTCATCATGGGACTTACTTAAATAGGGGCAGTAGCTATCACTCCTCAAATGGACGACAGTCAAAAGGACAATGTTATGTACCAGCTGATGCAGAAATGTCATTCAAAGTTATGTGCCCTCCTGTGTGTGGTGGTTTTTGTTACAACTAATCAATTATTCCACATTTGGTTAACCACCAATTTATGATCACTCGCAAAGTAAAAATTAATAATCAATGTCGGTTTCAGGTATTGCTACCAATTCTTTCGGCTCAAAAGAGCGCGAGGAGGGTAGAGGTCAGTGGTAGAGCATTTGACTGCAGATCAAGAGGTCCCCGGTTAAAATCCGGGTGCCCCCTGTTCACCACCAGTTGCAAAGCATTTAAACATTGACGAAAACCAGCTACAGATTCAGAGACTTATCTTTCACTGTATCAGTCACTATCACAGCTCCAAACCACCCGAACCAATAAGAAAATTTTCTGGTCTGGTTAATCCACAACACTTTCGTGGATTTACATTTATCCAAAGTTCACCACCAATTTATGCTGGCTCGGGAAGTAATAATTTATAATCCAGGTGGGTTTCTGGTATTGATACTAATTATTTTTCTTTCAAAGAGCATCACGGGGGTATAGCTCAGTGGTAGAGCATTTGACTGCAGATCAAGAGGTCTCCGGTTCAAATCCCGATGCCCCCCGTAAGCACATGCAGGTTGCGATGCTTTTAATCATTGACGAAAACCAGCTACAGATTCAGAGACTTATCTTTCACTGTGTCAGTCACTATCACAGCTCCAAAGGACCCGAACCAATAAGACAATCTTGTGGTCTGGTTAATTCACAACAGTTTTCTTTCAGTCGACAATCATCCCCCCTATAGTTACATGCAGGTAGCAATGCTTTTAAACTTGGAGAAAACCAGCTACAGTTTCATAGACATATCTAACACAGTGTCAGTCATTAACCTGTCGTAATAATTTTTATTAAATGTGAAGGTTTATTCCTATCTTTTCAATACAGAATACAAGCTGCTATGTCGTCATGGGACTTACTTAAATAGGGGCAGTAGCTATCACTCCTCAAAAGGACGACAGTCAAAAGGACAATGTTATGTACAAGCTGATGCAGAAATGTCACTCAAAGTTATGTGCCCTCCTGTGTGTGGTGGTTTTTGTTACAACTAATCAATTATTCCACATTTGGTTAACCACCAATTTATGATCACTCGCAAAGTAAAAATTAATAATCAATGTCGGTTTCTGGTATTGCTACCAATTCTTTCAGCTCAAAAGAGCGCGAGGAGGGTAGAGGTCAGTGGTAGAGCATTTGACTGCAGATCAAGAGGTCCCTGGTTCAAATCCTGGTGCCCCCTGTAGAAACAGGCCGTTAGCAATGCTTTTAAACATTGACGAAAACCAGCTACAGATTCACCAACTTATCTTTCACTGTGTCAGTCACTATCACAGCTCCAAACAACCCGAACCAATAAGAAAATTTTCTGGTCTGGTTAATCCACAACACTTTCGTGGATTTACATTTATCCAAAGTTCACCACCAATTTATGCTGACTCGGGAAGTAAAAATTTATAATCCAGGTGGGTTTCTGGTATTGATACTAATTATTTTTCGTTCAAAGAGCATCACGGGGGTATAGCTCAGTGGTAGAGCATTTGACTGCAGTTCAAGAGGTCCCCGGTGCAAATCCGGGTGTTCCCTGTAGAAACATGTAGTTAGCATAGCTTTTACAGTTTTTCTCCATTGTATACACACAAAAAATGGAACAATGCACACAATTCTGAAAACTTGAAGATTGAAAATTCCATTGTTCTCACTCAAATATCATTCTAAACCACATTTTTGCAAAACTCTAAACACAAATTGCATCATTTAGCACACTTTGTTCACCTGGAAAACACTGGCCTTCAAAATGCAACACCCTGATTACCAATTGGTCTCACTCATGTCTCACCTGTGCAAACTCTTCAATCATGTGTCAGAGTATAAAAGTGGCCTCAGGTGACTTATAGAGGTGTTTGGCAAGAAGATGGAGCAGCAAGAACACAGAGGAAGAGGAGTAAGAAGAGGCCAAGGAGGACGAGGACAACGAGGAGGAGGAGGAGGAGGAGGAGGAAGAGGAGGAAGAAGAATTAGAAGAAGAAGAAGAAGAAGAAGAAGAAGAAGAAGAAGAAGAGGAAGAAGAAATGTAGCCTATAGTGTAATTTTGTTTTGTCTTACATTTACGTATAGAATGTGTAGCCTATAATGTGTATATACTTTTCACAGAATAGAAAGACGGCCAGCAAGAGGTGGCAGAGGCCGGAAATTCACAGACGAGCAAGAGGTCACCATGATCAACATGGTTTTGGCAAATAATGCCATCACCCTGATTAAATCCGAGACCGGGTCCTGCAAGACAATGTCCATTTCACAAACATTGACCGGGTCAGCTTGTCCACAGTCGACCGTGTCTTGAATAAACACCAGCTGTGGGTGAAACGGGTATATCATGTTCCAATTGAGCGCATCTCTGACCGAGTGAAGGAGCAACGATACCAATATGTGCAAGTGAGTACAGCAGGTTACTGTAACTGACCACATCCTCTCAGTACTCTGTATAGACATAAAACTATGTACCTCAGTGTTCCTGTATGCAGGCGTTTTGTCTGATATGGTCATTCTCTCTTTTTCAGAGAGTGCTTGAACTGGATGCCAGTGCTGCTCCCCATTACAGTTTTTCACAATTGTTTAAACACATTAATTGGAACATCAGACACAATGTGCACAACCTGAAACTCATGTACCAACTGCCAAACCAATTCTGCTGAACTCCAAGCACATTTTCTGCTTTAGACTCAGATTCCCATTCCAAACCACACATTTTTCACAACACTACACACAATTCTTTATATCTTGCACACTCTTCCTGAATTCCCTCTCTTGGTGTTCACACAGAACACACTGCCAATCACATTTCTAAACTCCAAAAGCTGTTGTGCAATTAGAAATCAGCAATTTGCTATAGAAGGGTCACAGATGAGCTCCTGGTTTGTTTGGAGAACAATGGATGGTGGCAACATTGAAGAGAGAGGTGAGCAGCAAGGCAGAGGAGTGAGAGTAAGAGGAGGAAGAGGACAAGGAGGAGGAGGAGGAAGAGGAGGAGGAGGAGGAGGAGGAGGAGGAAGAGGACAAGGAGGAGCAGGACAAGGAGGAGGTGGAGGAGGAGGAAGAAGAGGAGGACAAGGAGGAGCAGGACAAGGAGAAGGAGCTGGAGGAGGAGGAAGAGGAGGACAAGGAGGAGAAAGTAGAAGAACCATAATCTCTGATGAGATTAGGGCCACTGTCATTGATCATGTGGTCAACCATGGTTTGCCCATGAGGGAGGCTGGCCAGAGGGTCCAACCCAACTTGAGTCACTTCTCGGTTGCCTCAATAATTCAGACTTTCAGAAATGAGCATAGGTAAGAAACCTACTCGCCTTACTGTAGTACTGCATATCAATACAGTATTCAATTAGTGTTGCAAGGACCTTGCTGTATTTGTATCTATTTGTATCTTTTGCAGAACTGCAAGATTACCACAACGTGGTGGGAGAGGAAGACTCCTCACAGATGAGCAGGAGACTGCAGTAGTCAACATGGTGCTGGCGAACAATGTCATAACCCTCCGACAAATCCAAGATGCAATCATTGCAGACCAACACTTATTCCAAAATATAGCAACAGTGAGTTTATCCACACTGGACCGTGTTCTCCAACACAATTCCATGAGGATGAAGCAGGTGTACAGGGTTCCTTTTGACAGGAACACTGACAGAATCAAGGAGATTCGCCATGACTATGTGCAAGTACGTCCTATACATTCCACAACTGTGTCCTATCAGCACTGACACATTACTGTATTGTACTACAGTAATCCAATATTGTCCTTTTTTACAATGTTTCACAATAGCCTATACTCTATTGACCACTATTGGTGTATAATATTGTCATGTTGTCTGTTTCAGAGATTTCTTGACCTAGATGCAGAAGCAGACCTTCATGAATTTATATTCATTGATGAAGCGGGGTTGAACCTTGTAAAAAGACAGCGCCGGGGCAGAAATGTAATCGCCAGCGTGCTATCACTGAAGTCCCTGGCCAGCGCGGAGGGAACATAACAATGTGTGCTGCCATCAACCACCACGGCGTCCTCCATCACCATGCCACCCTGGGCCCCTACAACACTGCCCTTCTCATAGCATTCCTGGACACACTCTACAACATTGTTGTTCAACCAGACCAGATGGATGACACAGAGGTGATCAGGTTTGTTGTTGTCTGGGACAACGTCAGTTTCCACCGGGCTGCTCTGGTCCGTGACTGGTTCAGGGGCCATCCTGAAATTTCCGTCCTGCATCTCCCTCCATACTCTCCCTTCCTCAATCCAATTGAGGAGTTTTTCTCTGCCTGGAGATGGAAGGTGTACGAGAGGAATCCGCAGACACGGATCCCACTGCTGCAAGCCATGGAGGACGCATGTGGCGATGTGACTGCTGAGGCCTGTCAAGGCTTCATGCGCCATTGTAGGCGATTCTTCCCCCGCTGCTTGGCCAGGGAGAACATCGCCTGCGATGTGGATGAGGTCCTGTGGCCAGGCAGGGGCCGAAGGCAGGATGCAGCCTAGTTGTTTTGTTTTGTTTATTGCCTATTTTCTGCTATCTCTTTCATTTCATCCCGTTTTCATCCTGTTTGCTGTGATTTACAGTAGACTGCACATTTTGGGTACAAATAAAATATTATTTGTTGTTAAAGTATTGTGTGTTGTTTTCTATTTGAGTATACGTAAAAACATTATATGGTAATATTTTACAGCCAACAGGTGAAAGTGTAACACTGAACATGCAAAGGCATAATTCTACTGATAAAGCATTCATATAGTGTTTTCCATTCATACTATAGTGTTTTCCATTCTGCACACCAGTGTTCAATGGGTGCTTAGAAATGTCTACTCATATGATGTATGTGTTTGTCATTTGAAAAGAAAATACCATTTAGTGAAGAGTTAACACTGTTTTGAGGGCAAAGTGTGCTTTTGCAAGAGAAGTGTAGGATTTTGCATTTTGTGTGTGAGTTTTGAGATTTGTGTTTAGGGTTTTGAGAAAGTGAGGTAGTCTATCAGGAAATGTGTTTAAGCAATTGTGAAAAACTGTAATATATTTTCATTAACAAGGCAGGGTTCAACCTGCAGAATTCCAGGCGGCGAGGAAGGAACATCATCGGCAACCGTGCCATTGTCAATGTCCCTGGGCAGCATGGCAGAAATGTCACCATGTGTGCTGCTATTGGTCACTGTGGGGTCATGCATCACCATGGACAACTTGGTCCCTATAACACTCCCCGTTTGCTACCATTCCTTGACAAGCTCAAAAATATCATCATCCCCCCCACAGGAAGAGGGACCAGAGCAGCCCACCTACGTTGTCATTTGGGATAATGTAAGTTTCCACCGGGCTGCTCTGGTCCACAACTGTTTCGCTGACAACCCACGTTTTGTAGTGCTGTACCTTCCACCATATTCCACATTTGTGAATCCGATAGAGGACTTCTTTTCAACATGGAGGTGGAGAGTGTGCGACCGCAGACCCCACGAGCGTGTGGCACTACTCCAGGCAATGGAGGAGGCATGTGATGACATCCACGCCGACGCATGCCAGGGATGGATCCGCCATGCCAGGCGTTTTTTCCCCCACTGCTTAGCCAGGAAGAACATCGCAGCCGATGTGGATGAGGTCCTCTGGCCTGACCAGGATCGGAGGGGGGATGGAGAGTGATCTGTTTCATTGCATTTTGCAATATTTGTTTTTCAGTCCGTTCCAGTCAGCTGAACATTTTGTTTTGCAGTAACAAATAAATATTTCCTTTGTTACCTTTTTGTATCTGTGCACTGATTTATCATTACATCCCCAGAAAGACAGTCGAAACATTTTCTTTGTAGTGTTTCTCATTGTACTTATCTGTGAAATTACTGAGTTTTGCTAAAATAGGTAACATTTGTGTCGCATCAACTATAGTAAATGCTATTTTGGGACAAAAAAACCATACACTTTACCAAACCGAGAAAAAGGAAACCATTTCCACACAATTGTATGCATTTTAACATGTAACATGGCCTCATGAAGCCAAAACATGCATGAACACTATTTTGATGGTAGTGTTTTAAATTTATCACACCGGTGTTTAATTGATGCTCTAAACATATAATAGCTTTGTGTATTTTTAGGTTTGGTGGAAAGAATCAGTTTAGAGAAGATAATTTTTTTTTTAGAGAAAATGTTATCCTTTAGTTCACAACGCACCCACACGTGCACAGTAGCCTGTGGAAGTAAGTTCAGAAAAGTTCAGTCAGTATCATTATAATCTATTAGATCACTGTATTATCACTTATTGAATTACTATGGTCAAACCAGAGTCAGGCTATAATCTACAGTACCAGTCAAAAGTTTGGACACACCTACTCATAGAAGGTTTTCTTCCGTTATTTTTACTATTATATGGATGGATAACTTGAAGTGTTTGTTCTCCTGACTTATTTTTCCATAGAGTTCAAAATTTGTCAGGAGAAACAACCCTTAAAGGGATCCATCCATATCTACTGCATATCTGGCAGCAGAGTGATGGTTTAAGGCTTCTTTGATACATCAGACCCTTGATGACTTAGAGCCATTTAGCCAATCATGTGTTCCACACTGTTCCAGTGTAATTTAAAGCTAAATCTAGTCCCACCCCCCAATTCCCATAGTGATCCATTCAAATGCAGAGGTTATAGTATCGCTTCTAAGAGTACCTGGAAATAAGATATCAGGAGTCTTTTGATATCCTTTTATATAGAGTCATGATGGCATCACCTGTTTACCTGTGGAATACCTGTTTACCACAGAAGTTGTTTGAGAGAATGGCAAGAATGTGCAAGGCCGTTATCAAGGCAAAGGGTGGCTACTTTGAAGAATCTAAAATATATGCATTTTTTTTATTTGTTTAACACTTGTTTGGTCTTTGCATAATTTAATTTGTGTTATCTCATGGTTCTGATGTCTTTACTATTCCAAAATGTGGAAAACAGTAAAAATAACGGGAAAAAACCTTCTATGAGTAGGTGTGTCCAAACTTTTGACTGGTACTGTATATAATGGAATCATAATGTGTCAGCAAAATTATGTTACAAGTGAATGCCATATGTAATGCTTAATTAAAACCAGCAGAGGCCGCTAATTATTTTATGGAAAAGGAAGGGGGGCATAGAAATAATGGTGTTAAATATCAAGGGAAATTGAGCTCTGTAGTCCCGCCCCCTCCTGTCCCTGGCTGGTCCCGGTAGACTGCCGGAAGCCATTACTTTTCCCCACTTCAGGAACAACCCCTCACCCTTATGATGATATATGGCATTGTATGGACCAAAATTTTTACATATATGTGATACATAGTCCATTACATACTCATCATTACATACTGCGTTTAAATCAAATATTAATCGTAGAATTAACGGAGTTTGAGAAACATAACTACACTACCCAGAATCCCCGGTCGTACATAGCTAACAAAGTCGCTACCGGGCGGCCGCTCTGCTAGCGAAAATGGCTAACACTCGGTCTGCTCTTGTAACTTATTATGGAAGCTACCGGGCAAAGAGCTACCGGCCGCTCTGATAGCGAAAATGGCTATCACTTTGTCTTATTATGGGGGTGAAACTAACAGTCTGTCGAGAATCACTATCAGTCTGGCCATGTCGAAAGTGTCAGCTTTATGGCTTTCACTTCAGCAGTGTGAGCAAGTGAGTAGACCGGATGTTGTAGTCGTTTTGGTTGTTTTTTTTGAAAACGCTCTCGTTGTTAATTTGTTGGACATAATTTCAAATTAGCAATTTTATAAATTATTTAAAAATATGACAACCCCTGTCTTGGGTGTTTTGAACGTCTAGCTGCCTGAATATAGAAAAAAAACTTTTTCAGTCCATTGACTCCCATTATATTTTTTCTGAAAAGTGGCACCAGAAGTTCGTCACCAAAGTGGGCGGGACTATTGAGCTCCGTCGGGGGGGGGAGCCGAGTTTAAGCCCCACAATAGGTGGAGTTAAAAACAGGATAAAAGGCCCAGTAATTCTGACTGGGGCAGAGAATACTGAGATTGCTTGGAGACTGTATGTGTGAATTGCTCTGTGCAGACCAGCCTGGGTTCTTGTATGTTATTATTGAATCATATACAATAAACCCAATTGCATCAGACTCTGTAGATCATGGTTGTTTTTCCTGAAGAAATACTCAACGGTGTGCGGGAAACTCCCCAGTCCATCTGGCCTTGACTGGGGTCAGGTTTTCCACACTAGCATTTATTTTAGTTAGCTGCAGAGAGCACATAAACTAAAGGTCTTACTGTCACTGGCCTTACTCATTTACAAGAATAAAATCACATGCTGAAAACAAAATGCAAGTTCCTTATTGTTTTGCACATCAAATTCTAAATTTATTTTTTCAAGAAGGCAGCATTTCTATTCTGACTCCAGGCATTATGTAATGCTGCTTTTGCTTTAGCTGCATTAAGCACGCATTGAGAAATACGAAATGTGAAAACGATTCCTGCAGTAATGCAGCGTTTACATTTAGCCAGTGCGCATGCTCTGGTTCCAAAAGCACCATAGTCTAACTGCGCCAATGAGCAGCTCCCATAGGAATCCATGGAACCGGCAAGCCATCTCCAGTTCGTATACATCTCGATGATACTGCTACCATGTGAACAAAATATTTTTGATTTGACAAGATATACAACTGGCGCTTTGCCCTATTGTTTTTACTTGTTGCACAAGGGGAAGTGATCAGGCATGCACAGTAGTGTTTTCAGTTAGCTTAGCAACTGAAGTTACATAACATAGCCTATGTTTAGAGCGCGCGCGCATCAGACCGGCGCTAAAAACTCAATTGACCTCCGGTCATTCAATGAGCGCCTGTATAAATTCCTTCCAACTGCGGACGTTCCAGCCCCGAAGTTAGAACTCTTGCTCCGCCTACCTTTTTTGATGTGAACACAGCATAATTGTTTCGCCGTCTGATGGTAAATGGGGGTATGCAGCTTTAACGAAGATTCATGGGTCGTGTAGCTTTTTAAGAGATCCTGATTGGTCCGTGTGAGTGAGGGCAGATATGGACATGATGGAAGGAAAACAAACAGTCACAAAGTAGTTAGCGCGTGAGTGTGTTTTGCGGATGTTTTTAAGGTCTCTCCCTCTAAAACTGTAAGCTGTACAATGTTCATTGGTGTAAATAAAGAGCCACATGAACAAAAAACTGCGTCCTCGCCATTTGCATGGGACCGTAACGTTGATAATTTGGGCATCACCACGAAGCTATGAGCTCGCAGCTCGGTCCTGAAACCGGAAAATAACAAACCATTAGCAACTTGGGTTCCCCCATGTCTCCAACTACGGCTCGGAAAAGTTGGACGGGAAAAGGTGACACGTATTTGTGGGCAAGGTAGGCTGCCAGAGAATGCATAGCATTACATAAGCATTTGCGCTAGCCACCATGAGCAATAATAGGCCAATTTAAGAATTCCAGTTTAGCTTCCGGGTTTGTCATTCAGTTTTTGACATTCTCTATTTCTTTTATTATCTGTGGTGAAACAGGTATTACACAGAAAAAGCTAACACCAAATGACCATTCCTTTAGAGTTGGGTTTCATGAGAATATATCATTTGTAATTTGTATTTCTTTAAAATAAAACATTTTTGATTAAATTATGCTAAATTTATAGGAATTAAATTGAAATGTATGCAACTCTATGAGATGGAATTATTACCTAACAAATACATTGTGATTGATAGGTCTTTTGTGTTTGTGCATTGCTGTGTGCTTTGTAAGAGCGTAATTTAAGTATAATGGCCATAACCAGTCATTCACATACATTTTCTCTTTCTCCCATACTTGTGTCCTGTGGGAACCTACCTGCACAAATAACATTATCAGATCAAATATATGACTTTGGTGCAAGTCATATGGAAGGAATGAGCAGGCACCTATTCTGTAGTGTTTCCCAGACCATAGAACAATCATTGCAGGGTACTGGTGATGTTGCCTGCCTACCAGCCCTGACTGCCTGTTCATGAGTTATAACAAAACCTTTGGACAGGACACCTGTCTTGTTTGTCTCGTTCTGGGTAATGCCATTTCACTATATTCAGTTCCATTGTAAATTTCAGTGCCCTGAGTGTGTATGTGTTCTGGTAAACTAGGAAAATGAATTTAGAAGACTGCATCCCATGAGTTTATATACACCTGTACCTGTAGCCTTTTTCATATGGAAATAGAAAGTCACTACTGAAACATTTATAAATAGGAGAAAAGGCAGTTAGTGGAAATAATACTGTGGAAACCTTTTTTGGGGTTTGTTCTTTATTTACAAGATTAATAATTATTTACAAGATTAGATTAATGATCTATATAACAAGAGACAATGACAGGAGCACAACCAGTTTGCAGTTTCATATACAAAACAAAAATTAATCGCATGACTGCACACTGACAATATTTACAAAATTTACAAAATAATATTTCCTGATAGCAGGACAACCAGTTTACAGTTTCCTATATACAACAAAAATGAATTACATGACTGTGCAATGACAATATTTACAGTATTTACAAAATAATATTCCCTGACCTAATGCATACGAGAACACAATAGAATATAAAATAACTTTATTGTCAAGCAAAGGCGGAACATTTGTCTTTGTTCTCACCTCAGTATACATATACAATAACAGTATACAGTACAATAACAAAGAAATCATACAAATATAAAGAAAGAAAGAAAGAAAGAAAGAAAGAAAGAAAGAAAAAGAAAATAATATCCACTACTGGTGTACAGGTATGTAGGCAGGTACAGGTATGTAGGCATTAGGGGTGTCACGATTCTCCAAATCCGCGATTCGATTTGACTTTCGATTTTAAGGTCACGATTCGATTCGATTTTCTATTTTTTTCCAGCACTATTTTTTTTCCCAGCACTATAGTCTAACTAATGGCTATGCCATTGTTAGACTATCGAGTCTTGATTTGTAAAGAAAAATACTTGTTTCTCAATAAGTAACTTTTATTTGAATAATAACAATTATAAATAATAACAAAAATATGATAATATTTAAACACACCTAAACAGTTAAGAGCTTTATCAAAACTAGACTCTAGAATAATAAACAGTTGAACATTTACCACGCTATTAACAATTTACACATTGGTTTTATGCCCTGACAACGGTCATTTACATTTTCAAATTCTTCTTTAAAAAGATGAGCGTGTTCACATTCTTTGAACAGTTAAGAGCTTTAACAAACTAATATCTGAAATAATAAACAGCTGAACATGTACTACCACGCTATTAACTATTTACACTTTTTTTTTCATGCCCTGACAACTGTCATTTACATTTTCAAATTCTAAATGAGAATGGAAGAGTTGCCTGTGTCAATGTTTTTTTCCCAGTCAAATCTATTTCTTTGTGATGCCTGCGAATGTGTCCTGCCATAATTGACGTGTTGCCTGAGGTGGCGTATGGTAGGCTACTCGCGTGTAGCATAGCCGACAAACTGTCGTTTTTTTGTCAATGACGCGTTCGTTGTTTATATAACTCACGGGGAAGGCAAAATGTTGCCACACCGGTGACTTGAGGGAAGCAGGAGGATTTTCCAGTTCTGTTTCTCCATCTCCGACTCCGGCAGTGGCCATGGTGTGTCGAAAAGTAATGCAGGCTACCGGTAAGCAAACGTTAACTAGCAGCTGTGTCTTCTTTGAAATATCGTTGTTTTTTTTTTCTTCGGACGCACGCCTGCGTGGACGAACAAAATGCAGTGGAAGGAGTCAAGTTTCGTTTTGTCGGAAACGCTTACATTAGAGATGGCCAAGTAGGCTACTTTTTTTTAACATTTTACCCATCACATGAAAGGCTAAGAAGAGCGCGTGGGGGGCGGGGGTGGAGAGAAAAAAAACTGGGAGAATCGCGAACCAGCTTGTGATTTCGAAGTTCGAAATCGAACGCTCATTTCGATCGATTTTCGATTTCGAATCGGTATCGTGACACCCCTAGTAGGCATGGATAAAAATAAATGTGAAATTATAATCAGAAATCATACATTGTTCATTGGCAGCCACAGAGGGAAGCAGTGTACGTACAAAAGAAAAATTAAATAGGCAAATCCCGAAATGTACATACTAAGGGCAACATGACAAGTCTGAGGTTTACATTTTCAGATACTTAATGCCAAAGCAGAATTTAGAGATTTGCAAGTGTCTGTGCAAAGCATGTTGCCTGAAGAAGAAAGAGCTGATCATATTGACTGGTTGTGAGCTGAAATTAATAAGCTTTAGGGGTTTTTAAAATGAAGTTGAAATTTAGTTGTATGACAGTGCAGAAGTGCATGAAACTGAATAGCCACTAGAGGGTGCCATTGAGCCTGAGGACAAAATCTGTTGTGTCCAAGAGAACAAGTGTAACCAGCAGTTCAATTGCATCCACTGCTGGTATGAAGGCAGAAGCAGAGTGGGCTGCTCTGAAAGCATGCCATGGTAATGACAGTAACTGAAGATGCTGTGAGCCAAAACTAGTCAAGAAATAATGAAAGGACAGTACTGTTAAGCACTTTTCAAAAACCATCCATGTTTTTTGATGGTGATCACACAATGGAGTTATGACAGAAATAGAAACATTGGCCTAAAAATTTGAATTTGTTGAAGTTAATGTATGAGAATTGTGTTTTTGATTGTCTAGAGAAAGGATGTATGAGCAAACATTCTGAAAAGCATAATCTGTCATTCTTGGGAACAAAAGCATCCCAGTATTCTGCAGGGCAAGGCTAAAGGAAAAGAAGAAAAGGAAATATGCAGAAGAAGAATCTGAAGATGAAAGAAACAGTAAAACAAATCTTTAGGCACAACTAGCCAAGAGAAGCCTGTCACCACCACCAAATTGCTCTTTTCACACTCAAAACTCAGTCCATGCACTCAGACTTGCCCTGCTTGCACTCAAATTTGCGTTGCTCGCTTACGGATTTTCTGCTCACAGTCAAAACTATATCTATATCTATTTTTTCAGCTGCAACAGCCCAAAGTCCAGTCAATAAGAATTTGGTGGAAATTCACTTTCCCAAATATAACTGGCCATCTTGTTTGAGCAATCCAATCTTTAACATGTCTTTAATTTATGTACTCCAACTAGTAAGTTTGGTAAATTAGAACTAGTCTCTTAGGCAAAATATATACATGACCCTCAGTAGTGATGTCACCTCAGGTTAGTTAATTTCTCAATCTCACTACCACACACACGTATGTATGTGCATGTTTCTTTGAAATCATTGATATCCATGACAGTTGTGGGAAGGTTTGTTTGCTACCACTCTGTGCATAGACACTGGGTTTATTTAGCTAGCTATGTGTTATTGTGTGTGTGTGTGTGTGTGTGTGTGTGTGTGTGTGTGTGTGTGTGTGTGTGTGTGTGTGTGTGTGTGTGTGTGTGTGTTTTGTTGACAGGAGTGTAGCTAGCTAGCCACAGTAGGGCTAGCTAGGTTATGCAATATTTTTGTGTTGACACAATTTGCAGTATTAGTGTCTAGTCCAGTATAAAAGGGCTTACATTATTAATGCAAAATGTACCCATTTCAGAAGGGCAAAGTCACAGCAAACATATGAAAGAACAGGGATTATTATTTTAAATAAATTACATATTTCTGTTTTTTGCTGTTGTAATTCATTTTTGCTGTTGTATTCTGCATCAAATATTCTCCCAAATTGTTTCAAAATACAAGAAAACAGAGCTTTACTTCATTTTATGAATGTGATTAGTTACACACTTGTTTTATTTAAAACAATAGTGTTCACTCCAGATCAGTCTCAGCTCATGTTCAATGACTGCCTTACATCTTCCTAAACTAAACATCAGTCAGGTTCTTCTAAATATCATGTTATGTCTTCTGATTTACAGTGGAAAAATGAAAATTACAAACAACAAAAAACATTCCAGATAATTTCAGACGACCATTACTCTCACATGGCATTCATGAAAGATGGATTTTCCAGCTGGAAAAAAGGCGCCACAGAGATTTGGACACCATGAAAAAATCAAACCCTGACAGAGGAGCAGGGAACCCCCCCCCCCCCAAATAGATTAATGTGATCAGAATGATCAATTATCAAAACGGGTGAAACTCGCCCTGACTGCACCTATGACGTATTGCACATCAGAAAGGTCATTTTCAGGCCTATGGCGACTTAAGACATATCTACGATCTACAATGGGGAAAGGAAGACTGAACCACTTTGCTCAGTTAACTGTCACAAGAACCTCACATGTAATATACATTTGGATGTGTTCATCAAGCGCACAGTCTGAAGGAGAAAGACTTTCCTCCTCAACAGTTAATATCATATTATTTGGCCTCTGTAGATTGTTGCTGGTTTTAATCAAGGGCCCAAGACCGTGTTTCATTGTTCACGCCCACTTCCTGGTCTTATTGAGAGCGTTGCTCTCTGGCGCCAGTGCGGTTGGCTCCAGTATAGGTCTTTCAGCCTCCGGTTTCAATGTACGTCAATGGTACTAATGCGGTGAAAATACAAATTGAATAATTATTCCCCACACTTGCTTGCATAGTTACACAAGTTAGGTGCTTTTTATTCATCTCATATCTCTGCATGTGCTGATTTGTTAAGTTATTGTGTCGTTTGGACAAATATTGGGAATTTTTTAATAAGTTGTGGACCAATCCGTAACACTTCCTAGCTCACGCTCTTATGGGTCGTGACGTTGTCGACGACCTGGACCCGGTCCGGTCTTAATGACAATATAAAGGTCCTCCTGCTCCCTACTGCACAGTGTCTGTCCCCAATTTTTGAAGAACATGGCAGCACTTCCACAGCTTCAAAACGCTTTTCAAAAGCCCATGGCAAGTCAGTGGGTGTCTTCACCGTCACTTTGTCCATATTTTTTCTGTAGTCTGTGGTTTTAATAGGAGACAGATCAGCAGTCCGGCTGGATGTGTTGTATGTGTTTTAGGCATGTTCTAATGTCAGTTTGCTTAATTTCAGCAAACTGGCTGGGTTGTGTAATTGAAAGTAAAAGCACATACCTTTTTTTTTTTGTGTCCCAGGTGGTAGTGGCATTAGTATTTATGCCATACGGACACAAGTAGGTAATATGGAAAACAAATAGCTAGCTAGTTCAATTGCTAACTCTGATGTAGGCTACATTCATGTTATGCTTTCTTCAATAATATTATCACACTGAACATTTCACAAAATTGACAAGCTAGGTGTACATATAAGTGTATATATATACACTACTCACAAAAAGTTAGGGATATTTGGCTTTCGGGTGAAATTTATGGAAAATGTAAGTTCACGCTACAGTGATATTATACGTATCATGAAAGTAGGGCATTTAAGTAGAAGCATGCAATGGTGATTTCCTCATCTCAAACAATTTATTGAAACAAAAGCCAACAACAGTGGTGGGTATACCACAACAAAAATGTCAATGTCTCAATAACTTGTCATGTGCCCTTGAGCATCAATTACAGCTTGACAACGACGTCTCATGCTGTTCACAAGTCGACTTATTGTCTGCTGAGGCATGGCATCCCACTCTTCTTGAAGGGCGGCCCTCAGGTCATTGAGGTTCTGGGGTACAGAGTTACGAGCCTCTACACGGTGAGTCAGCTGATCCCATAGGTTTTCTATGGGATTCAGGTCTGGAGAAAGTGCAGGCCACTCCATTTGAGGTACCCCAGTCTCCAGCAGCCTTTCCCTAATGATGCGACCTCGATGAGCTGGAGCACTGTCGTCCATGAAGATGAAATTAGGCCTGTGTTGTTCATGCAGGGGCACAATGACTGGATTAATGATGTTATTCAGGTAGTATGGGCTTGTCACTGTACCATTCACAAAGTGTAGGGCAGTTCTGTATTGACTAGACACACCTGCCCACACTGTAACACCGCCACCACCAAAGGGTCTTCTGGTGACAACAGTGGCTGATGCATAGCGCTCTCCTTGACGTCTCCAACATCGTTGGCGGCCATCATTTCTGCTCAACGTGAATCGACTTTCATCAGAGAACAGCACTGAGGCCCACTGGTCCCTCGTCCAGCGTAAATGCTCCCTGGCCCATGCAAGATGATGACGCCTGTGCCTGGTGGTGTGGTCAGGTACCCTTGCAGGTCGTCTAGCACGCAGACCACGCTGATGTAAACGGTTTCGAATGGTCTGACGTGACACTTGGCTGCCTCTCACCTCCCTTAAATGTGCCTGGAGTTGAGTGGCATTCATCATCTGGTTCCGCAGGGCACTGTTCACAATGAAGCGGTCATCAGTGTGGGATGTGGCCAAAGGACGTCCACTTCTATGCCTTTCTGTGACTCTTCCAGTCTCTCTGTATCTCTGTTGCAACCTGCTGATGACACTCTGTGACACTCTAAGCTCAGTGGCCACTTCCCTCTGAGAACATCCTGTTTGAAGCCTCGCAATGGCGAGGTACTGTTGATCAATTGTTAGGTGTCGTCTTGGTCTCATGATGTCAAAATGTGAACAGCATGATGAAGAGGACTGTTTAAATACCAATTCTAATTGAACCAGGAAATTTATTGGTCGATTCATGGATCAAACACCTGTTGTGAATTTTGCCGTTCAGCTCCTTGTTAGAGAACAGCAAGTTGTGCAAAAAGTACTGAAACATTGAATAGTTGGACATGTGCATTCAAAAGTTTAGAGAAGGTCAAATTAATTTCACCTGTAAAGGTTATAGTGCATTTTAGGTTCATCCTGAAATTTCACCCGAAAGCCGAATATCCCTAACTTTTTGTGAGTAGTGTATATTAGTGGATAGACAATTTTTGGAATAAGTGAGAGCTTCAGCTCTGTCTCAATGTTGCCAGAGGCCTCAATTAATTCCCCCTGAAAAAAAATTCCTCAAAACTCCCATCTTAAATGTACTCCCATAAAAATTAATTTTAATGGATATTTTGTTGGATGGGTAAATATTTGTTTGTGTATCCATTATTGCTTGGCGATGAGGTCTTCTGTTGTTTGGAATGACAGACGTGCAGTTTGGAGGCTTGCCTGTGTCAGAATTTATTTTGGGCACCCCATGGTAAAAAATAAGGCTGGCGCCTATGCACGTAGTGGTGGCTGACAAACCTTTCCACAACCGTCATAGTCGGCAACAATTTCCAAGAATCATGCACATACATATGTGACCATAACAGTAGCAAGATTGCTGAGGGTCAGTCTTTGTGGATCCCAAACATCTGAACAAGTTTGCTAACAGTTCCCCGCATCTTTTGTCCATCTAGTTCGTTCTAACCTCTTATCAAAATTAAAGATTCAGTAAAGATTGGATTCATCAAACAAGATAGCCAGTTACATTTAGGCAAGTGTTGTGCATTTTCTTTGGAGGCTGAATCTTTGGATCTGGAAGCTGCTCCTTCCTTGGATAAACCTCTGTTGTGTCTAAGAGTACAAATGTAACCAGCAGTTCAAAGACATCCACTGCTGGTATGAAGGCAGAAGCAGTGGGCTGCTCTGAAAGCCAAGGCCATGGCTTTAGAGAAGAAACATGCTCTTGATATGGAAGAGGCCAAACTGAGGGCAAGGGGAAAACAGCTAGAATTGGAAGCTGAGCTATAAGCTTAGAATTCCTAAGTCAAATTTTTAATGGAGAAAGACATGCCATCTGAAGAGCAAAAGCAAGAGAAGTAGTGATAGGACTACATGAAAGTGGATCGGACTGGAGCTAACTATAATGTTTATATGTTAAAGGGTGAGGATTCAGGCATACCTTACTGAACACACAGTCCTGAGAGGAACAGCAGTCTAACAAGAGTTCTAACCATTAGGTATTCCCACACCATAATGGGCCCAGTATCAGCTAATGTGCAAAAATGCAGAGAGCTGGATCTTACCAAGACAACAGCTATGTTTGTAGAGGCCAAGGCCTGAGGTTAGAAAAGACAGTGGTGAACAGAGAAGAATCCTACAAGAAAACATAAACCCTCGTCCGGGTGGGACAAACTTGAGAGAGTGCCGGTATGGATTTTAGAAGGTTAAGAAAGTACTTCAGCTTTGCCAGGAAAGAAAGAAGGCACTAAAGCATATCCATGTACAAAATGCACCACAGCAAGCAACCGCACATGTTGAAAAATATCATGAATAGGTTTAAAGCAAAAGTGAGAAAATTGAAAGCCGTTCAAGGCTCAGTCAGAAGAGGTTTTCATGAGGACATGGCTGCACTAAAGAAAGGCACTGTAAAGAAACCAGATAAATACTACAGCATGATTCAGCACCAGGCAACGCAATGGACAGACCTGCTAAGAAGCTTTGTTTGCTGTCAAAGGTAACAAAGCTGATTGTGTGGGATAGTGTTTGTTCTTTAATCACAGTAACAGTCTATAGCCACTGCCATAATAAGAAAACAAGTGAAAAGAAAAATAAAGAAGAGTAAAACAAGGTATTTTATAAATGATACTACTCTACTTTTCATGGACTTCTTCTTCTGCTGGCTACATTGTGGCTTATTCTTGCTGAATCTTCCTTCAGTTGAGGATACCGCTGCTGTCTGCACTCTGGCACTGGATGACCGCTGAAGCTTACTTTGATCCTCATGTGCCTCCGTTGTTGGCCACGTTAAGCTCAACATTTTCTGGAGAAGGAGCACCAGTCAGGACGATTCCCATCCAACCACCTAAGGAGATAACTCCTCCCACCATCTCTTTTACATTTTTTCCCAGACTGCATTTTCATTAATTCTGCCAACCTGGCAGAGGTTACTTTTGTCATTGCTTTGCGTGGTGCCATGTGCCAAAATTTGCTATTTGTCATTGTCTTCTCACATGGCCACAGTATTGCCCAGCTGAAGCCAAGTTTTACCTTCATCTCAGTAGGTTTGGCCACCCTCTCCAGCTCATTCTCAGTCGTGGCAAGCAGGGCTGGAGCAGGATTGGATGAAGTATTCATGGCCCCAGCGGGATTGACTGGGGCAGGCAAAGCCGGCAGGGTCAGTAGGGCATGTGTCTCAGGTCCCAGAACCTCCAGGTTGGAATAGTCACTGCTGCGGCCCAGACTCTCAGCCAGGTTGAACTGGTAGAACACCTCTGCACTGTTCTGGATCCAGTTGGTCCTGCTGGTTAGTTAGCATAGGATGGCAGAAATAAGGAGACCGGTCGGCTTCAAAAAATATCGCTCAAGAGTCAATTTTGTTTATCATAAATGTCATAAGTCATAAATGTCATATGGATGTGATAGTTCTACTCTGAATACACAGACTAGCAAACAGCACATCATCACTTTGATAAACAAAAACACAAACAGATAATTTTGGGTGCTGACCTGTCAAACAGCATGTTGAGGCTGCAGGTGAAAGGTGAGGACAGCAGCAGGGTGGGAATGAGGTTGAGGGTGCTGGAGGAGAGACATCCCAACTCTGTAGAATGAGGGGAGGCACAAGGCAGTCATGGTTTTTTGGTAAGAGAGGGTGCATGGGAGAGAGCATATGTGATGAACTTGTGTGAAATACTGTGTCTAGAACATGTTGCATGGATGAGGATGGTTATCTATGTGTGAGAGATGTCAAGCTTAAATGAAAGTGATATACAAGAGATAAATCATGTGTGTGTCTGTAGGTGATATTATGAGTGATAGTGAGTGTGAGTGAGCATGTGGAAGTTGGTGAAGGTGTGACCCCACCTTGTTCCATGCGATGACCCCTCCAGTTGCCTTCCTGCCTGGAAACGGAAATCCGGATGTTGGAGTCCAATGTGTCAATCTGGAGGAGAAGATCTTCTGGTTAACAACTTTCTAATTAACTGCTACACTATATGATAAACTTTGAACTACAGTCGAACTAAGACCAAAGGGATTCATCTTCTGCACCAAAACATCAGAAAGCATCACTGTCCAGAATCACTCTGCATTTATCCACATTTGTTAGTAGGCAACTAACCTGTTCAGTGCTTGACTGCATGAAGATGCGGTGGTAGGGTTCGAGGTCATTATTAGCAGGTGAGATGGCGGTGTTTTGGCCTTCATCCTGCAGCTGAATGCTTTGCCATAGTGCAAGGTGTTGTCTCCCAGGACGATTGCAATCAGAACTGGGCACAAGCTGCTGCTGTTCTTCAATCCTCTCCTGCATGTTCTCCATTGTGGCCTCCGTACTGAGTTGACAGATTGGCCTGTACCCCTGTTGAGCTTTTATAGGGAACCAATAATTCTGGAACAGAGAGGAGCAGACAAGAGAGGGAGATTTTAGCTGTTACAATAAAGACTGAGAGGAAGAGCAATGAAGCTAAAGAGGGAGGGTTGGAGATTGAGTGTAAAGGAGGTCAAGTTGAGTAGTTTCTAAATAGTAGCAAGTTTGTGACAAGGAGGACGAGGGACAGTATGGGAGGGAGGGTAGCATCTGTGGTTAGTCAAATAGGAGTGATACCTTTCTCAGGTCCACTATGTCCTGCAGTAGGAAGGAGACTTGCGATGAGACCTTCCTCCTGTTAAGGATCTCCTCCATCTGATGGACATATTCCCCCATAAGGTGTTGCTGAAATGGGAAGCAGTCGGAATAGTTAGTGTGTGTGCGTGCGTGCATGAGTGTTTTACACAAGTGGTATGACCTGACTGTGCAATACCTCATCACAGTCCAGGATTTTGCCAATAATGGACAACAAGCAGCACAGGCTCTCAAGAGCCACGTCACTCTGCGTGATGAGCAGCTTGTTGATGCAGTTGTGCATCACAGACTCCTTCACCATCCTCAGTTTGAACAGTTCCCCTATGAACCTCATGTTTCCGATTGATCGCTGGTGCTGCCCTTCTTCCATCTGGACATAGGGTGAGGAGGACCAAGGCAGATGAGGAGGGAGAAGCCACATATGTACAGCACAGGTCAAGCCTTGACATTTGATCTAGTGGAAAGGTTAGACCATCTTTCAGGTTACCTTGTAACAATGTTTTTACAGATTTCTTCAGACAATATCGACCAGAAAGAAAAAATTGCTATAGATGAACAATAGAGGTATGTGGCTATACAAGTTAGTTCCACAATCATACTAGAAAAGAAATGTTGTAGCATCACCCCATCCCACACAATCCCAATTACCTTATCGTCATCATGTAGCTTATTAAATTCCAAACGGCAGACGTTTAGAAGCACCAAACGGAAATTCAAAGAATCTCGCGGGTTGTTAGCGCTTGGGGCATTTATCTGAGGAAGAAAAAAGTGTCTTATGAAGCAACAATCCTCTCCTAAGAAGTACAATTCTCATCTAAACTTCAATCAAGAAGACCCTGCTTTAAGCATGCCCAGGTGGCAGTGTGGAGAAGGTACATGAAGGTGCATGTGCACAGATAGACACAAACAAAGGAATAGACTACAATTAGCTCTTTAGTTTTTGAAGTTGATGTTTTGAAGTGCAGACTTGTGGAATAAACTGAGAGTAATTTCTGAAGTAATGTGAAAACATAGATGGACGTACTCACCTCTCTCAGACAGTGGCACATCTTAGCACAAGTGGCTGCGAATCCTTCCTCAGAGATGGCCTTCTCAAAGATGAGAGCTGTGATGCCCCTGAGCCGCTCTTCTGTATTGATGGGGAACTCGTTTACCTCTTCCATCAGGTGGCGGAATATCTCAGGGGTGAGCTTATCCAGGACACTGCACATGTTCTTGTACAGCTCCTGGGTCCTGGCTGCCTCAGGGTCCTTCTCTCTCCTGTCTCGGCCCCCTTCAGTCAGCCTCTTCAACTCCGGCTTCCACCCCTTCTCGGAGTTTGGACGCTTCTCCGTCAGGAGGCAGCTGCGGCGCCAGGCTGGGTGCGGCTCTTCATGGACCCGGAGATCATTTCCGCCATGGCACCAGTTGTCCGTCTTTGAATTAAATTCCTGCACGAGGCTCTTCTCCCACTGCCTCTCCATCTCAGCCTGCCTACGAACCTGCCTGATGGTCTTTGGTCCCGGCTCACCTCTCCTACAGAACCAATTATTCTGGGACAGACAATGCAAACAATATAAAGGATACTTTTTGCTATGTTGGACAAACATTAGCCAGGGATGCAGAGACAAAGAAGGACTTCATTTTTCTGTTGATGGGAAAGACTGAATTTATGGACTGGGAATGAGTGCCAAGTGGTGGAGAAAGAGATTGGTTTAGAGAAAAGGGTAGATGGTAGAAAGAGGAAGATGCACAAATAGACAGTACCGTTCTTAGTTCAAGTACATCCTGTAAAAGGAATTGTATCCGGGATGATGTCCTTCCCTCCTTGATGATATTGGTGACAATGAAAAAGTACTCATCCATGAGGTGCTGTAGAAACAGGGAGCAGTGGGAATTTACAGTGTGATTATGGGTACATCTTTGTGTACGGGAATGGGGGTGTGGGGGGTATTTATGTGTGTCCGAATGAACAACAGTGTGGCCATATAGTGCAATACCTTGTCAGAGTCCAGTTTCTGGCCAACAGTAGAGAGCAGGCAGCACAGGCATTCAAGTGCATCCTCGCTTTTGTTGTAAAGGAGCTTGCTGATGCAGCTGTGAATGACTGTCACCTTCAACATCTCTAACTTGAAGAGTTCTCCGATTAATCTGATGTTGCCAACGGACCGCTGGCGGTGGCCATTGACACTATTCGCCAATGTCCCTTCACCCAGCTTCTGAAACTCCACCTGGCAGAGTTTCAGCAGCACCAAGCGGAAGTTTATGGCAACTCCTGGGCTTTCCTTGGATGGCACGTTTATCTGAGGGAAAGAAAAGTGTTTTAGCAAGAAGGCCACCCTCCTCTGTTTGGATCTAATCCTCTAAAAGTCTATGTAAAATGTCCTTCATTGAAGCATGCGAAGGTGGCAGTGTGGAGTGTTTAGAGGACAGCTATGCACAGATAGACACAGAAAGGAACAGACTGCATGTGGCTCATTATTCTTCATTACACAAGTTTAGATGTACATCTAAATCCCACATTTGTAGCATGATGACTAGGAAGTAATTTTTCAAGCAATGAGAAGGGACAGATTGGGACACTCACCTCCCTGAGACAGTGGCACAGCTGGGCGTAAATGGTGGTGAATTTCCCCTCAGCGATGGCCTTCTCATGGATGATGGCTGCGACTCCCTGAGATGCTCCTCCCTGTCAATTTTAAATTCACTTACCTGTTTCACTAGTTGCGGAAACACCTCAGGGGTCAGCTTATTGAGGATACTGCGCATTTTCCTATACAAGTCCTGCGTCCTGGCTTTCTCAGGGTCCTCCTCCCTCCTGTCCCGGCTCCCTTCAGCCAGCCTCTTCATTGAAGGTTTCCAGGCATGTTCTGCCTGGTGGAGCTGTACAGCTTCAGTGAATGGCTGCTGGGAGAGCCTGGGACCTCCCGTCATAGAAAGCTTAGATCGGAGATAGGAAAGGAGGATTAACATAGTAATGCCTATATACTGTATATTTTGGGTATCTATAACATTTGTAACCATTTTGGAAACCCAGAAAGCTTTGTAAAAATGTAACATTCACAATCACTCTTCAAACATTTACATATTTCTATGAATGGTACTGTACGATTATACAATGTTTTCTGTGAGCACTGACACAGGATCAGCTAATTGAGCACGGGACCTTTTCGATGGACCTGGAAAAGCTCTGCAAATGAGAAGATGGGTTGTGAGGGGGCATGTTGCATACCTGTGAAAAATGCGGTTCAACGTTCATGTTTTCCAGATGAAAAAGACTAAAAATGTGGATCCAAGGCAAAAAAAAAATCTAAAATCAGATCGATGTTTAATTACTTATAGTTGCAGACATTAATAGAAACAAACCATCCTACCCTAGTAAATTTACTGCACGATTTCCAATCGGATAATCTCATCAACCCAACAGGTACAAGTGAAAATTTACCTATACACTTTTGATCTGCAGAAATATCTACTTAGAATAAAAATTACCTATTGTCATACAATGGACCAATCTACTTATGAAAACATGTAAGGAACACGTTATACTATATTGAGTTCACAAGACTAATAAGAAAGAATAATCCTTTCTCTGAATGTTCCTTAGAGCCATATAACTTCTTCATGAGCAGTACATAAAAACTACACGAGGACAACAGAAACATTCTTAAATGGCTGTCAATAACCACAAATCGGCAGGTTGTGCTTGGTCACTACTTATGGATTATCCTGACAGCATTATGCCTATCAGCAGTCAATGACAAAACCATGTTGACTGTGATGCTACTGGAAAATGTCTAAATTGAACAGAAACAATAACAAACCATGTGAAAACATAGTTTAAACAATACTTTTTTCATGAACCATGCAATTATGGCAACATATTTGTAACCAGTCTCCAACAAAATGCATCCCTCAGCTTGCTCATTGGATGCTATTCATTGGAATAGTTGAGTAAAAATATTTCATAAGTATGTGGGCATCGAAATACTGAAAAACTTCTTTAAAGTTTCTTACTGTTCCTGACTAAGCAGAATACCTTCTTCAAACACACAACATGAACACGCATAAAAGGTTTTCAATAACCACAAATAGGAAGGCTATGCTATATCACCGCTGATACACCAAGTGACACACACTATACACCTATTTGTAGTCAATGAAAACATAAATCTATAAATGTTTATGTAATGCTTATGAAGGAATTGCATTAGCCAACTTATGAATGACTATTCAAAGAAAGGGTTATCACAATTAGATACATTTGATTAATTCAGGTCAGGTAGGCCTATGTTTCACTCAGCTTAGAAGAAACCACTGACATACTGTAGCCTATAAGGTTTTATTTGTCATCTTACTAGATGATTTATGGGACAAACACATTGTTATTGAAACTGTCCAGGAAAAACTGGTACCACACATAAAAAACAACAATCAATTGTCAAGGCCACATGATCTGTCATGAAATGTACACAAAACAGCATTTCCTTCTGTTATCTTACATCTTGCCAGCTATCTGTTGTTACTATAAGATTATTCTATTCATTCGTATAAAAATAGTTGAATCCCAGACATTTTTATTGTCATGTAGGTATAGGCTATAATTACTATTATATTGGTTTCTCGATGACACTGCTCTATTAGCCTGTGTAGCCTACTCTACTTTTTAATTTATTTCTGAGACTGAAATTAATAATATCTTAATAGGGATTCTGACAAACTGTTTTTTAAGCCCAAAATGTTTTGAATCCCAGGTGGGAGTCACTGCCGCAACTGAGTGAATTGTTTAAGCTTACCTGTGTTCCTCCAAGAAAATCAAGAATGCAAATGGATGTTCTTTCAAAGTCTGAAGAAGAATGTAATTGAAGTAGTAAAAGCTGTCCAGTTTTCGTAAGCTTGAAAAGTTTTGATATAGCGATTGTTTTCTTACCAACCAACAACAACGAATGAGTAATCTCCAGTAGCCTATGTAGTTACATTTAAGTACAACACACTTCATTGTTGAATAATAGTAGCAATCGAACATACCGCTGATTCCGAACCGAAACGTCATAGGTAACTTCAGCATCAGCGTACGAATACATCTGTGACGCTGCTGGAAAATGTCAGTATTAAACAATAACAATAACAATGTTGAAAATGATTTAAACAATATTTTCTTATGAACCCAATTTATTATGACAACATGTTTCTTCCGTGCTGATTCCAATGAATTGCATCCTAGGACTTGCTCATCCTCCTTCCCTGTACACGCGCCTGGGCGCATACACACACACACACAAATTAACAGACTTTTCTTATTTTTTTATTGCAGAAAAAAACATGTACAAAGCAAGTCATTGAACAAAAACACAACAAACAAATCCACGGATTTACCAAATTATTTACAATTTGCACAGTACTTGCTCTTAAGAGGTGAATTTAGGAAATGCAATTGAAAGTGTGCAGATCACCCAGTTTGGTATTGAGCCGCCTTGAAACCCAATTATTTAAAGAGACTCAGAGCAAATGGGCATTAGGCTAACAAGCACTTTTGTGGACGTATCCTATCCTGTTATAAAGATGGCTGCTAAATATTTTAGTTTGTAAATCTATAAGTAGGCTAGTGCATGGTTTCCTAGCAAGATTCCAGTTAACTTAATTATGCATTTTAGTTAGCTCGTCGGTACGTTTATTCAGAGACCCTTCGAGAAAATCTCTGGCGTACGTCCGAATACTCGAAAAATGCACCCTCCTTTTCCTCCACTACCACCTCCTCTCCTCCATGCCCCGGAAACTGATCTTTGTGTTTTCATCTATTGTTGCTGATTTAATATGAATTACATATTAATTGTTAAATAGGCTACTCGCCTTATTAATGTCTCTATGCGAACCGCAATGTCAGGTAGGCTACTTTTTTTTGTTTGTTTGTTTGTTTTATTGAGAATATCAATCAGTTTACATATGACGATAGTTACAAAGTGTAGATTATGAATTAATATAGAATTAACAAAAATAAAAAGAGAGTAGTTCGTCATATCAGAGACCATCCTGTACACTCTTTGGTAATATGTCCCGTTCCTGTTTTAGTTTTTACTTCCGGTTTACTTCCCGAAATTGTCGGGTGAGTGCACAGTTCTGTGGATGAGTGTGCTCCTGAATCCCCTCAACAAAACCCCGGAAATAAGGATTTCATCCTGGGATTTTTTTTTATTCCCCCATTTGTGAGAAAAAGTCACCCATTCAAAATTTTTTGACAAAGTTGACTCAAATATGCACCCCCAAAGGGGTTAAGTGATCGTATTCGGTCACTGACCCGAACTGCATCCCAATATTCCTCACTCACCACCTCCTTTCCTCCGCTCGTCTCCTACAAGGAAGTATGCAAAACAGCCTGTACTTTTCAAGTACAAGTATTTGCATGTACAGAATACAACGTACCTGACATTGCGGTTTGCGTCAAGACATTCATTGATACGTAACCTTTAATATGTAGGCTAATTAAGATGCATTCAGCAACATTGGATTAAAACACAAAGATCCGTTTTCCGCCTGCATGTCACAAAACAGTATGCAGTAAGCAGTAAACAGTACGCAGTAGATATGGTTTTTATTAGTTCACTTGTCTCTTCCATTGTAGTTTTTTCCTGCCACTGCGTTTAAGTAGGGTGACTATATATTGGATTTCAAAAAAAGAGGACAGGGTTAGGCGGGCATTATGAACATAATACTAGGCTATTTGTTTGTTTATATATGGTCTATGGAACAAGGAAATCCTAAACAGACATTTTAGGAATTTAGAAATCCCGCCTGCACGGATATTTACGGTCCAAAGAATAATAAATGTCCGGCCTAGTTTAAGGTAAGCGTCAAATTTCCGCAGATAACTTAATTTGCACCTTTCATAAATAAACAGTCGGGCAATAAAATGTCTTTGATTTTGATTTTTAAAACTGTGGGGCAAGGTGTAGAGAAAGGCTTTTGATCGATTTGGTAAGATTCACACTATAGTAATATTTACAGGAGGCCTATGTAAGTAATTTTATCAGTGAAATTATGTCTTCTCTGAAGCAGTCAATCCAGTGCAAAGTGTCCATCAAATCTCTTCTTTTTAATGATGGACTACAAGGCTAAAACTTAGAATTCCTACCTGTGTCCACATTTTACAACTTCTTGCAACATAAATTTGAGTTTGATACAATAACAATAAGTATGAGAGTTCTTTGAGAGGCTTTTCATTAATTATCTGAGCTGAATAATGTCAGGACAACTTACGTATTTAAATGACATGTTTAATGAATGAAAGTGCTGCAGAAATTATTTTAGTTTGGCGGTGAATGGATCTGCTTTAGTACTGCTCTGGAGCACGGGCATCTCCCCCTGCTAAACAGGAGATGACCAGGAACCCCCAATACTAAAGCAGATCCAAACAACAGGTGGAAGCTGGGGTGGTGGAGGGTGACAGCAAATTTATTTTAACACAAGCCGTAAGCAAACAAAGAGCAGCGCATCAGCATTCAAGCAGTACAGAGAGAACAAATTCTTGGCTTAAAAAGGGCGCTCCATTGGAGGTGTGTGCATGTGATTGGTTGAGTATGTGACGTGTGATTTCTAGCCGACCATGGTTGGCTACAGCGAGAGGTTCTCCGACAGAACTTGCTCTGCGAACTCGTTCGCGACGCTCATTTCTGTCAGGACAACTCACATATATAAATTACATGTTTAATGAATGAAAGTGCTGCATAATTATTTTATTTTGGCGGTGAATGGATCTGCTTTAGTACTGCTCCGGAGCACGGGCATCTCCCCCCGCTAAACAGGAGATCATCCAGTACCCAACCTCGCCTGCTGTCTCTTGAAGATCAGGAAGACCATATCGATATCCCTCCAGCACAGAGACAGAACCTGGCTCTGTTCTTGGATCAGACATTGGCCATGTTACGCAATGTGACACCTAAGTAAGCTATGTGTGGCCTGGCCACCCTGGCCGTGTGGGTTATAGTATCTAGTGAGAAAAGCTATGTGTAACAGGGCATCTGTTGCTTGAATTGATATCCCCATTAACCACTGCACAAGAAACCTGATGACAGCGGGATCGAAAAAGGACTTTTTTAGTCAGTACACAGCAACCACCATCACCATATTTATTATTATTATTATTATTATTATTATTATTATTATTATCATTATTATTATTATTATATACTGTATATTTTTTAAGCAAGTAGCAAATCTCAACAGCACAGATGACAGAATTTTGCACAGAACCCGCTGTACAAGCCATTGCCGGCATCGTTCATGAACAGAGGTTATGAGGGGTCGTGGTCATAGCGACAACACTCACATTGGATATCAGTAGCAAACCCCCCCCAAAAAAGTCTTACCCGGATATGTTATGTGACTAGTGGAGCATCCACTATACAACTCGGCCAATACCCCACTCGCTTCAAGAGATGATGTGACGAAATGCCATTACAATGCTTAGCCATTTGAATTATTTGCCATTAGAAATGGTTTACCTTTAGAATAAAGCAATAAGCCAAACATTCCATCAGATATACATAGCCTATAAAGCAGAATAAGCCTTGCTGTAAGAAATTAACCCAGCAATCCAGCAATATGCAATATCCTGCAATCCATCAGATATGCAATGTGAAGCGGCAAGGTGAAACTTAATAGCAGCAGCTTTACGATGCATGAGAGCTCCTGAGCCTTTGAGCACAATAAAGGTTTGTTTTGTTAAAGCTATAAGACATAAGCAGTAATCCAATACTCGGAGTCTTCCCAAGTTTTTTCAAATTTAGCACATTTCGATTTGTTCCCCTCATCAAGTATTGTCTTATGTTTTTATTCCCACATGTAGAGCTTCACATTTAATTTTCCAGGTTCCCACCCACTTCTGAATTGTTTTAAGAACTGTTAATATTTTATTTATATCTCAGGAAAAAATCAAGTTTAGCTGAGAGTGGATTATAGTAGGTTAAGGTTAGGTTAAGGTTAGCCAATTAATAACGGAAGCGGACTTTTTTGAATGTTAGGTTTTGCTCCTGAGAGGGCGAAAAACGAAATAAAAACCTCCCGTCAGCAAGAAGGTGGCCAAATTAGCTAACCGGCTGCTAGCAGAGTGCTTAACAGAGGAAAAAGTGGAAAATTCCCACTCTGCACCTTAGCGGAAACAAAGATTTTGTACCTTAGGAGCGAATCAGTCTAACTGGTTTGATAGGATTTTAGAACTCTAATATCGATTACAAACTGAAGCACAATGTTATCCTCCTCCGTACTTTCCAAACGCTAACAACTTTTCCAAAAAGGAAATTGCCTACAGCAGGCACACGTAAAGCAGCAGTTGAAGTAGCACCTATGCAGAGGGAGTGACTTGTGGAAATCCAGACCCATGGTAGCATTGACTTCCGTTGAAATAGCCTGAAAGACTTATACAGGAGCAAACAGCGCTGGCAGCAGGCAGGAAGTGAGCATCAAAATGAAGTCCGGTTTTTGCCCCTTGCTTTTAGAGTGTAAACTACGCACCAACGGTGCCCCGCCAGTACCAGTTACAAACACCGCATACACCAATGCAGCCTCCAAATGCATATAACACACACACAAATGCTGCTTTTAGCTTCAGAACAGATAGCAGCTACCTCATATCTAACACAGTGTCAGTCATTAACCTGTCATAATACATTTTTTTTAAATGTTAATGTTTATTCCTATCTTTCCAAAAAAGAATGCAAGATGCTATGTCATTTTCATTCTTAATACTAAAAAGAAGTACTTAGTACTTCTTTTACTAAAAGTTTGTTGTTTCAGTCAACACTCATGAAGCTGACATAATTCATTTTTAAACACAGTGTAGTTGTCCTTACATTTTAATGGTAATCTGCAGACTATCTACATGGAAAATTGATTTCTGAGTTTTCCCAAGCTACTATGTCATTTGACCATCATGGGACTTACTTAAATAGGGGCAGTAGCTATCACTCCTCAAAAGGACGACAGTCAATAGGACAATGTTATGTTCCAGCTGATCCAGAACTGCAATATAAAGTTATGTGCCCTCCTGTGTGTGGTGGTTTTTGTTACAGCCAATCAATTATTCAATTAAGTTTGATGAACACAGGTGCTTTTCATTCTTAATACTAAAAATAAGTACTTAGTAATACTTTTACTAAAAGTTTGTTGTTTCAGTCAACACTCATGAAGCTGACATAAGTCATTTTTAAACACCGTGCAATTGTCCTTACATTTTGATGGTAATCTGCAGATTATCCACATGGAAAATTGATTTCCGAGTTTTCCCAATTCATCTTCTATTAAATGAACAATATTTACAAGTCAAATAATATACCCTTCAGCTCATTCAGTACCTGTTGCCAGGGAACATAGTCAGCCGCAGACATTGTCCTTGTTGAACACATAGGCAGACACACGTGGGCCCCAGGACACAGTCTGAAAACCCGATATAATTTCTTGGCAATGTGACAACAGGATTTACACTTAAAGTCAATACGACAATGTTATGTTGCAAATGATTCAAACTTGTCATACAAATGAGAAAACAGGATTTACATTTATCCAAAGTTAACCACCAATTTAGAAACACTTGCAAAGTCAAAATTTATAATCAATGTCCGTTTCTGGTATCGATACCCAATTTTTCTTTGTTAGAGAGCATCAAGGGGGTATAGCTCAGTGGTAGAGCATTTGACTGCAGATCAAGAGGTCCCTGGTTCAAATCCGGGTGCCCCCTGTAGAAACATCCTGTTAGCAAAGCTTTTAAACATTGACAAAAACCAGCTACAGTTTCACATTGACAGACTTATCTTACACTGTGTCAGTTACTATCACAGAACCAATATGACAATGTTCTGGTCTGGTTAATCCGCAAAAGTTTTGTTTCAGTCGACATTCATCCCCCCTATAGAAACACGCAGGTAGCAAAGCTTTTAAACTTGGAGAAACCCAGCTACAGTTTCATAGACATATCTAACACAGTGTCAGTCATTAACCTGTCATAATATATTTTTTTAAATGTTAAGGTTTATTCCTATCTTTTCAAAACAGAATACAAGCTGCTATGTCATCATGGGACTTACTTAAATAGGGGCAGTAGCTATCACTCCTCAAAAGGACGACAGTCAATAGGACAATGTTATGTACCAGCTGATCCAGAAATGTCATACAAAGTTACTGTATGTGCCCTCCTGTGTGTGGTGCTTTTTGTTACAGCCAATCAATTATTCAAGTAAGTTTTATGAACACAGGTGCTTTTCATTCTTAATACTAAAAAGAAGTACTTAGTACTTATTTTACTTTGTTTGTTTTTTCAGTCGACACTCATGAAGCTGACATAATTCATTTTTAAACACCGTGTAATTGTCCTTACATTTTGATAGCAATCTGCAGATTATCCACATGGAAAATTGATTTCCGAGTTTTCCCAATCCATTTTATATGAAATTAACAATATTTCCAAGTCAAATAATATACCCTTCAGCTCATTCAGTACCTGTTGCCAGGGAACATAGTCAGCCGCAGACATTCTCTTTGTTGAACACATAGGCAGACACAGGTGGGCCCCAGGACACAGTCTGAAAACCTGTGATACAATTTCTTGGCATCAAACCAAAGGGATTTATATTTGCATCTCTTTACAAACTATTTATACTCATTTAACAAGTAAAAATTAATAATCAAGTATTGATTCCCGATTTCCTCGCTTGCCTAAATGTCAAGGGGGCATATCTTAGTGGTATAGCATTTGACTGCAGAACAAGAGGTCCCCAGTTTTTAATACGGGTGCCCCCTCTAGAAATGGGCAACAAAGCTTTTAAAAATGGGCGAAAACCAGCTGCAGTTTCACATTTACAAACTTATCGACCAGTGTTTATAAGGACCAGAGCAAATATGACAATGTTATGGTCCAGTTCATCCACAATTGTGCTTTCTTTCAGTCGACAATCATTAACCTGTCCTATCCCATTTTGTTGTTTTAAATGTTAGGTTTATTCCTATCTTTTCAAAACAGAACACAAGCTGCTTTTTAGTTTGGCCATCATGGGACTTATAGGGGCAGTAGCTATCACTCCTCAAAAGGACGACAGTCAATAGGACAATGTTATGCTCCAGCTGATCCAGAACTCTCATACAAATTTATGTGCCCTCCTGTGTGTGGTGGTTTTTGTTACACTTATTTGTACTTTATTTGGCACTAAATTTGATGAACACCGAAGACTTTATTGGTTCAATCAACACTCATGAAGCAACAAAAATATTTTTAAACACTGTGTAATTATCTTTATATTTTGAAAGCAATCTGCAGATTATCCACGGGGAAAATTGATTTCTTAATTTCACAATCCATCTTAAATGAAATTAATAATATTTCCAAAAAAAATAATATACCCTTCAGATCAATCAGTACCTGCTACCAAGGACATAATCGCGGACGTTCTCCTTGTTGAACACATCAGCAGACACAGGTGGGCCCCAGGACACAGTATGAAAACACCTAATATAATTTCTTGGCAATGTAACAACAGCAGATGAAGAGGTCCCTTCATTGTTCAAATCCGCGTGCCCCCTATTGAAACATGTAGGTCACAACGGTTTTAAACATTGCACACCAGCTACAGTTTAACACTTATCTAATGCATGGCAGTCACTTTCCCTGCTCGAAAGGACCAGAACCAAAACGACAATGTTATGTTTCATCCACAACTCTCAGTTTTGTTCTAGTCGACAATCATTATCCTTTATGCTCTAAAATAACTCTTTTTATGTCATAATATTATTAAACCATTTAAAATGTATGTTTTTGACTGTTTTTGGTATCTCAAAAAGCCATTCTTTAATATTTTAGAGGTGTAAGCTAGGCATAGGGGTCCGTGGACCCACGAGTCGATTCGCCACATAGATGGTCGTTAATGGAAATATTGGACCCGATTATGTAGTGTATGAAAACAAATGTGTCTTGAGTGGTACAATTTAAATGGCATGTATATTTGCTGACAACCCTGTAGGCCTAGATGAGGGGGCACTGCTAGTAAGGAGAGCATTTTGTTTGGATCCAGTCAGTTATGAATACTACTGATTTTCCAGGGAGGGATTTGCAAGAGGCCGATGTCGCAAATAAAATTTACATTGCAGTCATTCCATTAGGGTAATACAAATCGCGTGCATTAAGTTGCGTTTTTATTTTTGTAAGTGGCACCTTTTTTTTTTTACACCGTTGGGGATGCCGAGAGCCTCAGCAAAGCCACTGTGCCATGCTGTGCATAAGTGTGCCTTGCCCTCCTAAATGTCTTTATAACATTTATAACAAACTGCACAACAAGGAATGTTTTTTTTACAGAATTGGTACCCTATTTAATAGGTTATTGTCTAGTTCCACAGCATCAATGCACACATAGCCAAATGGTGTTCATACAAGCACTGTCAGGAACCAAATAGCCTACGCACTAACCTTTAACCTTTAGCCAAAAAATCAAGGGGGTGTAGTTCAGTGGTAGAGCATTTGACTGCAGATCAAGAGGTCCCCGACTCAAATCCGGGTGCCCACCATAGATCAGGTTGACTGAAAATGAAATGTGATCCACTGTTATCAGTGCATATGCCATATATGCAAGTCAAATAGCTAAACTGGATACTTGGCAGTGCCCCAATGATCACATCAAGTATTTGTTGATACATTTATTTAATTAAAATTAATTTATAAAAATGTATCCCCTATCTATCATTGACAATTGCAGGCTTAGACCCACCAAAACACACAGGTAACATATATTTTCCTCCAAATGTATGCTGTGTGCAGTATGTCATGCTGGAGCCAAAAAGCTGATGCATGTCCTGGCAGGGCTGCTTTTCCAGTTGCCTGAAATGCACCCCCTCCTAACTTTGAGTTAGCACTGTGAGTTTCATCGATGTGAGATCTTCCTAGCACAAGTTAGGTGGGGGTGCATTTCACGGCAAGCAGAAATCCAGCCCTGCCGGAATATGCACCCCCTTGTAATTATGTTTCTGATGACCGCAACATCAAATGCTTTTTAGGGCAAACAGATGGACCTAATTTGAGTTACCGTTGTGAGTTTCATGGATGTGAGACCTTCTTAGCCAAAGTTAGGAAGGGGGTGCATTTCACAGCAAGCAGAATCCAGCCCTGCCGGAATATGCACCCCCTTGTAATTATGTTTCTGATGACCGCAACATCAAATGCTTTTTAGGGCAAACAGACGGACCTAATATGAGTTACCGTTGTGAGTTTCATGGATGTGAGACCTTCTTAGCCAAAGTTAGGAAGGGGGTGCATTTCACGGCAAGCAGAAATCCAGCCCTGCCGGAAAATGCACCCCCTTGTAATTATGTTTCTGGTGATCCCAACATTAAATGCTTTTTAGGGCATACATATGGAGCCAAACTGAGTTACCACTGTGAGTTTCATGGATGTGAGATCTTCCTAGCAAAGGTTAGTTGTTGATGCATTTCACGGCAAGCAGGAATGCAGCCCTGCCGATATATGCACCCCTTTATAATTATATTTCTGGTGAGCCCAACATCAAATGCTTTTTAGGGCATACAGATGGAGCCAATATGAGTTACACTTGTGACTTTCATGGATGTGAGACCTTCTTAGCCAAAGTTAGGAAGGGGGTGCATTTCACAGCAAGCAGAATCCAGCCCTGCCGGAATATGCACCCCCTTGTAATTATGTTTCTGATGACCGCAACATCAAATGCTTTTTAGGGCAAACAGACGGACCTAATATGAGTTACCGTTGTGAGTTTCATGGATGTGAGACCTTCTTAGCCAAAGTTAGGAAGGGGGTGCATTTCACGGCAAGCAGAAATCCAGCCCTGCCGGAAAATGCACCCCCTTGTAATTATGTTTCTGGTGATCCCAACATTAAATGCTTTTTAGGGCATACATATGGAGCCAAACTGAGTTACCACTGTGAGTTTCATGGATGTGAGATCTTCCTAGCAAAGGTTAGTTGTTGATGCATTTCACGGCAAGCAGGAATGCAGCCCTGCCGATATATGCACCCCTTTATAATTATATTTCTGGTGAGCCCAACATCAAATGCTTTTTAGGGCATACAGATGGAGCCAATATGAGTTACACTTGTGACTTTCATGGATGTGAGACCTTCTTAGCCAAAGTTAGGAAGGGGGTGCATTTCACGGCAAACAGAAATCCAGCCCTGCCGGAATATGCACCCCCTTGTAATTATGTTTCTGGTGACCCCCGTATCAAATTATTTTTAGGGCATACAGATGGACCTAATATGAGTTACACTTGTGAGTTTTATGGATGTGAGACCTTTTTAGCCAAAGTTAGGAAGGGGGTGCATTTCACGGCAAGCAGAAATGCAGCCCTGCTGGAATATGCACCCCTTTGTAATTATGTTTCTGGTGACCCCAGCATCAAATGCTTTTTAGGGCATACATGTGGAGCCAAAATTAGTTATTACTGTGAGTTTCATGGATGCGAGATCTTCCTAGCCAAAGTTAGGAGGGGGTGCATTTCAGGCAACTGGAAAAGCAGCTCTGCCAGGACATGCAGCAGCTTTTTGGCTCCAGCATGACATACTGCACACAGCATACATTTGGGGAAAAATATATGTTACCTGTGTGTTTGGTGGGTCTAAGCCGGCAATTGTCAATGATAGGGGATACATTTTTATTGATTAATTTAATACTTTTTTATTAATTCATTTTAATTAAATAAATTAATCAACAAATACTTGACGGTGATCATTGGGGTACTGCCAATTATCCAGTACAAGAATAGTTTAGCTATTTGACTTACATGGCATATGCACTGATAACAGTGGATCACATTTCATTTTCAGTCGAGCTGATCTCCTGGATAAGGAAGCTGTTATTTCCCCAGCTACGAGTAGCTACATACAGGCTAACCCCAGTAACATTCCAGCTCATTTTGTAATTACAGCTGGCCTATATTACAACAGAATGCGATCGTGCAATACGAAAACTGGATTTGCGTCCAATATTACACCTTATCAATTACGTGTTTTCAGTTACAATTTAAATGAGTATAAATCGAAATTTTCTTACCCTCTTTAATGATACCCGTCACAAAGCATTAGGGTACAATAATATGAATACCTACTTCATATTATATTGGTGCGATAATGAAACTAAGCGAATTCGGCTACTTTTCAAACCGAATGACGTAAGCGCGCGCGCTCCCGCCAGTGGGTGCATTCCACGGCAGGCGTGCATAATACGGCACAACACCTGTCACTTTCACTGCTCCAAAGGACATAGCCAATATGACAATGTTATGGTCCAGTATTCATCCAGAAATATCAGTTTTGTTTCAGTCGACAATCATTATCCTGAAATCCAGCTGAATACGCCGATGGCAGTTCACATGTCGCGTAGCCTACATTAGGCTACTACATTTCATATGGTGACACAGGGACAGTCTTCAGCTGTCCTTGGGCCTCATTCGTGAGCAGAACGAACTTGTACGTAAATCGTTCGTATTAGCAAATTTGGCCGTAGCCTATTTTGGCATTCATCAACGTTTTCGTATCTGAGATTTGTTCGCATGTAGCTTACTAACAAATTTTACACAGGACACGTGATTACGCCTATTAATCAATTGTAGGCTATGAAGCTGTTTAATTAGACCCATAACGTAGGCTAATGAATGCTCCCAGTAGCGTACTTTTTTTTCTAAATTTCTAAAAATTGAATTTCTACATGACCTTACATAGGCTATGCTAATTAAAACACACATTTAACCAATGAACGAAATTCATTTTTGAAAAGTCGGTGAAACGCCGTCTCGCGTTCAGGTGAAAAACCGGATAAATCTGACTTAAAAGTGAAAGTTTTTTAACCGGTTAGAATTTAGGCTATATCCTAAACCTGAGCTCAATTCTGACTTTTGCTCATGGGACACGCGCATCAATGTGACCGCAATTAGAACGCGCCAGAGAGATTCTAAAATAAGGTAGCCTATGTGATTACCCGATTTCAAACCACAACTCACATGCACAGAACCCCAGCAAAATCACAAAATGAATAACGTTTAATTTATTTCCAGGCTGCAATAAAGAAATGCGCTCGCTCGTCCGATGCGCAGCTATGCGTTTCTTCGCCTCCTATTTAATGTAAATCCATTTATTTATTTTTTATTTTACTAATTTAACAGTTCGTGTGAGGGGTGATCCTGCATTGATGGTACATGGTATCTCCTGCTCGGCCTTTACTTCACCAGTTCATGACACCGGTACTGACAATACTAAACTTGTTTTTTTTTTCCCTTGAGTGAACATCTGCTAATAAAACTTCGATTTCAGTGTCGGACTAATTATTTCTTTTGCTTTTTCTGGGCCATTTTGACTAGGAATGGGGACCTTTAAATGGAAGTGACAGTCTCCATATAAGGCAATTCATGGGCGTGGATTTATGCTACTCACAAAATAACGTGGACGCGCTTCGTACGTGCTGGGAAAGATCGGCCTTTCCCACACGGTTTGATGAATCCGGCGTCAATTTTTCGTACCAACTCGTTTAATTTAGGAACGCTTCATGAATGAGGCCCATTGTGAGCTTATCAATACAGTGAGCTTTTAGTTAAATCGTCAGACCATTCAAATGATTTTGCTAATTAAACAACTGAAACCCAGAGCAGAAGTTACCGAGAAACAGATACAGAAATGGCCTCCGTGTCTATCTCTGTAGATAATCATCATCAACAAGCCAACACTTGAAAATTTAGACTTATTTTTTGCAAGATGGAATATCTTACCCTCACACAAATTCACCAGTAATGATATTTATTTTGTACAAAAATACAATACCTGTACATTAGATTTTTTACAGCATGCTAACACAATTACAGTACGAAATGGCAGATTTTCCATTTGTTTGTCCTTTGCAATAAATACTCCAAGTAAATGTAAACAAGCTCTGAGATTGAGAAGATATGGAAGGCAACCAACTGGTCCATAAATCCATTGTGACTTTTCTTGTCTGAATGTAACATGTGAGATTCAGTCAATATCCCAAAGAGTGGCTCAGCAGTAGGAATCAACCAATCCCCTGTGCTGCTGGGCACCTAATAGCCAATAGCGGCTCACGACACGCTTCTTGTCCATCCGTGCGAAGGACAAGGATGGCACGTCTGTCCATGTGTGTGTGTTCAGGCTGTCCAGCGCTGCAGCGGGGTTAGTGTGCGTGTAGAACAGTGAAGCGGACACCCACACACACACACACACACATGGGCATGTCCAGACCAGAGGAGGCCCCTCCCCTGAGGCACACCTAGTCCGTGTGTATCCTGTGGCAACCGCAGGTCAGTGTGAGGTTGGGGGAGGGGCCAGGGACAGGATTCCTGTAAGGCGGAAGGACACAGGGCACGTGGTGTGTCCAGAGGCGGAAGGACACAGGGCACGTGGTGTGTCCAGAGGCCATGCTGCTCAGGTCAGAAAAGGTGTTCCCGGCGAGCGCCGTGTAACAGGCGGGACAGAGCGGGATCCTAGCTGGCCACGACCCGTGATCTCATCCAGTCCAGACTGGCTGGGAGTCTAGGGGAGAGAAAGACACACACACACACACACACAGATGAGCTCCAGAGAACCGCCTGTACACCGCCTACGTCCTCTAAAGCATACCTTAAGTCACACTTCATATCAACACTGTGAGAGCAGTCAAGACTGATGCGGTTTCAAAAAAGTTGAACAGACGCTATACAGTCCGCATTAGAAAGCACAGTTCATAAATTAAACAACTATTTCCCTAATAATGAGAACTGAGTTGATCAAACAAATCTGACACAGGAATTGCTGTGTTGAACGTCTAAATTTCTACAAATTATGAACCAAAAAAAACAACTTCTGCAAATGTTCTACAACTGTCTCGTTGGCTGATGGCTGTTTGACCTGAACCGGACTTGAGGTAGAACATCTGTGCTGGATCATTCCGTCTGACTCAAACATCACACAACCAAGCACACGCGATCTCCAGCACACACCCACGCTGTCCACGGACACCAGCACACTTCACAAACACGCCCACACACAATGACATCACACACCCACACTTCGGTGACGAAAGAATTATGTGGTGTTCCCGTTTTTTTTCAGAGCCCGCATGAGGTTATGAACGAGTGACACACACACAGTAATACAAAAACTAAACTGGGGGTGTCTCAGTGGCGTAGCCTTTAAGAGCACTATCCACATGCTCAATGTGAGCGGTTCGAATCCGACCGTGCGAACCTAGTCGCACGTCTCTCCCTCTCTCTCGCTCCCCATTCTTCCTGTCCTTCTACACTGTGCTGTCCAATAAAGCTGAAAAGCCCCCCCCTCCCAAAAAAAAAAAAAAAAAACCTTAAAACCCAACTAAATTTGTATGATTGACAGGCCAAGAATTGTAATATCGATGATTTATTCGGTAATGGCTGGGCGGGTGTGGATTGGCGCCTGGCCAAAACTGCCACGACAGGTTTCTTTCATCCCCGACACACGATAGAGCCGCACCTCCGCCAACGCGACCGCGTCGACGGCCCGCGGCGTTGCCGTGGGAACACACTCACCCCTCCCCCGTGAGGGCGCAGCAGGCCTGGACGTGCCAGGAGTGGCCGGTGATGGAGCTGAGGGTCAGGCACCGCGAGATCTCCGCCGCCGTCATCGAGTCCTTCATGTCCTGCTTGTTCGCCAGGACCAGGACCGAGGCGTTCTGCAGGTCCTGAGGGGTGAGGGGCGCAACCCTTTAACGCACGCTTTCATCCCCGTCAACACACATCACACCCCTGGGCACCTATGTCCTTGGGGGGTATTTCACAAAGCAAGACGACAGAGTTAGCCGGATAACTGCACTGAGTGAAACCAGGAACAGCTCTTTTTACCTCAGTTCCAGATTTGGGAGGGTTCCGGGTTTTACTCAGTGCAGTTATCCAGCTAACTCGGTAATCCCGCTTGTGAAATAACCCCCTGCTCTGCAAGGTGCCAGCTGTCCTGCAGGCAAAGACTGCCCTTAAATAAACCTTTTCCAGATCGGCAACACATGCCTATGGGTCTACATGTTTTTTTTTATTATTGTAAAACCAATAACTGCCACCATAAATGTACTTTTTTGGTCAAGATAAGAGGATAAGTTGTTAGCCAATGTGTTTACAAGTCTGTAAGGAACGCTTATATAACCTAAGCCCTTTGACCTACGCTGCCCTCTGGTGGTTACCTCGTGCGCCAGCATGCGATGCAGCTCGTCCTTGGTCAGAGTGAGGCGCTCCCTGTCCGTGCTGTCCACGACTAGAATCACAATCTGAGGGTGGGGGGGGAGGAAAAGTTCAATACTGACACTCTCATCCAATCAGATCTTTTCACCGAAGCAGATCATGCAAGGTTGGCTTTTCAAGCAAATATGCAATACACAGAATTGCCAATCTTTTGCATAAATAAAAGCCACTTGCAGCTTTCCTTCCAAAGTAGCCCTAATGTGTGAAACATTCATAAAGACCGAACGGTCAAGCTTAACGTCATCGACACCATCTGACATTAAATCAGTTCACGGATCATCCTGAGGAAACGTGTCAGTCTTGTTTCTGTTCATAGAGCTTTTATCTGTTATTGCCAGACAGTGGGAATCTATGAATACCGTGCATATTTACTCATAAGCCAGCCCGTTTAGGTTTGGTAGAGCCACAACAGGACAGTACCTCAGTGTTGCAGAAATAGGATGTCCAGCTGGCTCGCAGGCTCTCCTGTCCCCCGATGTCCCACACCAGAAAGCGCGTCTTCCGCACGGCGATCTCCTCCACATTGCTGCCGATGGTGGGGGAGGTGTGGACCGCCTCTTTGGTCAGACTGGGGAGGTGGTGGAGGAGATTGGGTGAGTGACATGTAGCTCATAGCTCATGACTGACTGACTGACTCACTCACTCACTGAATCTCCACCCAGACAAGGCTACCCTACCCACAGGAACCATCTATGCTGTATGTGTGTATATGTGTACATACTCACTGCTTTATTTCTTTCCGAAGGTGCAAAGTAATATTAGGGCCACATCAGTATTGGGCAATAGTAGCTTAAAATGATCTTATGGGTATCTGCCTGATGCTAAGATTATGGTTCATATGATGATGCAACATAACACGCCAGGGAGGTGAGGCATTTCATGTAAATTACGTTAACTTCATGCTCAAGAACTAGCCTAACCATCCAAAAATCTTTTTATTAATACTTATTTTTTATTCATAATTTTTACCAGTCAAACTCACAAGCAAAGCTATATAGAGATTCAGTAGTTACCAATATTCATGCGGCCTGCTTCATAATTAAGTAAGAAAGTATTGCAAATAAGATTTGTTTAATTTTTCCTTCATAAGTTGATGTCTGTGCTAATCTACTTCTTCCGTGAATGTGGGAACTTGATTGCAGTTTGCATTCTTGCTATAATGTAAAACAGGGAGGTATCAGCATTGGCCAAAATGGACAGACTAATATCGGTTAGGAACTAGGTATCTGTCCAGAATCCCCATATCGTGCACCGCCATTTAACTTATTTCTTTTTATGTAGTCTGAGACTTTAAAACACAGTGTACAAGGCGCACTGCTGCCAAATGTAAGCGGTTTGTTTATTTTTTCACCCTCATCTACATTACTCACAATTGGTAGAGGATTGTGGTCTTCCCTGCATTGTCCAGCCCCACAATAATGACTTTGTGTTCTGTGAACAGAGATAGAGATAGGATGTGTGAGCTCAAACATAAAGGGCTACGTGAAAGAGACAGACACACAGACACTTAACTGCAATAGATTCTCCCTTTGTATGGTCCTCCGTCCCCCCTACCCCCCTGCACACAAACGCTGTGACAAATAACACCATCACCATGGAAACAATCTCCAGAGGCCCCTGCCTCAAGATGGTCCACCTGATTTTTAAGAGACAAGCATGTCAGCGAGGGTTCATTTTTGAATCATGACCGTTGACCCTTGTATTTATAACCAGGCCAGGGGATTAGTTAGGTGGGCATAACATACACGTCGTTCCAGTTGCACAAAGATAACTGTCATATATTAGTCTGGACAAGGGGCAATGTAGAACCAGTTACGTGGCTGTAGCTCTTTGTTCGCGCTTTTCACCCTCGGCAGCCAATTCTCAGAATCGCAGCGCAGCAGGTCGAGATGAACACGTGTGTAGTTTTCTGACAGAAGTCGCCTACAGAACATTCTGAGCATCAGCTGTCCAGACGCTCAACTCTTCCAAACAAAATAACTCGTCCACACACCTTCCTATCCTTGCGATAGTATTGGCAATGGCTGCATACCACATCATAACTCCAAGCTTACGTCGTTTTTTTAATAAGAAATGGGAGGTGGCTAGAACAGTTTAAAAAAAAAAAAAAACACAATTACTGTCATAAACATGTTTAAGACAAACTAACTTGTTGAATGATAGGATTAACTATCCAGCTAACAAAATTAGGTCCCCGTGACGTCTCCTGAACGTCTCGAAATGTCATCAGGACGTCGCCTCGACGTCTTTTTTTAAGGTTTTCTAAACGTTATGTGGACATCACAGAGAACGTTCCCAGGACGTTCCAGTAACGTCCCCCAGACATTAATTAGGCTACATGACTATCTTGTAACCAGTGACAGACGTTGCAGGAACGTCCCTGAATGTTATGAGCACAACGTCATATCATAACCGGATAGGGACATTGCTTTAACGTCCCCGAAAAAATGTAATTAAATGTCATATTGTAACCAAGTGGCCTTCCTATTACTTTAATAATAATGTCCTAGTAATGTTTGTAGGACATCCCCAGGGAACGTCGCATCATAACTTTGAGGGGACTAAAAGAGGACGTCCCTGGGACGTCCACTGTTTGCTGGGTAGCTACACATTCACTCGGAATATATTTAGCCAGGTCTGGCACTGTTGCTCACAATTAGCAATTGAATTACGAATGACAGTGGATGGACTTAACTATTAACGTTAAGTATGTTGCCTTGCATTATAATGAGTTATATAAACTTTGATAATTAGAAGAACGTCTCCTAAATTAAAACAATGTGCGTAACGTAATGATAGCCCACGTAACGTTAAAAACATCAAAATGCTCATAACATTAAAATCAAAACATCAATCAACAAAATGCAAAAGCCACACCAGCGTTAGCGCTAGCTATTTAACGTTACTGCTACGCTATGCTGAATGAATTTAGCTCGTTAAGCGAACTCAGCATCAGGCCATAACGATATTGTTTTTATTTCGGCTAGACCAAAACTAGTAACTTATAACGTTAACTTACTGCTAGATAACAATCTTGCTCGGAAAGATGCAAGTCCTGTTTTCAGGAGCTAATTCATGTTTCAGGAGCTGCCTCTCTCTTTCAAGAAGAAAGGTCTCAAGTCTCTCTTTCTCTCTTGTAAAAAAAGATTTAGATCTCAACGAGACAACGTGTATGAATACAGGATAAATTAGCTAATAATAATAAAAAAAGGTAACTAGCTAACGTTATACAGCTGAAAATGACATGCATAGCTATCTTACCTCTATCTCCAAAGACAGTCATTAACTTGGCGAAGAGAAGCCCCATGTCCAGCAAAGATCAACACGATTGTGTTATAACGTTAGTAAGTAATTGAAAAGTGTTGTGTGCTTGCTAGCTGTTCTAATCCAAGAACGGCGGAGCTTGATAAACTAGCTCGCTTGTATGGTAACGTTGGCTAACTTAACGTTAGCTACCCACTGGTGTAGCCAAAATCTGGTAGCTAAGGTTAATAATGTAGCTAACGTTATATTAATGGATCCTCATTCCGATAAAATGCCAATCCAATCATCTGTCAAATCTGAGATATGATGTGTAACGTTACGTTACTATTATCTAACTAGAGATGAAGATGTAACGTTAACGTTAACGTTAGCTAGCTTGTTAGATCTATAATCCTGTAATACTCCAATGTAGCCAATAATGTGATAGTTATCCAGGGATCTCGAAACGTCATGGAAGGACGTTGTGCGCTGGAATTCCTCTTCGACGCGCAATACCGTTTTTCTCCTTTCTACACGATGACGTAGAGTGACGAATATTGGAAAGTTTCCTCAAAAATAATGCTATTGGTCGATCGCAGAATAGGCGTAACATTTTTGTTTAAAGCTCAACGTGTCAAGCCAAATATGGAGAAGGAGGGGAACGTGCTTTACTGTTTCCTCAATTCCTTCGTTTCTCTTTCCGTCGGGGATTTTTGTTTTTATGTTTTTTTTTTTTTTTGTACACACCAGCTGAATGTTATTCTGAAATTTCCTGGCGGTATCTACTGGGAGGAGCGATTTATCAAGACCTGTCAAACACCTGACTTACCTGAAACATGTGCTATGGTGCTAGGCTACCTCACCTTACATTTAAGCCTAGATATCTGCTGACATATTCTTCCTCATTCTTATTTAATGGGAGAGGTATTTTTGTTTCACAAAGAGAAATTCCCAGTAAAAATCGACTGTATATTACACTATACACCCATACGCATCCAGAGGGACAGACGTTATGGTTCCCCAGTGTTCCATGGATGATAGATTTAGAGACCATAGAGTTGACTAATCTACACTTGGGTAGTCTGTTTCCCACTCACCTGACAAATGTTGATTTCTGATTATCAAAAAATATATATGCCTGACAACACTATTGCTTTTATTAAGTTTTAGTTAGCGTTATGTTATCGGTCAATGGTGGAGTTTGTTTGAATTGCCACCTGAGATTGGAGCTAATTTACAAAGGAGATCATGATTTGTCAGAAGAAATAACTGACTATTGGACTGTTGAACTAGGGTGGACTTATCTAAAATTGCGAGTGTCAGGCTCGATACTGGAAGGTTAAGAGCAGCATAGCCAAGCTCTTAGTATCGCAAGGTTATGAGCCTGATGAATGAGGTTGGCAAATACGCAGCACCATTGTTCTTCAATTACCATAACAATAAATCATAGATTCTACCAATCCTAGAGAATGAGTGTATAATCAAAAGAGCCAATCTTTGCATATCACCTTCCAATTCAATATTTCTTATTCCATTTCCATTCAGTATTTAATCATGTTAAGAGACTGTGCCTGAGACTGGTTACTTGTCCAATACATTTACCTTTAAGGACATAAAACAGTGATGAGGTTTTATTTAAATGGCTGGAGGATGACCTTTGGCCTCCAGATGGCCTTGTCTGCTTGTTAGAGAAGGCATTAAATATAGCCTTTTTAAAAGAATCCGAGGAACGGGGCTTCATAGACATATCCTCGGAGAGCAACGTTGGGAGGACATCAAGATGAATTGTCATTTGCACAGAAATAATACTTTCCTTATATTTTAACCTACAGTTCATCTTATAATACAAGACTTACAGGGATGCCAAATTAACAAGTGTAAAAATGCTCAGGTAACAGGTGGAAAAGAGGTACGGTAAGAATGGTTTTGATGCGATGACAGTTCACATTCAGGTACCTTATTTTATAGCCCGTGGGTTCTCAACAGAGGATCTGTGGACTCCTGTGAGTCCTTGAAGGTATTGTAGGTGGTCCCTGGCCAGACCTGCTCTGCAATGATTATATATAAATTTGGGAAAATATTTAAAAATACAAAACCTTTTTTAAATATAACCCTTTTTAAGTTATGTTGGGGAGTCCCCTGGATTCCTTTGAGCCTACGCGGGGGTCTCTGGATCAGAAAAGGTTGAAAACCCCTGCTATAGTCTATATGCTTTTTTCACACTGTACTGAAAATGTAACTCAATCAGTTTGGGCAGAAGTGTGAAAGTGCATGCTCTGCACCTCCTGTGGAAGATGACAAAGGTTTCTTTCTTTTGATTTTTGATATGACTTTTGGAGGAATCACCAGGCAGACATGAAAAAAAAGCAGAGTGATTTGAGGTCTGTCTTGAGCTTATCTTCCAGTGATCACAATTACAGCAGCAGTTACAAAGACCACTTCAAGCAGACCTGAACGTGCCGTGGCTTTAAAAAGAAAAAAAGAAGGAAAACACAACTGGTTGGGCGGAGCTTTGAGCCTTGGGGGATTTCTAAGTGGTTTTCTGTTATACCCAAAGGAAAGAGAAAGTAAGAAATGAGCAACTGTTAGTCATATGACTTACAGTATAACCAAACATGCTCATACATCAGGTCTAGCATGAATTAGGCACAATTTGCATACTAGCCCACAACAAACGGCTTACATTTAATTATGCTTTTAATGTTGTATGAAATAAGATAGAAATGCATGCACAAGACAGAATGATGAAAGCTTTCAAGTAAATTTTTTGTATCAGGAAAGTTAGTCACAGACGTGACACTGTTTTTAATTTAAGGAATACAGATCCTTTCCAAACAATTAGAATATCATGGAAAAGTTTTTTTTTTCTCCATAATTCCATTCAAAAAGTGAAACTTTCATAGATTATAGATTCATTACACACAAAGTGACATATTTCTAGCCTTTATTTGTTTCATTTTTCATAATTTTGGCTTACAGCTCCAGAAAACACCCAAAACAGTATTTCAAGAAATTAGAATAGTGTGTCGAAAATCAGCATTTACTTCAGTTATTTCAGAGAATGAATGTTTTAGACTGAGTGTCACACTCTGTATGTGGTGGTTTTTGAAGCACTGACTCCAGCCTCAGTCCACTCCCTCTGCATCTCCACCAAATTTTGGAATCGTCTTTGCTTGACAATCCGCTGAAGCCTACGGTCATCTCTTTTGCTTGTGCACCTTCTCCTGCCACATTTTTCCCTTCCACTAAACTTTCTATTGATATGCTTGGACACTGCACTCTGTGAACAGCCAGCCTCCTTAGCGATGACCTTTTGTTGCTTACCCATCTTCTGGAGGGTGTCAATGATGGTCTTCTGGCCAATTGTCAAGTCTGCAGTCTTCCCCATACTGAACCAAACTGAGATACCTGTCCAATTTAACGACACACCTGTAGAAAAACTTTGTAGGTGTTTTGAGTAAATTAGATGATTAGAGTGTGACACTCAGTCTAAAACATTCATTCTTTGAAATAACTGAAGTAAATGCTGATTTTCGACACACTATTCTAATTTCTTGAAATACTGTTTTGGGGGTTTTCTGGAGCTGTAAACCAAAATTATGAAAACTGAAACAAATAAAGGCTAGAAATATTTCACTTTGTGTGTAATGAATCTATAATCTATGAAGGTTTCACTTTTTGAATGGAATTATGGAAAAAAAACAACTTTTCCATGATATTCAAATTTTTTGGAAAGGATCTGTATATGGTAACTAGAATAATGATCATAATGATCACATTCTATTTTTCTGCTGAAGAAGTCAAGTAAACAGCCAAATGGAGACAGAGCTTTGTGTGTCATCATTTCAAGTCCCATGCTTTATGACTTTCACATGCCTGTGTCGTTCAGTAGTGGCGTGGTGTTTCCCTATCAACTTCAAAGTTGTTGAACAAATAGATACAGGAAGGTTTTCAGATGAAAACAAATGAATACATGATGCCTTTCCTGTTTGTATGGGGAGATATAGAGCAGATATCCACTCGGTACAGGAATCTGAGATTGAGATTGCTGTGTGGCCAGATTCTACCACAAGCATTCTACCACTTCCCATAATGGCTGAAGTTGGGTAAACTGGTTCTAACTGGACCGTTGAGAGCAGATGAATGCTGTAGCCAGGACCTCACAGACTTCAACCATTCTGAGTGGCGGTCTGGTTGAGATGTTTTCATGAGCTAATCTGACTCATTCATCACAAGCCTTGACACTGTCTTTCCGCCTCACTCCAACAGAGAGAGCAACAACGGATCATACCTGAGATGACTGCACGTTTGCAAGATATTAAATACATTTTATTACAGACTATGTTCTCACTCCAATGTACGATACAGTACCACCTTCTCCATTTCACAGACGGTTGATTCATCAGGCCTGTCATATGTTCATTCTACAAACAAATTTTAAGTTATTGTGCTGTGGATATTAAAATAATGAGAGGTTGTTAAATAATCGCACCCATGGCTACAGACCATAAAGGCATAGCCATGGGTGCATTTTTGTTCCGTTTCGTCTGTAGATATCCCGGCTGGAAATTCCAGTTTAAACCAGCCTAAGCTTGTTTAAGATGCGTTTTTTACACTTTTACCTGGTTTTCGCTGGTCGACCAGCTGACCAGCCTATAGCCCACCAGTTTGCCCACCAGCCTACTCTACCAGCTTTAACCAGTGACAGACCAGGGAAGGACCAGCTTTGACCAGCCACGGACCAGCTATGAACAGCCTACAATTGTCAAAAACACAGCTTAGAATCCCATTTGGTCTTAGCTCGAATTTTCAGCAGGCATGACTGTGTTGCAGTGGTAGAAGGAACACAATAACACGTACAGAATACAATTTTTAAAAAATAGCAACCAAGAAACATACAAAGACGGTGCCACAAAAATGATATAATGATTGTATTTAATACTTCCACTACAACTGGTATTACCCTTTCCAGCCTACATCTTGACTCAAAATATAAGTGTGTCCATTACAAGGGACCTGCTCAGAGCAAAATGTCCACCTGTGTGATAGCTCAAACAAAGGGAATTTCCATCAGAGTTCACCTGTGTGAATGAAAGAGCAGTAAACATCACAAGCACTTACAGGCACTTATTTAAACTGTGTACAGCAGTAGGCATAAAAGAGAAGCAAAGTATCCTTATGCACACATTAGAACAGTAAGACAATACAAACATAAAGGCCCTTCTTGAATAGTGTTTTGTCAGTGTCTGGAGCATTTATATGTACAGGATCAAAACAATGAAAATATGACTTTCGGATAACAATTCATCACCACTGAGTGGGTTGACACCCACGGGATGACTTGAATCCGGCTGACAGTGATATTAAACTGGCTGAGTGGACTGTATATGGGCTGACACACAAGTGCAGGGGAAGGAATTGGAGTAGCCCCACCCCTCACGTGGCCAGGAGGGTCCTTGTAGTGTTGCTCATGAGGGACATGGTGGGTGTGGCTTCGTCCTTTGACGAGCATGGCATCACGGGATGAGTGCAGGCCTATTGGGGTGCTTCTGAACACCACTCACACCTGACTTCTCCTACAGAACCTGGGGCCCTGTCCCACTGGGGGGGGGGGTAAATTTGGATTTTACTTGCAGATTGCGAGTTTCCTCTTAAGGCCACCTGGCAACAAAATAGCCGACAATGTTATGTTGTTTTCATGTTGTTATGCTGTTGGCAATCACCAAGATTTTCTGTAATGGACTGGCAGCCGTACCCTTGTACTGACATTCACTCATGTTTTGTTTTAATTTACCTGTGAAGAGATTACCTGAGTAAAGTGCGTTACTGAATACACAGCAGCATTCAGACCTGTCAGTCATTAGGGGGTGGAGTGCAGAAATTCCAGCCTTCGGGAGAGAACCTGGTTCTCAGAGTGCATGTCTCCATGCAGGCAGGCTCTTACACGCTGAAATACTCGTCTGCAGTTTTTGTCATCAAAGCTTAGTGCTGTCACCGCCTTTTTGTCTTTTTCGATGCGCGAATATACCCTGCGGTTACTTACAGGGCAGGTTATATCCGGACCGTCACACAGGAGCCTGGTCGGTTCGTCTCACTCTGTACTTTGTCACCATGAAACAGCCTTTATAGGAGAGGGTGAATATGATTGACAAAGGAAAGTCCCCGTTTATGAACTTTATGAGGAAGCAAAACATCAGGAAGATTTAGCAAGCAATTCTCACATCTATCCACCTTCTATGCAGCATGCCAATGCCCCCCACTCCCTCAACTTAGTACGGAGCACACCAATCCCCCCACCTCACCAAGCCCCAACTAGTACATACCAACACAAAATATGAAATCTCTAACTGAGGTGAGCTGCTTATCAACACTTTTGTGGGTCAATAGTGTGGATGTATTTGTGGGTGTATAGTGTGCATGTGTTTGTAGGTGTATAGTGTGGATGTGTTTTGTGGGTGTATAGTGTGGCTATGTACGACTGTATAGCATGTTTACAGGTGTATTGTGTCAATATTTTTGTGGGTGTATAATGTGGATGTGTTTGTAGGTGTATAGTGCGGATGTGTGTGTAGGTGTATAGTGTGGATGTGTGTGTAGGTGTATAGTGTGGATGTGTTTGTAGGTGTATAGTGTGGATGTGTTTGTGGGTGTATAGTGTAGATGTGTGTGTAGGTGTATAGTGTGGATGTGTTTTTGGATGTATAGTGTGGATGTGGTTGTGGGTGTATAGTGCGGATGTGTTCGTGGGTGTATAGTGTGGATGTGTTTGGTATGGGATGAAAAGCTTTAGCAGCCTCTAACAGTGGGTGAGGCCCTGTTTGTCCAGTCGCTGTTGATGCACTGATTTAGGAGACTTATTTTGTGTCGGTCAGATGTGATTTTTCCAGAATTTTCCAGATGCAGAGGACTTGGAAGGTCACAAGAACACACCCTCAAGAGCTTTTGCACTTTTTCCACAGCTGATGGCAAGAGAGAAGGTTCAGCAATAAAGCCAAATACTTGTGGCCCCAGAGACCTTTAGGGCCTGGAAATAGCATTTCCTGAGTAACCAGGAAAGACCACACCCCTGATATATACGTTCTGTTGTGTGTGTTGGCCCATAGATGTGGTGCTTTCCTTCCTCCTATCTGAGAAAGCTTGTCCTACTATTTGTCCTGATCTTAAAAGGCCACTTTTATGTTTTTGTTCCAACGTACAGGGTCATGAGTGGTGCCACTTCTAATGAAGTTGTATTATTCATATTAAAAAAACAATTTAATCACAGATTTAAATTGAAATATTGACTAAAAATGTCTGGTTTCAGTCATGCACCAATTAATATGTTTGTTTCCAATTTTAACAGTGGTAACTTAACTGTTGAAAAACCAGTGGTCAATTTCCACACTGAAATAATTCCTTTGTGCAAAGACTACTATTTAATCTCCACTAAAACGCAGAAACACAACTGAGCATAAAGAGAAAGAGAGAAAAGTTAGGGTTAAAGGTTAAAACAATTAATAGAGGACTTTTGTTCGAAAACTAAAAAAACCTTTGGATAATAAATGTCACAAGGGGACACACTACGCAACCACACTTTGGAGTAACTTACATTGAGTGTTAATGTCAGGTAAGAGGGTTTTTGTGACACTTGTCATTAAATGTATCAAGGTACCTAAGGCATATGTCAAAACATAAGTATATACAGCGATACAGTTTTATGAACCCTTTAGGATCTTCTATATTTCTGCATAAATTTCACCTAAAATTACTTTTGAATTTTCACCTAATTTCCTCATAATAGGTAGAGTGAACTATCAAACAAATAACACACTGTTACCTTTTTCTTTATCAGAAAAAGTATGCATACATCAAGGTTAATCAGCTCAGTTAAGGGGGTAATTCCAGTCATGTGTGTCAATCAATTAGATGATAATTTGGTGTGAGTTTGGGTGGCCTTGTCAACAGAAACAGCATACATTCTGCTGCCATCAGAGCCCCCCTTCACAGCTGCATGCCTCTCTTACATTGGTCAATGTCAGTGTCCATCAGTTTACCATCAGGAAAACACTGAACTAGAATGGCCTGCATGGGAAGACAGCAAGGAGGAAACCACGGCGACCTAAGAACCAGAGGGCGATTGGAAGAACGTTCCGTTGGCGGATGAGATGAAAGTGCAACTTTTCAGCTTAAATGAGAAATGTTATAATTAGCAAAATCCAAATGTGGCATTCCAACTTAAAAGCCTCATCCCAAGCAAGTATGGAGGTGGAGCGTCATGGTTTGGGGGTGTTTTGCTGCCCCATGAATTCTGGATCTCACCAGAGAATTTGACAGGAAAATTTCACATTATCAGTCCATGAGCAGAAACTGAACTGAACTGTGACCCCCAGCCAAAGCAGTTCTGTTCAGAGGAACGGGTCAAAGTGCCTCCCAGCCGAAGCAGTTCTGTACAGAGGAACGGGCCAAAGTGCCTCCCAGATGAAGCAGTTCTGTACAGAGGAACGGGTCAAAGTGCCTCCCAGATGAAGCAGTTCTGTACAGAGGAACGGGTCAAAGTGCCTCCCAGCCGAAGCAGTTCTGTACAGAGGAACGGGCCAAAGTGCCTCCCAGATGAAGCAGTTCTGTACAGAGGAACGGGTCAAAGTGCCTCCCAGATGAAGCAGTTCTGTACAGAGGAACGGGCCAAAGTGCCTCCCAGATGAAGCAGTTCTGTACAGAGGAACGGGCCAAAGTGCCTCCCAGCCAAAGCGGTTCTGTACAGAGGAACGGGCCAAAGTGCCTCCCAGCCGAAGCAGTTCTGTACAGAGGAACGGGCCAAAGTGCCTCCCAGATGAAGCAGTTCTGTACAGAGGAACGGGCCAAAGTGCCTCCCAGCCGAAGCAGTTCTGTACAGAGGAACGGGCCAAAGTGCCTCCCAGATGAAGCAGTTCTGTACAGAGGAACGGGTCAAAGTGCCTCCCAGATGAAGCAGTTCTGTACAGAGGAACGGGCCAAAGTGCCTCCCAGATGAAGCAGTTCTGTACAGAGGAACGGGCCAAAGTGCCTCCCAGATGAAGCAGTTCTGTACAGAGGAACGGGCCAAAGTGCCTCCCAGATGAAGCAGTTCTGTACAGAGGAACGGGTCAATGTGCCTCCCAGCCGAAGCAGTTCTGTACAGAGGAACGGGCCAAAGTGCCTCCCAGCCGAAGCAGTTCTGTACAGAGGAACGGGCCAAAGTGCCTCACAGCCAAAGCGGTTCTGTACAGAGGAATGGGTCAAAGTGCCTCCCAGCATGTGGGGGAGTGATCAATAGTTACAAAAAAACATTTAGTTGTCATTGGCTATTGAATTCAAAGGTTCACATATTTTTTCCATCAGACAAATAACATGAATTTTTTATTTGTTCAAGAAAGAAATAAAAAAATAAAAACATTTTGTGTGTTGTTTAACCAGGTTAATTTGAACTATTATTAATACATTTATGCGGAAGTATAGAAAATCCTAAAGGGTTCGCAAACTTTCTGTCGTCACTGTATATACAGCGTACCATTATCAACTGTCAAAAGGTATTATAACTGTTTTTGACATGTTATGACATGTCATGAAGCATTATGAAATATTTATGACATGGACATGAAGGTGTCAAGAGTGAGCAAAGTGTCAAACAGAGTGTTGCCATCATTCCATGTCTTGTGATTGGTGATTGATTTGAGTGTGGGCATGGCAACAGCAAAACACTTCCTTCATAGCTACAGGTAGAGGCAATCGGATTAGACTGCTGGACCCATATACTTTCCAGTCAATGCAGTAACATTAGCTAGCTACTATCAGAGCTACTACCAGAACTACTCTCTGTACTTCGTCACTCTCTGTACTAATCTCACCCTCCAGCCAACAACAGACTAGCACCAGGCAGCACTGCAGGTCTATAAAGCACATTCTTTGGGGTTTCGAGATTTATGATTCAAGGCCATAATTCAATAAATAAATAAATAAGGTTGAAATAAATAAAAAAATATGGCAACATTTATTCCAGAGAGCTTAAGATTTACGGTGAAGAGGGGGAGCAGGAAGAGAGGGAAGCCGATAAGCTGAACTGAGCTGAACTGAAGCTCCACGCAGGAGAGTCATCCCTGCTTAAGAGTGAAGAAGACAGGCCTAATGGCTCCCAGCCGCTTCTACGCTGCACCACCGAGAGCTTCCCAATATATGAATGACTAGCAGTACCGCAAATGAAGTCCTTCTGTCACTCAGCGCTAAAAGACTGAGGCTTTCTTTGAACAAGGTCTGAATGTTACAAAATTACTTTAAAACCTGGCAGTATTTGCTGTGTTTTTAGAAATAGCATTGTTAGCTACGTGAGAGAGGGTCAGTTTTGTTGTTGTTGTGGCTGTTGTAAACGAATGTAATCTAAAGTCACTGTTTAAGGTGTCAATTAAACCTGTTCCCCTCCCCTCTCCTCCCCGGCCCCTCCCCCTGTCAGTCATCCTCTGGGCGAATGGCCTGTTCAGCGGATATAGACGTCCCTCCCCCAGTCCTCCTGGATTTTGTTGTAGTCGGCAGGTTCCTGGCAGTATTGCTCTCTCTGATTGGAATGGGCGTGCTGCTCCAGGTCGGGGTTCTCCTGGTTAGGCTCCGCCCCCTGGTCTTCCCATGATGCCCGGCGGCTGTGATAGTGGGTGTTCCCCCCGCGGTTGAAAGGCTGGGGCTCCTCGTAGGGGTCTGTCTCCGCATCCACGCAGGAGTCCCCCGCCTCAGTGTAGGCTGAGTCCCGACTGCCCTGCGTCTCCGAGTCGAAGGTGTCCTGCCTGGAGAAGCCCCGCCCACTCAGGGGCGCGGCCCGCGTACATGGGCGAGAGTACACGCGCTGCTGCCACCGCCTCCCGTCGCTGCCGTCGCCGTGGAAACCACCACGCTCCAGCAGATGCTCGTCCTCCTTCTGTTCTCCGTGAACCAGGTAAGGCCCCTGCATGGCCAGGCGCCGCACCCCCCACGCCAGTCATGCAACGACAAAAAAAACCACACAGCAAGGCACACAGGCAGAGCGTTAGTCAGTGTGAGTCAAAAATAGGTTAGGATTAACACAAAAACACAGCACAGCGCCCACTACATTAGTGGCAGAATATGGAAGAGCGAGGCTTCACGATGCCCAGTATTGGGTGGGGCTACAGTGAGCTGTCAAGCACTGACTCGTTCAAACCAATTGAAAAGATTTGCTCTCCATAGCAGTGGTGACTGGCTCTTGTAGCGAGTGGCTGATGTCATAGTAGGTCCGCCCCTTTTGGCTTTAATGAAGCCTCACTGCTCTCCATGCCCCTTTAGTTGCAGTTAAACAGTTAATAACCTCCATTTTGGCTAAAACCCACCTGCCAGAGTAATGGCCAGTGAAAATGAGCCCGTAGTTAGACTACAACAGTGATATGTAGCATTACACAAACGCCACTCAACAAAGGCTCTTTTACTCATGTTGTAATAAGCCTGATAAAAGTAAAGGAAAAAGTATTTTCCCACCTGACCATATTACAGTAGCAATTGTTTCCACTGTCACAGCACTAACTGGTCATGGCTCACTTTGCACTGCAGTATATCCGCTAATGCCAGTCTGGAGGGGGAATCAATCCAGGGGTACAAAATACAGCCCGGGCTACATTCAAGATGAGGATGCAATTTAGCGAAACGGTGCTCTATATAGTGCGTCCAGCTGCAGAGCGCTGGTACTATGGCTGCCGATAGGGCGACTGTGTGTTCTTAAATAAGTCACTCGCTGCTCCTTGTACCCACCCCTGCACACACACCAAGTGGGAGCAAACGTATCTCAAAGACTGTAGCGGAACGTTACATGAGATTGCGTTTCAGCGTCTAGCAGAAGCTCTTACCAAGACTAACGTAGATTACATTTTCACATGCAATCCATTTATACCATAATCCATTTAATCATTTTATTGCTACACAGCGAAGTGTGATAAAAGTAAAGGTGTACCAAAATGTATTGTATCATGAATGTAGCCCTGGGGGGTATACTAAGAAGCAGGATTACTGAGTTAGCCGGATAATTGCACTGAGTAAAACCCGGAGCCCTCCAAAATCTGTAACAAGGACTGAAGAAAAAAATAGTTGTTCTGGGTTTTACTCAGTGCAGTAATCCAGCTAACTCAGTAATCCTGCTTTGTGAAATACCCCCCTGGTCTGTAGAGCTTTAAGATAGCCCCGCCCTATAGCCGATGCGGCCAATGGCGAGGCAGAGCCGCAGACTAGGACAGGCCTGCCCCTCCCTCAGGGTGAAGTAGGTGTATTAGAAACAGATCATTGACACACTGCATATAAAAAAGTGCATCACAAGACAGTGGTTGTGTATGGTGATGACAAAGATATCTTACATGAGCCCAAAGCCCACCTAAAGATAAAGCTAATGCTCTTTACGTCATGTACATTTATAAATATGTCTTTATATGAAATTCATTTCAAACATGTAAGCGACATGCGTCGATAAAAACAACAGAACCAAAGCAGACAATGTCTTGAGTTCTTAGCGCCTATAAAAACGTAATAATAAATATGACTAACTACTGGGCAAAGAAAAACAACTACTGAGTAAATGTATGTATATTCTCAAATGCAAAGATATTTGTGTGAGGAAGAAATAAGCCAATGAACAAGGACACAGGTGTATTTGTAAACAAATAATTGCTGATCATGACACAATGATGTTTTTATACAGTATTTGTCTACAGTGTTTTTAAGTCTCTTTTTGGAGTATTCACAATTCAAAACTAGAAGAGAAAAACATAGTATTCACAAATCAAATCTAGAAGTGAGAAACTCAGTCCCATTAAAAATAACCAACATCACATATCTCGAGTTGCCATTTCTAAAGAAAAATCTTGGCACAACGTTTTTTGACTTGAATAACTATCATTGCACATGTTCTTCACTGCTCCGCTTTCATATTCAGGCACTGAGGCGACTGATAATTCATATTCCATGTAGCTATTGAGGGACTCTGCATATACTATTTAGTTACAAGTAACTGCTGATTAAGCAGTTCTTACACAAATGTATTGTGGAAAGTACAAGGGTGACAATAACTGATATTAATGCTATCAGTTTACAAGCTGAAGGAAAATGACTTGCCACTGGACAGCTGGCCAAAAGCCAAAGCATCTCTACCTTCCTGTTTATAAGGCTCATATATTAAACAGGAAACGGTCGAGTCGGCCCCTCCCAGTCCTGCCACCCCAGGAGCCGGTGTATGAAAGCAGCAGTGGGCCTGCACACGTCTGCAAGCTCAACGACACAACATCGTCACGGTTACACGGAGGAGGGAGGCAGCCGGGCTCTGTCTCCTGATTGGACTCCGAAACAGGCTACGTTTGTTCACAATCGCAGGAAACAAGGGCGGGAGCCGCACCAGAACTGTGAGTAAACCGGTTACAATCTGTAATGAGTGTTCTTAAAAGCCAGAGGTTTTTCTCATTTGTGGCTCGGAGTAAAGGCTTGTGGGCGTGTCTCAGGTAGTGTGACTTACACAGGATCCAGTGCACGGCTTGTTTGTCCTCTCTGCTTTCCTGAGGAACAGTACTAATAGTTCAATGTGTTTTGGCACATATGTTTGTGTGTGTGTGTGTGTGTGTGTGTCGGGGGGTATTGGGATGATATAATTGGACAGGGCTATGCTATGATTGCTATAAGACCTGGTGTAATAGTTGGTTGTATGTCACTGTGTGTCATTGTGAGTGCTTAGCCATGAGCTTTGTAGTGCGGTCTCTACTCCCCCTGCTGTGAGAGCGTGTGTGTGAGTGTGTGTGTGGCTGAGCTGGGATGGGCTCCCTCCCTAGGAGGGAGGGGTACAGCGGTTTGGGGGGTGGGGGCTTTGGAGACTCTCTGTGGCTGGCTGCATGACCCTTGCCCTCCTGGCTTCTAGAGGGCGTGCTCCTGCTGCTTCTTCTCCTTCAGGGCAGCGGGCCCCTCCAGCCCGGGCCACAGGTCCAGGTTGCGGCGCAGGGAGGTGAGCACCTGTACCTGCAGGTTGGAGACGGGCTCAGGGGAGGCGGCCAGGGCGGCCGTTGCCATGGTGCGGTTGAGCAGGGGGTTGGGGGGGTTGCAGCTTGGGGGGTGGGTTGCCTTCCAGTATGCCTCCAGGTAATCCGCCAGGTGCTCACAGGCGTCCTCCAGCTGGTTCTCATCCAGAATGATATCAAACAGCTCCTGCAATGGAATGTGCGTGTGAGTGATATCAAACAGCTCCTGCAATAGAATGTGTGTGAGTGATATCAAACAGCTCCTGCAATGGAATGTGCGTGTGAGTGATATCAAACAGCTCCTGCAATGGAATGTGTGTGAGTGATATCAAACAGCTCCTGCAATGGAATGTGTGTGAGTGATATCAAACAGCTCCTGCAATGGAATGTGTGTGAGTGATATCAAACAGCTCCTGCAGTGGAATGCGTGTGAGTGATATCAAACAGCTCCTGCAGTGGAATGTGTGTGAGTGATATCAAACAGCTCCTGCAATGGAATGTGTGGAATGTGTGTGAGTGATATCAAACAGCTCCTGCAGTGGAATGTGTGTGAATGATATCAAACAGCTCCTGCAGTGGAATGTGTGTGAGTGATATCAAACAGCTCCTGCAATGGAATGTGTGTGAGTGATATCAAACAGCTCCTGCAATGGAATGTGTGTGAGTGATATCAAACAGCTCCTGCAGTGGAATGTGTGTGAATGATATCAAACAGCTCCTGCAGTGGAATGTGTGTGAATGATATCAAACAGCTCCTGCAGTGGAATGTGTGTGAATGATATCAAACAGCTCCTGCAGTGGAATGTGTGTGAATGATATCAAACAGCTCCTGCAGTGGAATGTGTGTGAATGATATCAAACAGCTCCTGCAGTGGAATGTTTGATATACAACACTAATTAATGCATACAATACAATATGCTTTAACCTCAGATAGTATATAAACACATGCACGTACACTCTGTACCTGTGTAAATTATATTTTTCATTAATATTTTTCAGCAGGATTTTCTGTTCTTATTTTCTCATTTATTTTTCTGTTCTCGTTTGTTTCTCTACACTTAAGACAAAGAGAGGCCAATGCTACATGTAAACACCCTCTAATTTAAGCCACACAGACAAAGCTAGCATGTAGGGCACATGGGGGACAGAGACAGTGGTTTCAGATGGGTCTTTATAGGGGTCTTTATAGAGAAACATGCCTGAACATTCAGTAAGCTGGCAATATGCTGAAAATTCAACACTTAGAACTGAACGTAATTAGCATCCTCTATTTTGAGCCTTTAAAGGAATAAATCAGAGCCCACAAGCCATGTGTCGTGAGTACAGTGTGTTTCTTTACTGTGATTCATTGGTCAGGCTGGTGTCCCTGTACACACTGTACAGGACTCATAGACCAGGGTGGTCTCTGGCTTCAGCCGTTGTATGTGGAGGCGTGGTCTCCAGGGGGGTTGCTAAGGAAGTGAAGTAATAATAAAGGGTGGCCACTCACTGGGGGGCACTGAGCCAGCTTGTCCGCTGCCACCATCTGCACATTGAGGTGTTTGGCTTGGGATTTCCCCCGGGACTTTATCAGCCTCTGCAGCACCTGAGAACATAGATTTGAGCCATTTATCGCACGCACGCACGCACGCACGCACGCATGCACAAACTAAGACACTCAACAGCACACTCGCAAATACATATATATACACCACACATACTAACACACTGTTTCCGGCACCACTCTCCCTCACCATCTCCACCTTTATTGATCTACCTCACTGAGGTCCAAATTGGAGGGGAACAGGCTCATTCTCACGGCCAGATAAAGAGTGAGGTGAACAGACTCCTCCTCACGGCCAGATAAAGAGTGAGGTGAACAGACTCCTCCTCACGGCCAGGTGAGTTGGGGAGGTGAACAGGCTCCTCCTCACAGCCAGATGAGACGGGAGGTGAGGGTGTGGTGAGGTCCCCTGACTCCAAGCCCAAGATTAAATTAATCATAATGTTCCAAATGCACTATACAATGTGCCTTAATAAAAGCCCCTTTTCATCCATCTGTCGTATAGACGTATTCCCTGAGGGCGTGGCCAGGGGGAGCGGAGGGTACCTTGGGTGAGGCGATCTTGATGTAGACAATGATGGGGGCCAGGGAAGTCTTGGCCAGCTGGGTGGGGTGGTTAATGGTGTCGGCATCCAGAGCTACAAGCTGCAGGGTACGGGCCAGCTCAAAGATACGCTCGATCTCACTCTGCACCTCAGCTGGGGGGTGAAAGGTTAAAGAGGGCGGAGCCAGGTTAGCACAGGGGACCGCCACGAAGGGTATGTACAGTACAAACCCAGGCTTAATTCAGGGGTGGGGCTACAACAGGGGTTCCCAACCGTGGTCCTGGAGGTTTCATTAATGCTGTTGAACACACCGCTATCTCACCTCACCTGTTTTCTTTGGTCTATATCAGCTGCTGGTTTGAAGGCGTAAACAGAAGCCAGCTCACCCTGGCTCTCCACGGGCAGAATCAGAGACTCCAGCGGACTCCGCCTCAGCCAGCAAGCAACTATACTGGCTTCTCTTGACAACCGACCGCCTCACCTCAGACACAGGCGGACTGACGGCTGTGCTGTTAGCCGGCTGCTAGCGGGCCACTGTATGCATGCTAACTCTGGCTACTCTCTGGGGCCAGGGTTGCGGACCCCTGGCCTACCCTGTGGAGTTAATATTAGGGCCATACGCATCAGAGGTAGCATGAAGTCCAGAGTACATTGGACGTGAAGCAAGAATGCAGAAAATAACAGGATTAAATAACTGGTGTAAGAAAATGACTGAACACAAAGTACTGTATTCGCTTCCTGTCTGATATACAGTTTCCTTTAGAGGACTCCATGTCTGTTAGCTCTCCCCTTCGACAGTCATTTACAATGCAGCTGGCTAGAGGGGAGGTTTAGGCAGCACATGTACATTCCAATATGTATTAAAATGTTCATTGGGAATCTTAAACACACACAATCATGCAAATTATTGGAAAGGATTCTGTTAGTATCATGCAATTCACTTTAGATGAGCACAAGCTTTCAGTACGGATTCAGTATACTGAATGTGAAAAACACAGAAATCAAAGTATTATCATACCCCGCTGCTTACTGCTAAAGGTGTTTTATCAGCATTGAAAAGTAACTGCAGACTTGCATACAACCAACAAATATACATTACAACACACACAGTCGCGTATATACAAACTCACAATCGCGCGCGCGCACACACACACACACACACACACACACACACACACACACACACACACACACACACACACACACACACACACACACACACACACACACACACACACACACACACACACACACACACACACACACACACACACACACACAAAATACTCAGGCTGCATGAAAAATGTGACTCAAAGAGAAAAGACTGCTGTGCGAAGAAATAAAATGACAAGAATTTAAAATGTGCACCCACATCCTCATCTCATAATAACGACGGCATAATTGCGGTGTGCTTACTTCCGTCCTCCTTGCTTTTCAGTACTTTGACAGAACTGAAAAAATCACAAAAACACTCCATTACGTGTGAACGTTTAGTTGTGAGCTGTGGAAAGTGCTTTCCTTGGGTGTCAGTGCTTGCGTGTGCAATGAACAGAAAGGTGCAGGTAGGAATCCCACTTCAGTAAATAGTGGACATTATGTATGGGTGGATAAGGATGTCTTGCACAAATAAATAAGATCTACTATTCCGCTGTCTGTAAGAACATTAGTTCTGGGAGGAGAATCCCAGCAAGCAAGCAAACGGAGCCCACTGGCCGTACACTTGTGGCCCATCGGCACTACTGTACATCTGTACTGTACGGTGTTTGCAAATCGACAACATCAGCAGTCCCCAAGCGGACTGTTGAGACAAGTCAGTTGAGATGGGGACCGCTGAAGAGCCCATTTCCGGAGCGCCGACGGACCGACAGCCGTCACCGGGATTGCTGAGATAATCCGACACTCCCAGTCTGAGTAAGGAAAGCGCCCTTAACCCTTGTGTGGTGTTCGTGTTTTTGTTACTCACCCAGTGTTCGCGGGTCTGGTGGACCCACAACATTATTTGGTTTTTAAAACAATAAAGCCATAACAATTTACGTAAAAATACTTCACAGATATTGACTTTATCTCAATTACAAGCAATATAGACAGCATATATGGTTAATATTGACCATTTACCTCTGCTAGATCACATTTATCAATACAAGTGATATTTGTTTTTTGTGATAAAATGTGATTTTAGTGTTTTTTTACATTTGTAACCCAGGTTAGGGGAAATGCCTTCTGCAAGCAAAGATTAATGATTTGTGTTTAAGTATAGGAATTTTCAGCTTCACTTGAAACACAAGCCGGAGCTTTATAGCGATAGCTCAAGACGCGCCTGAAATAAAAAGGGCCGTGGATCTGTGGCAACCAGTTGGAAACATCAAAACGATCACGATCGCTGAAACAATTGTGATACTTTGACTTTAAATCTAAGTGGAGCTCACGCACGCATACACACACACACACACTTCGCTTCTTTATGAAATTCCAGTGTAATTAAGTAATACATAATCTAAGAAATAAACACATATACGTGCAGAAATATTCTCTTGGTGCTCACAGCCATCAGTCAGGATAATAACTACCAGATATTGTGTGTATTCTAGGAGTGTGACGAGAAGCCCAGCCAAACACAAATGTGTGTGAGTGCACGTGTCTGGATACATTCAGACAGAAGAACCAGATACTCATACACAGATCTGAAATATCACTTACTGCACTAAACACCGCGCCCAGGCATCACTAGAAATTCTCAGCACACTGGTATTCTGTACATTCTCACAATTTCCAACCGTGAAAATACGTGCAAAAGATATTTTGAGTATATGGTTCTCCTGGCATGCCTGAAAGAGCAAACCTGCAAACCTGCCACGCTGGCGTCATTGTTTTGAGCACCGTGCATGTGAGTCAGCGAGCGCAAACGTTAGTAACGTTAGTTTTGGATCGTTTAAACACTGAGATTTCTGTGCCCGTGTAGGCAAAGCTCCTGTGTTCCAGGAACACGTGTCCATTCCCACACAAAACTCAGCGGAGCGTGGAACGTGCGGGCCGCCGGCCGCCGGGGGGAGGGGCGCCGACGAGGGAGCTGGTTCGGGTCGCGCATAAAGGGGGCGTAGGGTCAAACGGAGGGATCCACTACGCAAAGCGTTCTGTGTGAACCGCGCCAGGGGTGCGTCCGAAAACTCACAAATATCCTTCCTTCCTTCCTCCCTTCACGGCCTGGAAGTTTATGAAAAACCGCCATATCAAAGAGTGTCTGACTTGCTCAAGGGGAAAAGGAAGGAAGCATTGCAGGATCTCCCTGGCTTCCACTGGTGACGGATGCACATCTGAATCATCACAGACTTTTTGTGATTTCGCTGACATCAGGATCCAGAACGACTTCGGACACAGTGGCAGACGAACCGGCTGTCTGGCCAGAATTCGAATGGGTTCTCGCAATGTGTCCTGTTTGTTTGGAGCATGTCCCAATTCCGACAAACGGATTCCTCTGCTCTCACTGTCTGCTGACCCCGCCCCTTTCCTTGTTACTCTGTGATGTGTTCAGGCTGATTCCTCTGCCCTCAGTGTCTGCTGACCCCGCCCCTTTCCTTGTTACTCTGTGATGCGTTCAGGCTGATTCCTCTGCTCTCAGTGTCTGCTGACCCCGCCCCTTTCCTTGTTACTCTGTGATGCGTTCAGGCTGATTCCTCTGCCCTCAGTGTCTGCTGACCCCGCCCCTTTCCTCGTTACCCTGTGAGGCGTTCAGAGAGAAACAAGGAAAGGAGGCAGGGGAAGCAAACCAAGAAAGCAGTTAAAGAATTTGTATGCAGTGTGGTTTTTTCGGCGATGCCGACTACTCTCCCCTGCGGATCAATTTCCGCACGCGGCTCGTTTTCTGAATGCGCAGAGTGGCGGCGCCGCACTATCAGATGGACACCGGGCCACTGGGAGAACTCGTGTTAATATTTTTAATTTCTTTTTGCAAGCAACAGGCATATTGGAACTCGCACACGAGTGGGTAGATAGAGAGAGATGACACAGGCAGGCAGGCAGACAGACCGACGGACTGACGGGCGGCGGAGGGAGACGGGACAAAGCGACAGCACCTGCGTGGATACGTACCCAGTAGGTCTGAGTCGAGAGTGTGTGGGAGAGTGTGGGAGAAAGACAGTGAGAGAGGGAGGGAAGACAGAATGAAAAAGAGAGAAAAGGCCGGATCAGACTCAGACAGTCAGACAGAGAGCAAGTTCCGAGCACCAATGCCGAGGGGGTCAGTCACCCCCCACATCCTCAGGGCTCTACCTAAATATATCTGGTAGAACTGGGACAAATACACATTGAAATACTGGTAACAATTCACATGAATTACACGCCATAAAGTGTATATAACCCCTGTCATCATAACCACCCACGGCTGCGCATAACAGCTTTTGACTGTCACAGCAATGTCATACCGTATGCAGCAATAAATCCGAAAGTTATTTAGAATCTGTCTTTTACTGTGACAATATTATGACATTTTGTAAGCTGTAATACACTGTCGTGACTGGTTACGATGTGTTATGTCATGTTTATGGCAGCATTTGTAGGCTGTACTGCATATTTTTCAAGTGTTACAAAGATACTGTAACTCTTTAAATGATGAGTAATATGTGAGCCACATTTTTCAAAACTTAGTACACTGCCTGGCCAAAAAAAAAAGTCGCCGTTGCACCCGTCATGCATAGTGCCCACTGTACAAACCTCTGGAGGCAGTGTTATGATCTGGGGTTGCTTCAATTGGTCAGGTCTAGGCTCAGCAACGTTATGCAGCAATAAAGGCAATTAATTCAGCTGAGTACCTGAATGTACTGAATGACCAGGTTATCCCATCAATGGGCATATTCCAGGACGACAATGCCAAGATTCTGTCTTTGAAAATTGGTGAAAATCAATGTTTCTTTTAACCATTTTTGTTAACCCAGTTCTGTTTACTTATTAGTACCTGTGAAACTATTAATCTAGGTAAAATATACTGAGGATTTTTAAAGCAATACAGAAATAAACTTTTATGTAAAAATATTCAATACAAATGATCTTTATCTCAATTCCAAACAATATGAACATTTAACAATGAAAGTGTTATTAATTTTTTGTGTAAGAGAAATTCACAGAGATCAGAACTATTTGAGAATTAGTCATTTATTTTGTATTTTTTGTATTTTTTTATTTTTTTCCCGCCACCACCCCCCCTCTTCGGAGGTCAACTTTATTTTTATAGTGTTATTTACAAAAAGGTTTTGTGCTGGAGCCTCTCTAAGGGAGGGAAAACTAAATTAAGTAAAGTTAAAGGTTGTATCAGCGATTTTGGGTGACGTCACTTCTGAAGCGAAATCCCAAACAAACAGAGCCAGCTCCAGCTCAGAGCCAATTATGTTATGTTTTAAAAAATAGTGTTCAAGCATCCAGAATTATAACCACGTTAATAACGTTTGTAAGAAACCAAACCGTTTGTAAATCCGTCAAGATTTCAGCGAGATAAGAGTATTAGCGTATTAGTATCACCCACCCCTTGTCGGTGATTGGTTGGAATACTGTTTATTTTGGTTTTGAGTGGTTGGTAGTACCATTTGTTTTTGTGTACGATCTCGGAGCATAGGCTGCCTACAGAGACGCGTTTTTTTGACGGCCTGCTTATGGGGCGGGCAGCTAGTGGATCGTGAGGAAAAATCAGATGAATGTGATCATTTATGTTTCGACCCAAAATCGCTGATACAACCTTTAAGCAAACAAAATATCATAAAACAAGACAATACAACAACAACAAAAAAGTGGATAGGGGGAGATGTACTAATGTAGAAATATAATAGTAATAATGAAATGTTATGTATGTGTATGAGTATGTGTATGAGTGTGTGATGCATGTGTGCGTGCATGCGTGTGTGCGTGAGAGAAGGGCGGGGTTGGCTAACAGGCAAGTTCAGGTGGAATTGTAGGTTATTGGTAAATTAAGGGTATTGATAAATGGTTCCCAGTTCTCTCTAAATTGCAACATTTTATTGTGGATAGAGGCAGTTATTTTCTCCATTGAAATGTATTCTATTAGAAGATTTAACCAATGTGTTGTATTTAATGTATTTCTGGTTTTCCAGTGTAAGAGGATGGTTTTTTTGGCAATAGTTAAGGCTGTAAGTAAGGACTTGGTGTTTTGGATTGTTGGTGTGATTACTGAGATGTCTCCCAGTAGGCAGAATTAGTTGAGAATTAGTCATTGAAGCAGAAGGTGGGTTTTGATAAACTGAACAGACTCACTAAACGAATTGAACGTTACAGGCTCTGAATCTCAGACTCACTAACTGAACTGAACATTACAGGCTCTGTCTCTCAGACTCACAAACTGAACTGGGGTGCGTTTCCCTAAAGCATCTTAACTTAAGACGCTCTTAGATTAACGATTACTCCAGACCAGTCGTAGACGGTTAAGTGCATTTTAGAAGCCCATAAATCACATACTTTGATACTGAGTTTTCGTGTTAGTTAATTTAATTTTACGTTTACCATAACCACTGTTTGTTTTTATAGTGATGTCACATGCAACAATATTTACGTTTATTTATTTTTAATTTACTTGCTTTTATATATTTGGAAATTACCCATAAAAGCCATTCCTTAAATAGCCCTATAAATGAAAAAGATTTTATTTCAAAAGAAACTCTGACGTGCCTAACCGGCCATGTATTGGGCATCACAGTGGGGTTCGCGTCTCCCTATCTATCGTCCCTCCTCCTCTCGTATCAGCAGCTCCACAGACAGAAGTACAGAGATGTAAAATCCAGGGGTCAGAAAGTAAAAGTCCTGCTATGCGTTTCTGCCACCCATTAACTCAGCCAGCTGATTTCACTAATTAGTTCTACCTCCTGGCTGAAGAATTGTGCTAATTAGCAAATCCAGGTGATTGGAAGTAAATACTGGGGAGGACTTTTAACTTTCTGAACCCGGATTTTACACCTCTGGTTAAGTAGCACTTAAAAGGTGACTGCACGTTCACGCTTTGAGAACTGTTTAGGGAACCGCGTGTTACAAATTAAAGAGTCATCGTAGAAGCGCTCGTTGATTTTGCACTTAACCCTAAGATTGATCGTTATCGGGAAACGCGGCCCTGAACGTTATAGGCTCTGTCTCTCAGACTCACTAACTTAACTGAGCGTTACAGGCTCTGTCTCTCAGACTCACTAACTGAACTGAATGTTACAGCCTCTGTCTCTCAGACTCACTAACTTAACTGAGCGTTACAGGCTCTGTCTCTCAGACTCACTAACTGAACTGAATGTTACAGCCTCTGTCTCTCAGACTCACTAACTTAACTGAGCGTTACAGGCTCTGTCTCTCAGACTCACTAACTTAACTGAGCGTTACAGGCTCTGTCTCTCAGACTCACTAACTGGACTGAACGTTACAACCTCTGTCTCTCAGACTCACTAACTGAACTGAACGTTATAGGCTCTGTCTCTCAGACTCACTAACTTAACTGAGCGTTACAGGCTCTGTCTCTCAGACTCACTAACTGAACTGAATGTTACAGGCTCTGTCACTCAGACTCACTAACTTAACTGAGCGTTACAGGGTCTGTCTCTCAGACTCACTAACTGAACTGAATGTTACAGCCTCTGTCTCTCAGACTCACTAACTTAACTGAGCGTTACAGGCTCTGTCTCTCAGACTCACTAACTGAACTGAATGTTACAGGCTCTGTCACTCAGACTCACTAACTTAACTGAACGTTAAAGGCTCTGAATCTCAGTGCTATCTCAGAACAATAACCATTACAGCTTAGCTATTAGCCCCCAGTTGTTTCTGTGTTCTCAGGCAGGCACGGGTGAATAAAGACTTCCTGTTTTCAGACCTCTAGACAAGCTTGTGCTTGGTATCCATTCACACCCTCTGTTTTTATGCTGGTAGAAATTGCACGGTCACTGAAAGAGCTTCTTTATTTTAACATCACATGCCACACAGTCATCTCCTTTCGGTTCACTTTAGATATGAAAAGATAAGTCATTATTAAAGTTAGAGTTTCAGTCATCCCCTGCCGGGATGTGCGCATATAGAACAACACAGAGGAACGACAGGGGACCTGAAAATTTAGTTTATAGCCATAGGACAGTGTGCAGAGTAAGAGAGGGTGTTAGACAGCAGCCCAGTCTGACTGGGACACTGAGAATGTGTGTGTGTGTGTGTGTGTGTGTGTGTGTGTGGAGTCTTACCTAGGCTGGAGCAGGTGTTGGAGCGCTCTATGATGGTGTGTGTGTGTGTGTGTGTGTGTGTGTGTAGAGTCTTACCTAGGCTGGAGCAGGTGTTGGAGCGCTCTATGATGGTGTGTGTGTGTGTGTGTGTGTGTGTGTGTGTGTGTGTGTGTGTGTGTGTGTGTGTGTGTGTGTGTGTATATAGAGTCTTACCTAGGCTGGAGCGGGTGTTGGAACGCTCTATGATGGTGTGTGTGTGTGTGTGTGTGTGTGTGTGTGTGTGTGTGTGTGTGTGTGTGTGTGTGTGTATAGAGTCTTACCTAGGCCAGAGCGGGTGTTGGAGTGCTCTATGACAGTGTGTGTGTGTGTGTATGGAGTCTTACCTAGGCTGGAGCAGGTGTTGGAGCGCTCTATGATGGTGTGTGTGTGTGTGTGTGTGTAGAGTCTTACCTAGGCTGGAGCAGGTGTTGGAGCGCTCTATGATGGTGTGTGTGTGTGTGTGTGTGTGTGTGTGTGTGTGTGTGTGTGTGTGTATATAGAGTCTTACCTAGGCTGGAGCGGGTGTTGGAACGCTCTATGATGGTGTGTGTGTGTGTGTGTGTGTGTGTAGAGTCTTACCTAGGACAGAGCGGGTGTTGGAGTGCTCTATGACAGTGTGTGTGTGTGTGTATGGAGTCTTACCTAGGCTGGAGCGGTTGTTGGAGCGCTCTACGATGGCGTGTTTGCTGGGGTTGTTGAGGACAGAGCGCTTGGCCAGGGAGATGTCCGCTGTTACCCGGGTGATGGATATCCTGACCGGCAAACACGGAACACAGCATGACCAAGACTGCATTACCAATACCGTGTAAACAACACTGGAACTAAGGCATTAACACTCACACAAAACACTGGAGCTAAGGCATTAACACACGCGTGCACACACACACACAAAACACTGCACAACCAACACCAAATCACCAACATTGGAGTGCATGGGGAGACCACGTGCCACAGTGTGTAGGGTGGCCTACTCTCAACCCATATACCAATCCCCTCATTGACTTCCTGCACTGGCACTTCCTGTACTGTGATCCCATCTCTATCTGTAACCCTGGCTGTGTCCGAATCAGTGCACTTCTATACTATTGAGTATGTTTTTGAGTACACTGGATGGTAAAGTTAATTAAGATAAATTTTCTCGAAATGTAGCGTACTTAAAATCCCAGGATGATATACTTATTTCCGGGGTTTCATGGAGTATATTCGGGAGCATACTTTTCGGGAAGTAAACATTTTGGTCCCATAAATATGACATGCAGCTTTGCTTTAAAAATGAGGCACAGTTTTGCTGACTTTTTCCTTCAACAACAACAACACGTGAGATGGCTGTGCAAGGGCGGGACATCTTAGAACACTTCCACAGTATGGTTGGAAAATAGTATGGATTTTTTGCACACTGCATGTTGTGTACTAAACAGTATACAGTAAACACAGTACACAGGATCAGCTTTCCCCCATCTGAATAAAGTTAAAAAAAATCACAAGGAGGGCAGACTGTGCCCTTTAACAGAAACAATGGAGTTCACACAGCACACACGATCAACACAAACAGAGAACACAACATGACCAACACTGGAGCTAAACAATCACCATTAAATTCAATGTTGTTATGTATGGTAAGAGTATTATTAATTTCCCCATATTTTCATTTTTGGAAAGCCTAATCACATCCCGGCCTGTCCCATCACTGCAACATCCTCTTCTAATTTGGAAGGGTGGCATACTTGTACATGTCCTCAAAAACCCAGTAGCCAGCTGACTGCTCTCTTCAAACCAGAAGATCGGAGCAGGCGGGAGGCATGTGGCAGACTGACCACAGGGGGCGCTATTGAGTGATTCTGACACTCTTACTCCCTGAGTGATGCTTTCATGGCTAGATACTCAAACCTAGCCCTGGAGATCAGTTGTACTGCCGGTTTTCTTTTTTACCTGATCGCTAATTTATGAATTAATGTCACTGATTGGCCAGAGATTCTACACACCTGGTGTTCAGGTGTAAATCAGTCCCTGGTTAAAGGGAAGGATGAAAACCAGCAGTGCTGCTGGCCTCCAGGGCCAGATTTGAGTAGCTTGCTTTAGTGAATAACATGTCACCATGCAGGGCTGCTGTTTGGTACAATAGAAAGCTTGCATCATCAGTTGTGTCCTGTCAAAGTTCTGAGACTAACAAAGTTAATTCAAAACAATCATCTGACAAACTTGCCACTCAAATATAATGCACTAAACAGTTTTCCTAATTTCCTGAAAAATGAATTGTGACTTCCTGTTCACTCTCCCGGAATCTTTGCTCAGGAATTTGTAGAGACTCACCTGCCCTCAAACTTGTGTTTGAGAAAGTCAAAGAGAGCCTTTTGCATCATGTCAGTTACCTGATGAGCAGAGGACAAGAAACTGAGTCAGTTTTGTAAGTAGGTATTCATTTAGCAGTAGGGATGGGAATCGTTAGATTTTATTGATACCGATGCCATTATCGATTCCGCTTATCGATCCGATTCTTTATCGATTCCTTTATCGATTCCTTAAATATTATTTGCTCCCAGGCTATTAAAAGACCAACTATTACTATTGGGTGGTCATCTAAAATGGATTCAATGACACAATATTTATAAAGTATAAAGCATTCATTTTTCATTCATATTTCTTAGTCATATCATGGAAAATATTTATCTGCTATGTTTATGCCTGCACAAGTGGCAGAGCATCCAATAAAACAGTCAGAATTGCATAATTCTGTAAATTGAAATGGCATTATAAATGTCATTTGGCTTGATCAATATGAGTGCTTAAAAATATCAGACGTCAAAGAAAATAAGAGACACCGGAAAATAATGAAAAAGGACGCGAGAAGAGAGGATAAATTATCAGTTTAACTGATAAAAAAAGATGGCTAAAATATTGTTGTTTAACTGCTGCTCTGTGATTTGGATATTTAGTAGTTTCATTCTCTAACGAAGATCGCAAACTTTTCTTCTGAGTTAGTTACGCTCCTAGGTGTGTTTCATAAGCTGCACCGTAACATTTGTGTTGGTTTCTGTATTATCAGAACAGCTTCTCCCCTATCTCATTTAGCCGATACATTTACAGTCAAGCCGGAAAGTCTGCACACCCCTTTCACCTTCTCCACGTTTTATTACGTTACAGACATATTCTACAATAGATTGAGTTCATTTTTTGTCTCACAATTCTACACAAAATAGCCCATAATGACAAAGTGAAAACAGGTTTGTAGATATTTGTGCTAATTTATTAAAAATCTAAATGTAAAATATCATATGTACACCCAAAAGTGAGCTGGAGTGCATTTTGTTTCCACTGATACTGCTTGAGATGTTTCTACAACTTAATTGGAGTCCACCTGTGATAAATGCAATTGATTGGACATGATTGGGGATTGCCAACACCTGCCTATATAAGGTCCCACAGTTGACAGTGCATGTCAGAGCAAACTCCAAGCCATGGGGTCAAAGGAATTATCTGCAGACCTCAGAAACAGGATTGTGTCAAGGCATAGATCTGGAGAAGGGTACGGAAAAATCTCTGCAGCTTTACAGGTCCCAAAGAGCACAGTGGCCACCATCATTCGTAAATGGAAGAAGTTTGGAACCACCAAGAATCTTCCTAGACCAGGCCGCCCAGCCAAACTGAGCAATCGGGGAAGACGGGCCTTGGCCAGGGAGGTGAGCAGGAACCCGAGGGTCACTCTGACAGAGCTCCAGCGTATCCTTGTGGAGATGGGAGAACCTTTCAGAAGATCAACCATCCAGGCAGCACTCCACCAATCAGGCCTTTATGGTAGAGTGGCCAGACGGAAGCCCCTCCTTAGTAAAAGGCACATCACAGCCCGCTTGGAGTTTGCCTAAAGGCACCTAGAGGACGCTCAAACCATGAGAATCAAGATTCTCTGGTCTGATGAAACCAAAATTGAAGTTTTTGGGCTGAATACCAAGCGTCACGTCTGGAGGAAACCAGGCACCGCTCATCATCTGGCTAATACCATCCCTACAGTGAAGCATGGCAGTGGCAGCATCATGATGTGGGGATGTTTTTCAGCATCGGGAACGGGGCGACTAGTCCTGATAAAGGGAAAGATGAATGCAGCTAAGTACACAGAGATCCTTGAAGAAAACCTGCTCCAGAGCGCTCTGGACCTCAGACTGGGGTGAAGGTTTACCTTCCAACATGACAACGACCCGAAGCACACAGCCAAGAGAACAAAGGAGTGGCTTCAGAGAAAGTCTGTGCATGTCCTTGAGTGGCCCAGCCAGAGCCCAGACCTGAATCCAATTGAACATCTGTGGAAATAGCTGAAAATGGCTGTGTACCGACGCTCCCCATCCAACCTGACGGAGCTTGCAATGATATGCCAAGAGGAATGGGCAAAAATGTCCAGAAACAAGTGTGCCAAGCTCGTAGCTTCTTTCCCAAGACGCCTTGAAGCTGTAATCGCTGCCAAAGGTGCAGCAACCAAGTATTCGGCTAAGGGTGTGTACAGATATCTAAATAACCTTTGTCAGTAAAATAAAATTGCATATTTTCTAAAAACCTGTTTTCACTTCGTCATTATTGGCTATTGTGTGTAGATGTTTGAGCTAAAAAATGAACTCAATCTATTGTAGTATAAGTCTGTAACGTAATAAAACGTGGAGAAGGTGAAAGGGGTGTGCAGACGTTCCGGCTTGACTGTACATGGAAGAAAGATGAGATCTTTAACGTTACCTGAGGCAAGCTGGCTTCTCTTATTAGCTGAAGATGACGAAGATTGAAGATTATCATTAAGCTAATTTAGGTTAGTTATTCGCTTTCCAAATCTAGGCTACTCATCTGTGAGTCGCCAAGCAGGCAATCGTTGTCAGATTAGTCTACCGCCAATCAAAACACTGTAGTTTTACACTTGTAGTTGGTTATAGACTCCGGAGGGAAGTCCACACACTCCACAAATCTGTTATAGTTCTGAATAGTTGATCATTTCCAAAGACGGATCACAAAATGGAGCTTCCGCGAACACATTTTCTATAGATTTTTAAATGACAGTAGCATTAGTTTTTTAAAAATGACGTTTACATTTTATATTTTCAGACGGGGCGCCAAACTCTGCCTGCCATCATGACGTGACGTTGTTTTGCTATGCGTAGCTGTCGGGAATACATGCTGGAATCGATAAGAGAATCGATAAGCTCGAAGGCGTACGATTCCGAGGAATCTCGATTCCCACCCCTATTTAGCAGTCACCTTGTGTAACATTCTGTCCATGATACTGTATCAACATCATATGACCACACTGTATGAGCTGTCTGGGTTTAACATCATATGACCACACTGTTTGAGCTGTCTGGGTATAACATCATATCACCACACTATATGAGCTGTCTGGGTATAACATCATATCACCACACTATATGAGCTGTCTGGGTTTAACATCATATCACCACACTATATGAGCTGTCTGGGTATAACATCATATCACCACACTGTATGAGCTGTCTGGGTTTAACATCATATCACCACACTGTATGAGCTGTCTGGGTTTAACATCATATCACCACACTGTATGAGCTGTCTGGGTTTAACATCATATCACCACACGGTATGAGCTGTCTGGGTTTAACATCATATCACCACACTGTATGAGCTGTCTGGGTATAACATCATATCACCACACTATATGAGCTGTCTGGGTTTAACATCATATCACCACACTATATGAGCTGTCTGGGTTTAACATCATATCACCACACTGTATGAGCTGTCTGGGTATAACATCATATCACCACACTATATGAGCTGTCTGGGTTTAACATCATATCACCACACTGTATGAGCTGTCTGGGGTTTTTTTTTTAGTAAGAAAAGACGTGCTCCACTCTCAAGATATATATGCTTACGCATTCAATAAGAAAAGAAAACGGCCAGCACTCTCCAGTATGAATTTTAATTTTAATAGCAGCAGTCACGAACGCGTTTTGGCTAGCCTTCATCAGAGTTTTTTTTTTTTTACCACAATAGGCTGCTGTAACAACTATCAGCCGCTTCCTGTTCTCTGTGGTACCAGAAACAAGAAAAGGTGAAAACATTATGAAGGTTTACCATCTGGGCATGTGCACAATAAACCCATCAGTGATATGTTTTCACATGACTAATGAGGAACAGAAGTTTATAAGGAAACCATGTCACGTTACAGTAGGCTACATAAAGAGAAATGATACAACAGATTTGATGACTTAAGTAAGAACACAAGTGAAAGCTTTGAGAACCAGCAGCTGATGATTTAGCAGTTTACCTCATAGCCCTTGAGGGAGGGGCCCACTAGGATTATGGGTCTCATGGAAGGTACGACATCATAAGGGGGGACATGTTCCATCTGGACCACGGGAAAGACCAAAGGAAAGGGGTTGGATAAAACATTTACACACAAAACATACAATCTATTTAACACAAAATATACAACCTATTTGTACCAAAAACGTACAATCTATTTATCAAGATAGGAAATCCCCTACAAATGTCACGCAAAATTACATTTTTTATATATTTTGTAAACCGGGGGACAGCTGTGGGTAAACTATTAGGTCTAAACTAAAGCAGGGCGGCTTCAGGTTAAACCAGTTGGTTTATACGTTTGTTTATTTAAAACCACTAGTCATATACTGTACATTTGTGTTTTGTGGTTTTCTTGCTGCCCACATAGCATTATAGCCAAACAACACAATTTTCACCAGATAACAATGACAAGCTCAAAATTGGGTCATTCCAAATTTGGAAAAAGGCTGTGGGAACTGAAGTGATTTTTAAAAGCTGCGCATATACACATTAATTTTCCACACTATGCAGATGCTGCATTTATGGTGGGCCAGCATTAAGCCAGCTTGCTAGGGCTGACATTGAAGATTTAAACTAGGCCCATAATTCCTATGGCATTTTGTTAGATTTGTTAGTCTGTGCGTGTTTGTACTGCTGCCAAACTTCAGCTCAGTGCCTGAAAGCCAGAAAGATACTACTGATCAAACTGATCATTTGGCTTTGATGAGCCTGTCCTTTAGCCTTTCATTCATAAAGACTGGAACAGAGTTTTCAAATTACAACTGGGAGGAAGTGTCATTATCATTATCATTTTGATAATTTAAATTAATATGATGTACGTTACTTTTTTTTATTAAGAACTATATATTGAGCGCAAATAAACAGGAAATTGCTTAATTTGAGGGCATTAAATTACTTTCTACTTGTTTAATTGGGTTCAATCTGATTCCAGGGCACAGCCGGGTGTAGGTGTGGCAGCGCTGGAGGGTGATTGTGTCACAGCCCCGCCCGAAAGCAGGCCTGGTGCGACAGGGGAAAATCACACCGACACTGTGAGGCTTAAACTGAGCGTTCAAATGGAAAGTAAAACACTTTTGATAGCACGCCGCGGTCTTCGGCAAAGTTGCCCGCCCGCACTTCCTGGATCTCTCCTTTTTTCATTTCATAAAAAAATGGCAACGGGAGACATCGTATCTCAGAGAATACGAACCGCAGGGACTCACCGACTTCTGTTTCTGTTTAGCCGGACCGCCTATCATGGACACACACACCCCAAAGAGAGGGATAAAAAACACAGAGCACGTGTGTTATTGACAGCTTGGGAGGGGGGGACATTGGGAGGGGGAAGCCGGCAGGTGCTCACAGGAAGCTGACACAGGAAGCCATACTAGAGGACTGCAGGTGAGAACAGAGAGTATGTACATGTGTGCGCGCTGAGAATAAAGCGCAGGAAAGAGAAAGGGTTGCATAATCAAGGAAAGGCAAAAAATATCCTGCCCGAAGACAACTAGACACCCTTATGCAACAAGAATATATTTCACAGTATGTATGTGACTCCAACATGGAGGCTGAAGCAGATGGGCCGAATCCCTGCTACCTTTCTGTGTAGACAGGTAACTGTGCGTCATTTGTCACATTATGATAAAATAGGCCTTGCACCCTTATGCAACAAAAATTTTACATATATGAAAAAGATACTGTGATAAATTTTAAAATATACACATACACTCCAAATACATTTTCAAAAGATGCCAATATATTTTCTTTTTCTTTTTAAAAAAAATAATACATTATTCTATTGGTAATATTCAGATACATCACAACAGCAGTGGTAGTAATTGGTACGTTTAGAGTATGTTTTTGGAAATCGCTGATACGTGTGGTAATAATTTATGCTGAAATATTATCAGAACAGCCTTCCATTTTAACAAAGAAAGAAAAAAAAAGCCAATATATGAAATAAATTCTTGTTGCATAAGGGTGTATAGGGCAGGATATTTTTTGCCTTTCCTTGATTATGCAACACTTTCTCTTTCCTGCGCTTTATTCTCAGCACGCACACATGTACAACCTGCATGTCCCACGTGACTGCCAGCCAGCTCACCCTTCCCACACACACACACACACACACACACACACACGGCGCTCACCGTTACCACAGTGACCAGAGACAAAAGGAGGGGTGGGGTGTTTAGAGTAGGGGCGGTGGTTAGTGGGGCGGGGCTGGAGGGAGACTTGGGAACAGCAGCAGCAGCAGGGCAGGGCCCCAGCGGGATGGGCGTCCTCCCTGGCATTACCTTCTTAAAGAAGGGGAGGCGGTGGGCGTTGGCCTGGGGGGGAGGTGACGCTGCCTGCACTGGCCCTGGGGGACCGGGACTCAGCCTGGGGCTCAATGGGCTCCTCCGAATCCAGGTCCAGGGGCTCAACGTCAAAACCCACCGTGGACATTTCCACATGAGCTGGTGGGCAGGGCCAGGTGGGGTGGGTTGGGGGAGGCAGGGGGGGAGGGGCGGGAGGGCGTCATGGGAACCAGGTCAATATAGGAGGGAGAAAAGGGAGAGAGAGGGAGAAGAGGAGGGAAAGGAAGAAGAGTGGAAGGGAGGAAGGTAAGAACAAAGAGGATGTGAACATGGCGAGGAAAGGTAGGATGACAGAGAAAGAGAGAGAGAGACAGGAACACAGAAAGAGAAAGAGAGCAGGAGGAGAGGAAAGGCATGGATCAGATTTGGTGAAATACAGGTAAATACCCAGGTGTTAAAAACAGATGCGGAGAAAACACACAGAGAGGAGCAACAGGAAGTGAAAAGACAAGGATTTTAACAAATGGCAACAGGATACGATGAGAGAATAATAATAATAATAATAATAATTATCTACCATCAGTCTAGAGATAGAAGTATATGAGGGTGACTGTATAAAAGAGGTAAAAAAGTAGAAAGAGACACTGAGAGAAAGAAAGAGAGGGAGATATGCAGGGCTGGTGGGTAAGGTATCTAGGTTTGGGGGCGAGGCACTCAGATATAGATGTGGGGGTTTGTACAGGGTGCTAGGGGTGGGACAGGGATGAACAGCAGGGATTCGGGGTCTCCCAGGATACGGGCCAGGTTTTGTGGGGGGGGCGCATAAACTCAGGGGAGGCACTGATTATCATGCAGCCAATTGAGCAATCCCACACCACTACAACAGCGTGGAGGCCGTTGAAACAGAGGTGTCTTTCACACCGAACAGGCGCCGATGACTTACACGCTGTTGGCTTTGGCTGAATTAGAGCACCGGCTTGGATGGCTGATGGTAAAACCTGGAATTGCTCTAAAGTTTTACAGTTTTCTGCTCTGATATTCAATTTTATTTGTATAGCGCTTTTTACAGAGAACTGTCACAAAGACGCTGCACAGGGAAACAGAAGGAAAATTGAGCAAAAAACCAGGCCATAGCCCCCAACCAGCAAAATGAGGTAAAAAAAAAAAAAAAGTCCACATTTTCCCCATCCTCCTTATAATATCTCTTTTCTATGTCCTGGGGACATGTTTTTCATTGACATTTTTTTTTACAATTGCCACTCTATTTTCAGATCAGAAAGCATTGAGCTCTCTTCAAGAAACAATAAGAATTTTGAGACTGGACTGATGTTATCATTAACAGTGTTTAGTACAGCTGGCAGATAAAACACAAAAACGTTTCCTGTTCTAGATCACTTCCTGTGCTTCATACTAATGACAGGAAGTGAAAAATCACATTCTTCAAAATACACTCAGAGTAATGGTATGCCTTTTAAAAGGCTTCATTATGAGCCCATTAACAGTGTAGGCAAGCTAAAGTACTGGACGTGATACAGTGTTGTCATTCTGTCATACAACAAGAGCAGCCCCTTTAACTGTTGTCAATTAGTCTGCACTCTTTATTTGAGTGTGGCCAATCCAATTTCCTGCTGGTGACATCATCCTTACCTGTGCTAGGGGGAGTGGGTCTGCGTGTTCCCGTGGCAACATCGCCGAGGCTGGAGCTTCCCCCAGACTTACTGTGATAAAAATAAGACGGTGACCGGCCGTGCAGTGCACTCATACACATACAACGCACAGATCATCTGAATGGGAAGAGAGTTTTTTGGGGTATACAGGGTGACAGTTCAAGGGAGATAGAGTAATTAAGCACACATATGAAATGAAGGGGGTGAGATGTTGTTATAAGACAGGGGTCCCCATCCCTGGAGCTGGACAGGTAGCCTACATGGTCGGCTGGTTTTTGTTGTTATTCTTAAAGCAGCTGATCACGCAGTTAACTCACCTCACCTGCTTTCTTGTTTGCAGGTTTTAAGGTAAAAAAAAAAGCTCCTGAGGCCGCAGAGCACAATTGTGTGTGATTCATAGGTGTGATAGCGCTGGTGTGACAGCGCTGGCGTGATAGCGTTGGCGTGACAGCGCTGGCGTGATAGCGCTGGCGTGATAGCGTTGGCGTGATAGCGCTGGCGTGATAGCGCTGGCGTGACAGCGCTGGCGTGACAGCGCTAGTGTGACAGCGCTGGTGTGATAGCGCTGGTGTGATAGCGCTGGTGTGACAGCGCTGGTGTGACAGCGCTGGTGTGATAGCGCTGGCGAGATAGCGCTGGCGTGATAGCGCTGGTGTGATAGCGCTGGTGTGATAGCGCTGGTGTGACAGCGCTGGTGTGATAGCGCTGGTGTGATAGCGCTGGTGTGACAGCGCTGGTGTGATAGCGCTGGTGTGATAGCGCTGGTGTGATAGCGCTGGCGAGATAGCGCTGGTGTGATAGCGCTGGTGTGACAGCGCTGGCGTGATAGCGCTGGTGTGATAGCGCTGGTGTGATAGCGCTGGTGTGACAGCGCTGGCGTGATAGCGTTGGCGTGATAGCGCTGGCGTGACAGCGCTGGCGTGACAGCGCTAGTGTGACAGCGCTGGTGTGATAGCGCTGGTGTGACAGTGCTGGTGTGATAGCGCTGGTGTGATAGCGCTGGTGTGACAGCGCTGGTGTGACAGCGCTGGCGAGATAGCGCTGGTGTGATAGCGCTGGTGTGATAGCGCTGGCGAGATAGCGCTGGTGTGACAGCGCTGGTGTGATAGCGCTGGTGTGATAGCGCTGGTGTGACAGCGCTGGTGTGATAGCGCTGGTGTGATAGCGCTGGTGTGACAGCGCTGGTGTGATAGCGCTGGTGTGATAGCGCTGGTGTGACAGCGCTGGTGTGACAGCGCTGGTGTGATAGCGCTGGCGAGATAGCGCTGGTGTGATAGCGCTGGTGTGACAGCGCTGGTGTGATAGCGCTGGCGAGATAGCGCTGGTGTGACAGCGCTGGTGTGATAGCGCTGGTGTGATAGCGCTGGAGAGATAGCGCTGGTGTGATAGCGCTGGTGTGATAGCGCTGGTGTGACAGCGCTGGTGTGACAGCGCTGGTGTGATAGCGCTGGTGTGATAGCGCTGGAGAGATAGCGCTGGTGTGATAGCGCTGGTGTGACAGCGCTGGTGTGACAGCGCTGGTGTGATAGCGCTGGTGTGATAGCGCTGGCGTGATAGCGCTGGTGTGATAGCGCTGGTGTGATAGCGCTGGCGTGATAGCGCTGGTGTGATAGCGCTGGTGTGATAGCGCTGGCGTGATAGCGCTGGTGTGATAGTGCTGGTGTGACAGCGCTGGCGTGATAGCGCTGGTGTGATAGCGTTGCTATAATAGCGCTGGTGTGACAGCCCTGGTGTGACAGCGCTGGCGTGATAGCGCTGGTGTGATAGAGCTGGTGTGATAGAGCTGGTGTGATAGAGCTGGTGTGAGGTACCTGGAGCTGAGACGGTTCTGTCTCATTCTCTGCTCCTGCAGCAGCCGGGTGTTCTCCAGCTTCACTGGGCTGGGGATGAAGCCCACCTCACAGCCCTCCTTCACCAGCCGCCCAATCCACCAGTCATTATTATACTTCTACACACACACACACAGATAACAAGAGCAGCTCTATGAGCATCCCTGGCTAAAGCCCAGTAACATTCACTGCATTATCAGTTTTAACAGCTTCTGCTGATGAACCTAGGCAATCGAACCTGTAGAGATGCATTCTCCCCTTGCAGTCTGGGAACAAGACTTACTGTAGCAGCGATAGGTGTGCCAGTGATGTGTCAGTTCGGACACAGGTCAGATTCTCAGTCGGCAGTTTTTGAGGAAGCGTGATGTATTTGACATACACCTCCTCTACTCCACTATTCAACCACTACCGTGTGTCTAAAAGTTCCTGTAATTCTACCCTGTGTCTTAAAGTTTGTTCACTGGTTTAGATCTCCGCCTTGATCACCTCCGGCCAGCCTTCAGTGTGTGGCGATTCATTATTAATTATTAGTTACACCCTGAAGAGTGGGCAGGTCGACAGCTCTGAACTGAACTTCCGCCAGGCAGAAAGCAGAGTGGTATAATCCTGACACACGAGAAGTTAATACACAAGCCATGTAATGACTCTCAGAGGATCCCTGCATGGACTGAGGAGTGGCCCTGAGTTTGACTGACAGCTGAATCCCCCTCCCCCCTGGACCTCTTTGATGTGCAGGAAGTCTTTGGCCTCAAAGGAGATGGCCATGCCCGTCACAGGGACGTCATCATTAGGACCCGAGTTGTAGCCCACATTAGTCCTGACAGCAAAGGCAACAGGTTTGGTCTGTGGTAGGCAGAGAGGGGGGACGGAGGGAGAGGGAGAGCGAGAGCGAGAGAAAGAATATTAAATGAGGTGGGTGTGAACGACATTCTCCTCATGCTAACAGGTGGCTATTGGAAGATGGAAAAAGTTGGCCTGAATATCACATATGTCATAATGGGGTTTTATGACACTTTAATCCTTGTAGGTTTTTAGAAATTAAGCAGTTTGGCAACATCTATGTGTCGTGTTTTGTTCTGAACTGAATAGGGACAGTGAGTCAAACAGAATCTTAGGGTGTAAAAAATGACAGTATGGCACAAATAACTGTCAACACTTTGTGCTGGTTATGGGCCGCCGAGGACAGCGAGAGGTGATGATTAACAGGAGTGCACCAGGCCACACCCTCTCACCTTGGCCTTCTCGAGTGTTGCGAGGGCTTGTCTGTCGGCCTCCTTCCTCAGGGCCTCAGGATCCTCCTCCAGGGACACATCTGAGTCAGAGGGGCGGCTGGTGTAGGAGTCTGCAGAGCCCTGGGGCAGTGAGTGAGAGAGAAGGAACAGTTTAGTGTACACTCTCCCAGAGCCCTGGGGCTGGGGGCGAGAGAGAAGGAACAGTTTAGTGTACACTCTCCCAGAGCCCTGGGTCAGGGAGAAAGAGAGGGTACAGCTTAGTGTACACTCTCCCAGAGCCCTGGGGCAGTTAGTGAGAGAGAAGGAACAGCTTAGCACACACTCTCCCAGAACCCTGGGGCAGGGAGCAAGAGAGAAGGAACAGTTTAGTGTACACTCTCCCAGAGCCCTGGGTCAGGGAGAAAGAAAGGGAACAGTTTAGTGTACACTCTCCCAGAGCCCTGGGTCAGTGAGAAAGAAAGGGAACAGCTTAGTGTACACTCTCCCAGAGCCCTGGGGCAGTGAGAAAGAGAGGGAACAGCTTAGTGTACACTCTCCCAGAGCCCTGGGGCAGTGAGAAAGATAGGGAACAGCTTAGTGTACACTCTCCCAGAGCCCTGGGCCAGTGAGAAAGAAAGGGAACAGCTTAGTGTACACTCTCCCAGAGCCCTGGGGCAGTGAGAAAGAGAGGGAACAGCTTAGTGTACACTCTCCCAGAGCCCTGGGGCAGTGAGAAAGAAAGGGAACAGCTTAGTGTACACTCTCCCAGAGCCCTGGGGCAGTGAGAAAGAGAGGGAACAGCTTAGTGTACACTCTCCCAGAGCTCTGGGCCAGTGAGAAAGAAAGGGAACAGCTTAGTGTACACTCTCCCAGAGCCCTGGGGCAGTGAGAAAGAGAGGGAACAGCTTAGTGTACACTCTCCCAGAGCCCTGGGGCAGTGAGAAAGAAAGGGAACAGCTTAGTGTACACTCTTCCAGAGCCCTGGGGCAGTGAGAAAGAGAGGGAACAGCTTAGTGTACACTCTCCCAGAGCCCTGGGGCAGGGAGCGAGAGAGGGATTAGCATGACAAGAGAAAAGATGCCAGTGTATCATATAAATATGTGAGTGTGTGCATCCACGTGTGTGCATGCATATGCGTGTGTGTACAGTGTACAGCAAGCGCATGTTCAGCTGTTCAAGTTTCCCCACAGGCTGATAGATGGAAGCAGATTGCATGAGCCTCTGCTGTAAGCACCACTGTGCTGGATGAGAGAGGAGGAAGTAAACACTGTGTCCCTGTTTCACGCAGACACATGCACAAAACACACGCACGCACGCACGCACGCACGCACGCACGCACGCACGCACGCACGCACGCACGCACGCACGCACGCACGCACACAGCTCCTCCCTGCTGGGTGTACGGTTCGGTGTACTGATCCTGCTACTCAGTGTTCTATCGTGGGTGTGATCACACCTCCTAAAAAAGAGTGCTCACATTTAGCGCACGATAGAGAAAGGAGATATGTGACGCGGTATGTCAAAAGCAGGCGGAATTGGGCAGAGCTACGAACGGAGGAAAAGCTGCAAAATGCCTTGGGGGTGAATTTTAGCGTTTTTGAGATTTTTGAACATTTATGATGCTACAAATATTAAAAATGTTCTGTAAAAGTTTCAAACTGAAATTTCATCGACAAAGTATTTTTTTAAGCACTTTAGAGAGGCATGTCATTTCACAAAATGATGCCTTGTTCGAGATTTTGCTTGGAAATGACGCCAAATTTAGCGTAACTTCTAGCTCACTTGCTAACGTAAAATCGCATGATGATATTTTGCCAACATATTGGTTATTCAAACGGTATCTTTCTTGATTAAATAAACTATTAATTGATTATTAAAACAACAATAATCGTGAGCTTGTTTATGGATTACAACAGCCGCCCGATAATGGGCGCCCTTTCTTTGGCAGTCTCGTCTCATCTTAAAGACGTTAAAACGAAAAAAAAAAAAACACGTTATTGGCTTAAAAGTTAACATCGTTTTTGTAAAGAAATAAATCCAATGCGATTGAGCCTATCTCTTTTAAGCCAATGAACGATAGTTGTCTCCCCTTTTTTGACATTACTGTCTCATCTAAAAGACGTTAAAACAAAAAACTACCGGTCACGTCTACATGTTTAATATTGGCTTAAAACTTAGTTTATCGTTTTGTGAAGAAATAAACCCAATATCGACATCTTTCGGACTGTCAGGTAAACTATCCAGTTAGCCAGCTATTTTGACAACATATTGGTTATTCAAACGGTATCTTTCTTGATGAAATAAACTATTAATTGATTATTAAAACAACAATAATCGTGAGCTTGTTATGCACTAGCCTACAAGAGCCGCCCGATAAAGGGCGCCCCTTTTTTGACAGTACTTTCTAATCTAAAAGACGTTCAAACAAAAAAACTACCGGTCACATCTACATGGTTATTGGCTTAAAAGTTAGCTTATCGTTTTGTGAACCTAATATATATAATATGTTCAATGGTATGTGCCAGAATAATATCAGTATCGTATGTTGATCACAAAAATGTCTGGTTTCCGCCCGATAACAGGGTTCGGTATGCTAACATTGTTAACCAACTTGTTTTGTTTAAACTCAAACTTTAAAGGGCTATTTCTCAGTTTCGATGTTTCAGACGGTCCAATTTAAAATCTTAATAACTTCGCTTTGGAATATCCGATTTGAAAAAAGAAAGCGGAGTTGTAAAGTGCAAGGTCTATGTTTTACTAATATACCAATAACTCAAAATTGACCTCTTGCCCAATTCCGCCTGGTTTTGACATACCGCATCACATATATGCTATACAGGATTGAGGGAGTGTGACTGGTACAGAGGGACAGTGACTGGTAGCAGAGACAGTGACTGGTAGCAGAGACAGTGACTGGTAGCAGAGACAGTGACTGGTAGCAGGGACAGTGACTGGTAGCAGGGAGCAATGGAGGGGAGGGGGCTCTGTATTGGAGGGGAGGGGGGCTCTGTATTGGAGGGGAGGGGGGCTCTGTATTGGAGGGGAGGGGGGGTCTGTATTGGAGGGGAGGGGGCTCTGTATTGGAGGGGAGGGGGGCTCTGTATTGGAGGGGAGGGGGGCTCTGTATTGGAGGGGAGGGGGGCTCTGTATTGGAAAGTCCCAGGGGAGGAAATAGAGGGATTATCACACTGGGGACCAAAGCTCTGAGCACATTATTCCTCTAAGCTTACTCTTGCCTCCACCTCTTTCACTCACTCTCACTCACTCACTCACCGTCTCTTTCTGTCTCTCTCCCTCTCTATTCATTTATGTATCCCTCTCTCTCTCTACATAGCCCTGAGCCAGCTAGAGCGACAGGCATGTAAAATAGCCTATTGCACATTACATGCTTTAGCTTATTGTACATTTAAATTTCATTACAGCAGGGCCCTAACAGGTACTAAGTACTCAGATGCGTTCATAATAAGATGTCAAGACAAACAAGAAAAAAGTGAATATTTATTTGCTATGCGTGGTGTGGCTGGCCGTCCTCGTCCAGGCTGAATTATGGTTATGTACTTGACTCTTTATTTAAGGGCCCATTGAGAGGCATCTAGGGAGGGGCCATAACAATAATAAAATCCAAGGAAACTGCTTTATATTCCCCGTCCCGACGCTGTATTCTGGCAGATGGCATGCCTGCAATCTCAATCTCGGCTGCATTGGCCAGCCTCACTCATTGTGAGAGTGGCAAATCTAGCTATGCTTTCCCTCAGGGATCCTCTTCAAATATCTTATTTTCCTGGCAAAGCATCAAATCAATCATGTTCTCGTTGAGATATAAACCATTATAACGGTAACTCAAGTTTGCGATCTGTTAAGGCAGTGCTTGCTCAGCAAATGAGCATTTAACTAAATATCTTATGTACATTGCACGCGGGCTCTGAACATGCAACGTGGTAGACAGGGGAACTCAAACTCCTGTCCTGGCGGGTCGCGATACCCAGGTTTAGTCGTTTCATTTTACTCAGCGGCCAGTTTAAGCCTCCTGGATTTGAGCTTGAGATTCTTGCTCAGGAAGACCCAGTGACCTGCCCATCACTCAACACGTTTTGACAGCTGTTCCAATATCGGCCAGTCTTGAGCCCTCTGTGGGTACTGCACTCACAGATACAGAACAGTTCGTGCTCTCAGCTGATCCCAGTGAATAAAAGAGTACCTCTTGCTTAAGGCTGTCTCTGGGCAGGGCTAGTTTTCCTGCCTCCACAGGCATGTGCTGGAGTCCAACAGAAAAACAGCCCCCTGAAAAGAGCTTCTCATTCATATAATATGACACGGCTTGATTTACCTTGGCTCACCGAAAGCTAAACTCATTTTGCGTGAGTTTACTAGCCCCACATACGTTAAATCACTAGATCCCCTCACGCATTCACTTCTCAATAACGATACATCCTTTATCTCTTGCACAAACTATACTTTCCAACATCAGGTTGAAATGTGTGATCCTAATGAAGACCCAATACGGTTTGAGATGTCGATTGTCGTGGGGCAAATAACGTTTTTCTAGAAGCAATCGCGGTCGGCAGACTTTATTCTCATTTTTCACTTGCTACCTCAGTCTTACACCTACCTAACTTATTCAGACCTGTTAACTTCATGTTGTAAGATTAAGGAGGCCTACCAGGACAGGGCTAGTATGTGTGTATTGACTACTATTATCGGTGTTATGACTTAGCATTTGCACTGTTTGTTGTCTAAACACGTAGGTCTGCACCTGTTTCAGCTTCTCTGGATAAGACCTTTATTAAACACCTACATGTTAACCTGTGAATGTATTTACCCCTCCAGAGTTTTTTTTGGGGCGGGGGGGGGGGGGGGGGGGGGGGGTGCAAAAACATTCACAACCACAACATAGATTCGGCACAGACACATTTACACATTATTCTGGCGAGTTACGAATATTCATGAGTTACGAATACTTGGATTTCGAGTACTAATTTCCCCTAGCATCCAAAGAGTAATCACCAGTCCCTTCAAATTCTCCATATGGATCTCAACAGTGCTTTAATATAGCAGCAGTTTGATGCAGGTCAATGCTTTGTGGGTTGTGGGTTGTGCCCTGTGTTGTCCAATGTGACCGCACATTACAGCTAACCGGCGCACTGTTTAATATTGCATGCGCTGCACTCCCCCTATGGACCAGCTGTCCTGCCATTATGCTACCTGATATGCTCTTTTCACCCCGGTTTGGAGCGCCGACGGGGCCTTTGTGTCGCTTCCCCTGTCTTAGCGACACGGGAGAGCGCAGGAATGCGTCTCCGCTGAGGCGTGCCGCCGGCCGCCGGGCCTTTGCCTGTGAGCCCAGCTGCGCAGTCATGGCGCTTGAGGAGCGGGCGTCATGCGCACCTAGCGCAGGCAGACCACAACCAGACCGCAACCAGACCACGGGCAGACCAAAGGCAGATCGCAGCCAGGCCGCAGCCAGGCTGCAGCCAGACCGCAGGAAGACCACAGCCAAACCACAACCAGACTGCCCTGCAGGACTGCTGGCCACAATCACCGCCACTGTGGTCAGGGTTGCTTCACTACACTGAGGCCTACCATGACACTGTCAGATAATTCATCTCGCTTTCTCCAGGGCAGTTCTGCCAGAAACTGAGACCGATTTCTGATTAATTCACGTAGAATTTATCGTTTTAAAAATACATTTTCTTTTATTTTCCTTTGCTATTATACTCCATGGTCTTGGAATACTTGGCTCAGCCTGGTCAAGCTGGTGTCCCTATAAATGATTTTGACGACATGATAAACCATCACTCCACACAGCTGCCTGCGAGAAACCGTTAAGTTGCAGGAATCACGGCTACGGCCATATTTCCAATCTTCTCCATATGTTTTTAACGATGCACAATGCACAATGAATTGCCCATTAGGGTCAACTGACATTTATTGATCGATTGATTGAAAGTAATTGTTTCAGAGCTTTCTCCTGTATCAATGTGCAGCAGGCCGCAATTTCATCTGCTCTGTTAATTGCGACGTACGTACATATTGTGGGTGTGATGCCATTCGTGCACACTGGTAACTTCGTGCTACCACTGCTACGTCTTTCTTTTTTTTTCATTCTGGTAACACAATCACGTTGGAGTTGATGTTAAATTAACCCGGCCACAGCCTGCATAGCATCCACACCTTCATCCTGCAAAGAACTGAGGTCAATAAAAAGGTTCACCTCCGCTGAGGGTGATTCTGAATGTGGAGAAGCAGCACGGGGTACGAGGATCGGGGTACGGGGATTTTACCGGACAACAATTGTTCCTCCCGACCACCGGAACCCGCGTGCCTCGCGGTAACCCCTGACACGGATGACGGGCGCGCGGTTTTTTCGGCACTGGCTTCCTTTACGTAACGCGTCTTATTTTTCGCGCGTCAGTCACCCTCTCCGGACGACTGGAATGCCGACAGCTGTCTGGGCGCAGCTGAAAGGGTGAGTCATTAGGTGTGTTTGGTTTTAAAATAGAGGTGAGGGCGATATGCACGCCCTCACATGCATTATACATATAAGATTAGTATCTGAGGAGTCATTGCACACAGACCTGCGCGCACACGTTTCATTGTGAAAGTATTCTGAGCGCTCAGACCCTCAATCAATAGCTGAATGGTGTGTTATGATAGCCATTTCTTTCCATATAAAGTGAGAAATTGTCAGTACATTTTAAAAAGAAGTCATAACTCATGTAATGCCAGAACTTGAGGACAATTCAGTTTTATTTTCAAGGACACTGCGAGAAATTTGGCTACAACTGTAAACCAGCAATAGCTATTTTCCCATGACAGTACCACTCAGTTTCTAACACACACACAGACACATAGACACACACACACACACACACACACACACAAACAAACACCTCAACTCTCACACATTGAGTGTGAGACTGCACATTTGGACCCATGCTCACGCTCTCTTGCCCAGACCTGATTATCTCACACATCTGAAGGTGGATCAGTTTTGCTTCGTAATGCACGGTAATGTGCAATTAAAGTGACATGAGCTGGTGTCCATGCCAAATACCCTTCCTGTGCTTGGATGAAAAATGTCTCAGACGCTTTCAACTTTACTACATTGGGATCTGCGCATACCGTAGGTCCCCACCAATGCCCCCTCTATTTACAAAAACACATTTAGCATGGGGTCGGAGGTCTTCATTGTTAAAGAGAATAGAGGCAGGCCCAGACACGAAGAGCTGCAGCCTAAAATATAACAGGGCTGCCTGCCACCACTGGCCTAAAATACTGTGGGTGATGGGTCCGGCTGGTGGGGGTGGGGTGATTTGCCATTTGAATGTTTTGGCTAGAAAAGTAATAGTGATAGGTTTACAACTCAACAATTTACTTGAACAAATATTAATATCACACTCAGTACACTATGACACTAATGTACACTGAGAAGGTATTTTCTTGACACATTGGAGGGAGCCTAATGGTAACCCCTGCCGATACACTGAAGCCTTTCCCCCATTAAAGACAGTAAACTGTAAAGAGATCAAACTCTGTCTATGAAAAATGCTACAGCTCGCTTCTTTTCAATATATCTCTTCCATGGCAAGCTATTTGCTTTAATTTCTCAGGCGTAGCCCACTAGCTACGCATGCGGTCTATATGTACGACACCATGAGGGCAGGCAAATGCACACAAGAGGCTCCGTGGGGCGTTAGAGTAATGGAATTCTGGGATACAAGTGTGCATGTGTGCCCCCACAGCAGGTGACGGCAGCATGGAATCCTGGGATATAAGGGCGGGTGCGTGTGTACCCACAGCAGGTAAAGGCAGCATGGAATCCTGGGATATAAGGGCGGGGAGCGTGTGTACCCACAGCAGGTAACGGCAGCATGTTTCAGAGCCATATAGACTCGGCGTGCTGAGGACAAGCGAACGAAAAAAGCGCAGAGCCACGGTACCGGGCATCTTTAATCCCATGCGCTCACTCTCCATGAGTTTCCTCTCTTTGACCTTTCCCATGATGCTCCGCACTTACATCACATTCGTTTAGCAGACGGCCTTATACACACCAGAGCCACTTAAACGTAATGCATGCACTTGATTTATAGGAGCTGATTTATATTAGCAAAACTGCCAGAGCTGTCTAACGACTTCCCTAGGCCAGCGAGTATATATGCAACATCACTAAAGCACTAATGCAAATTAGCAATGCTAATTGCAAACCCTGAATGCATACGCATTACATTCCATAACTAAATATAGAAGCGAAACCATAAGAATATCATAACCTGAAGGAGTACAAAAGGTGGGAGCGCTAGGGGGGGCAGGGACGGGAGGGGAAGCAAAAGATGTGGGCGGAGTCTGTGTTGGGGTTCACATGGCTTCATATAATCTAGCCAGGCCAGATTCAGGTCAGTTGATTTTTTTTTGCATCATGTATTCAAGATATACTGTACACCTGACAAGACAAGATCAGAGAGCTGTCTCACGATCATCAGGCAACAACATAGATATATAAGTGGATAGCAGCAGTGGCCAGATATTATTTATTGTGTCATTTTAAATGACTTCATTAAATAACTTGGCATTGACTAAAAGATTAGGAACCTAGAAGCAACAGATTCACAGATTCACTTCCATAAATCAATTAAAATTCTATTAGTTTTCGCAAGAAAGCGAGAGAACAGGCCACCAACGTGGGCACCTCTCTCCTGCTCAAAATAATGTTTATTTTCTTCTCTTCCTGGTCGAGTTTAGCCCTGTAGATACATTAGGCTGCAGCTACTCTGTGGTAAAACAGCGTATATACAAATAATGATGTTCATTACACTCCTATGAATCAACTTTGTACATAGGCTATAAGGCAGAGTTGTCTTTTGAGAGTCCTCATAGATTTCTAGCAAAAACATTACAGCCCCTTTTCTAATCATGTGTAATTAAAACACATTGAGCCAGACTTACTTACTTACTTACTTACATTCTCAAGTGAGACAAAGTTAATCTTCTAACAGTGCGAGATAAAGAGTATAAACTTTCAAGTGACTTGGCTTTTTATCAACTTTTAGGAATTAGATTTGAATACAATGTGGTAGCCTTGCATGTTTGCCTTATTTATTATAGTATAAAGTAAGGGTATAATAAGGATTTTTTTTTAACAAGCACTGAGACTCCTCAAAGGTGAGAATTACTTTTGAGATCAGGCTTAGTGATTGAGGGTGACAGTGTAGGTCCAGTTGAAACCGTTTCTCACCATATCCTGTACTGGACCTTGTCACACCCTCGTCTTCCATCTCACTAACACACTTCAACCACTGGATATGCTCCGCAAACCGGAGACAGAGATCTCAAACGCAAAGTCAAACGCAAAACTCTCACGCTAACAGCGGTTGCAGCCGAGGCTAACTTACCGGCTCCGAGTCATCTAGCCCATAGACGTACATTGTGGCAGGGACGGTTGAGCGTGGAACGCCGACGGCATGGACGGAAAGAGCCGGAACCGCCTCTGCTACCTTCAGAGCTGCTGCAACAGGTCCTCGGAGCGCGGGGAGAGCGTGACTGCACGACTCGTGCGGCGAGTCTGCGGCCGCGAAACAACCAGAGCAAACAAATGGATCCTTTATGAAACATAAAATAAACAGAGCCGTGCAGGAGGGGCGGATCACAGGCGAGGCTGTGTGGATGCTCTGCTGGGAACTCAATGACTAACTGCGAGGATGACAGCAGAGAGCCGGGCTGGGAGCGAGCCAGACTAACACAACTCTCCTCTCCTCTCTCTCTCTTACTTTCTTTCTCTCCCCCTCTCTTTCTGCCGTTCTTTCTTCCCCTCTTTCTTTCTTTATGTCAGGGGGATCTGCCTCTAATTTAGCTCCTTGCTTCACTTCACAGCTCCTGTTCAAAATAGCTCTCCACCAGCTGAAGCCATTCGGGGGCCCCCATTGGCTGAGCCAGGATAGTATCCCAGGCACTGTCATAGTAACCAGACCAGTTGCTTGGTACAGCAAGAATGAGAGAGAGAGAGAGAGAGAGAGAGAGAGAGAGAGAAAGAGAAAGAGAGAGAGAGAGAGAGAGAGAGAGAGAGAGAGAGAGAGAGAGCGAGGAAGCGAGAGAGCGAGAGAGCAAGAGAGAGAGAGGGAGAGAGAGAGACCCTCAGGCAGAAAAATAAAGTGAAAGATGAGACTAGAGTTAGAATTGAACAGAGACTGAGTACAAAAATTGGGATCCTGGGATAAGTGTTTAAAACCTGTTTAAACTCCACTTATATTAAGAAGACCTCGACAGAGATGTCGTAAAGTAAAGAAAGAGAAGATATACAGCCTTCAAATTCACATTCACCACTGACTGGCTAACATTGTAATGACTGTGCACCGTAGCTATGTCCCTTAATAGTCTCAAGAGCCTGTTACTCTCAAATAGACTGACTATGGGGCAGTACTTTCTGTGCATTCAGCAATTTCCCTGATACCCAGCTACCCCCATCCACATTCTTCCCCCAACCCTGATACCCAGCTACTGCAATTCACATCCCCTCCCCCAACCCTGATACCCAGCTACTGCCATTCACATCCCCTCCCCCAACCCTGATACCCAGCTACCCAACCCACATCCCCTCCCCCAACCCTGATACCCAGCTACCCCACCCACATCCCCTCCCCCAACCCTGATACCCAGCTACCCCACCCACATCCCCTCCCCCAACCCTGATATCCAGCTACTGCCATTCACATCCCCTCTCCCACCCTGATACTCAACTACTGCCATCCACATTCCTCCCCCAACCCTGATACACAGCTACCCCACCCACATCCCCTCCCCCAACCCTGATACCCAGCTACCCCACCCACATCCCCTCCCCCAACCCTGATATCCAGCTACTGCCATTCATATCCCCTCTCCTACCCTGATACCCAGCTACCACATTCACATCCCCTCCCTCAACTGTGATACCCAGCTACCCCACCCAAATCCCCTCCCCCAACCCTGATACCCAGCTACCCCCACCTACATCCCCTCCCCCACCCTAATACCCAGCTACCCCCACCAACATCCCCTCTCCCACCCTGATACCCAGCTATCCACATCCCCTCCCCCAACCCTGATACCCAGCTACCCCACCCACATCCCCTCCCCCAACACTGATTTCCAGCTACCCCATCCACATCCCCATTCCCACCCTGATACCCAGCTACCCCACCCACATCCCCTCCCCCAACCCTGATATCCAGCTACTGCCATTAGCATCCCCTCTCCCACCCTGATACCCAGCTACCACATCCACATCCCCCTCCCCCAACCCTGATACCCAGCTACCCCACCCACATCCCCTCCCCCAACACTGATATCCAGCTACCCCACCCACATCCCCTCCCCCAACCCTGATATCCAGCTACTGCCATTCACATCCCCGCTCCTACCCTGATACCCAGCTACCACATTCACATCCCCTCCCTCAACTGTGATACCCAGCTACCCCACCCAAATCCCCTCCCCCAACCCTGATACCCAGCTACCCCCACCTACATCCCCTCCCCCACCCTAATACCCAGCTACCCCCACCAACATCCCCTCTCCCACCCTGATACCCAGCTATCCACATCCCCTCCCCCAACCCTGATACCCAGCTACCCCACCCACATCCCCTCCCCCAACACTGATTTCCAGCTACCCCATCCACATCCCCATTCCCACCCTGATACCCAGCTACCCCACCCACATCCCCTCCCCCAACCCTGATATCCAGCTACTGCCATTAGCATCCCCTCTCCCACCCTGATACCCAGCTACCACATCCACATCCCCTCCCCCAACCCTGATACCCAGCTACCCCACCCACATCCCCTCCCCCAACACTGATATCCAGCTACCCCACCCACATCCCCTCCCCCAACCCTGATATCCAGCTACTGCCATTCACATCCCCGCTCCTACCCTGATACCCAGCTACCACATTCACATCCCCTCCCTCAACTGTGATACCCAGCTACCCCACCCATATCCCCTCCCCCAACACTGATATCCAGCTACCCCATTCACATCCCCTCCCCCAACACTGATATCCAGCTACCCCATCCACATCCCCTCCCCCTACCCTGACACCCAGCTACCCCACCCCCCACATCCCCTCTCCCACCCTGATACCCAGCTACCTCCACCCACATCCCCTCCCCCAACCCTGATACCCAGCTACCCCACCCACATCCCCAACCCTGATACCCAGCTACCCCACCCACATCCCCTCCCCCAACCCTGATACCCAGCTACCCCCACCCACCACATCCCCTCTCCCACCCTGATACCCAGCTACCTCCACCCACATCCCCTCCCCCAACCCTGATACCCAGCTACCCCACCCACATCCCCTCCCCCAACCCTGATACCCAGCTACCTCCACCCCCCACATCCCCTCTCCCACCCTGATACCCAGCTACCTCCACCCACATCCCCTCCCCCAATCCTGATACCCAGCTACCCCACCCACATCCCCTCCCCCAGCAGGTAATGAACCCAATTCAGCAGGGATATGATACAAGCAATAAGAAAAAATACTGAAACCAAAACAATTGTGCACTGTGCCTTTTGTCTCACAAAAAGAGTGACAACCACATGAAAAAAAAGTGAAAGTAAAATTGGCTGGAATGCCTTTGCGAAATGTCACGCCTGGAGAGAAAATACTATTAAATAAGCTAAATGCAAACTGTAATGTGAAACGAGCATTTCCATATGGCAGATCCAGAGCTATTCTGAATCAAATTGAAAATAATACCTACAATAAATGAGAACAACAAAGGTTGCCTTTTCAACACATGCACCGTAATATTACTGAAAATTACATTAACTGCCTTTACACATCGACCAAATTCAATGACTAAATGTTTTCATTTTAAACAATAACAATCGCCCTTACTAACCAATAAGCAAATCTGATTAAAAAGCATGGTCCTACAGTCGAGTGACTCAAGGGGATCCTAACAGGTGGTTTTGTAACTTGGTAAAACATCCCTGTTCTTCTTCAGTATTTTCTCTACCCCATCTCAGAAAATGGAGCATAAGAAGTGAGCTCAGCAGCGCAGGAGTAGGTTTCTGCAAAGCCTGGGGATGCATGGTCAAGGCCTGCTTCAAACCCAAGGCCCTTCAGGTGCAGGAATGAGAAACTCTGTCCTCTGTTCGGCTGCTCATGGTCAGACACAGAGTTATTGCAAAACTAAAGCTTGACTGCTAACCTCATAAAAACCTTATATATGACCTTAAAGGGACACACTGACGTCCTGTGCAATCAAAACACTGGGGGTGTGCAGCGATCTGTATCAGTATCTGTTCGACCATCAACATTATCTGTTTCTGTATCCGGATTTGAAACCAGAAGTGGGCGGGGCTTTAACCGTAAGTTGTGTTACATGTGATCTTTTCTAGTCTAAAATTAATTGTTATTGCAATTTATGAGTATTCACCCCCCTCCTTGTCTTTTTTTCTTTTCAAAACTTTCTATAAGAACTATATTCTGTACTTTATACTTATTTATCTATTGTTTTGTTTAAGGTTGTTTTTGTTAACCTATTTGAACCCCCACCCCCTAACTGGGGGGCACTGAACAATAATTTTGGATAAGAACTGGAAAAAATCTGAGGTACAATATATAATTAACTAAAAGAAAATGCAGTTTTATAAAAATATCAAACCATTCCATTATACATTTGAATGAAAACTGCTTCCACAATAACAGCCCTTTCTGCCTGCTGTGATTTCATATTGTACTATTTTCGTTGTACTATTTTCTATGTTACTATATGAACTTGGATTTTCTTTTTAAAGATCGGCCGATACCGATCCCAATTTATTTTATTAGAAATACATTTTATCATTATTATGTATAGTACTATTATTATCATTACTATTATTAGTATTATGCTTTATAAAATGCAAGGAGAAGACTTAAGGATTATAGCCTAATGATTTATTGAAAAAACCACTCTAAATGAAAAAGGTAAAATGAACAGTCCAACAAGATGCATTTCACAACAAAGTTCTAGAATATTTGAAAAACTTTTAATTCAAGAAATGGAAAAAGTCTGGATGTGGCTGCATTTCAACAGCTTTTAATATACTTTTAGTATGCTATTGGTTAAACCGATCACCGCGACAAGCCTAGTTAAAACAATTTTTTTCTGCGGTGTAAAATGTCACATTTTCGTTTTATTTTGTTTATAACACTTGTGTTGCAAGTTTGGGCTAATGGAATGGCGGGATTGACGGAATTGATTACGCAGCAATGCGGAGGCAGAAACAGACGGTCGGTCTATCTATACAATTTAAAAATACAAACAACACAACTGGCATAAATACAATAATGATTTTGATAGCCAGTAAGTGACATTTCAAAACAGGACATGGGCTACAATGATTCTAGCTGTTCCTTTGCTTTCTTTTAAAATGGGTTTTTACGTTCTGAAAAAGTGGCGAGATTAGACGCAGCTAAATTAAAGTGAGCAGCATTAAAGGGATAGTACCACATTTGCATGCAAGATTTCTCTCTCACAAGATTGACGTAGGCCTATATAAACAAGGCACACTGTTCGATTATAACGAGCATGTTAAAGATATAGGTTGAGTATCCGTAATTTCAGGGACTGCCAATTGAGTCTCATGGCCGATCGAACGGCTCCATCCCTAATTATATATTTTAATGTTTTTAATAACCAAATAAACAGTCCAGTGCTTAATTCTGTAAAGTTCAGAAGAAACATACAGACAGGTGGGCACTGCTGCAATTTAATTATTTCCCACATCCGAATATGAACTGGCAACTTCGGATAGGAAAATATCCGTTTCCAACCCACTATCCGTGCACTACCAGATTTCGGCTTCGGACACACCCCTACTAAGCACAGCCAGTGAAAGCTACACTGAGCCCTTCTCACTCTATATAACATCCATCTCATGAGCTGGGCAGGCAACAACATGTGGTCTCCACGTATGCACACATTACCACTGGCTAACTTCGTCATGGATACCTGAAGGTAATTGCTGTTAATCAACCATAATTCTATTTTCATGTTACTGCAGACCACAAGATATGGAATGTGGGAAATGTGTCTCTAAAAGTCATATTTCAAGTAAAAGGACACTCACACGTCAACAAATTCAAATGATCTATTGATGCCCTGCAAGATTTTATCTGACCAGCTTTGTCATGCACACATTTCCCTACTAACCAAAAGACAAAAAACATTACTAAGATAGATTTGTGTGACATGGTTTTATCCAGCTAAAACTGTGTAAAAATGTGAAACCCTTCCTCTTGGAGTCACAGTTGTTTAAACACTAAACACATATAATCACACTTAAGCTGCTATATAAAATAATATTACAAAAACACAGTACCATGACCACAGATACCACTATGCACTAATGCAGTAAAACATTATTGAACACTGCATGTACACAAATTCACTCAGCTGCTGAGTCACAAGGAAAAGATGTTGATGAAGAAAAATAGCCAATTATTGTTGTGTTGTGTGGCTGACTGCATTCCTCATTTAACTGACTGCAACGTGACTACCTCTCTACAGGACCCACATCTATTCAATGTGACTACCTCTCTACAGGACCCACATCTACTCAATGTGACTACCTCTCTACAGGACCCACATCTATTCAATGTGACTACCTCTCTACAGGACCCACATCTACTCAATGTGACTACCTCTCTACAGGACCCACATCTACTCAATGTGACTACCTCCCTACAGGACCCACATCTACTCAATGTGACTACCTCTCTACAGGACCCACATCTATTCAATGTGACTACCTCTCTACAGGACCCACATCTACTCAATGTGACTACCTCTCTACAGGACCCACATCTATTCAATGTGACTACCTCTCTACAGGACCCACATCTACTCAATGTGACTACCTCTCTACAGGACCCACATCTACTCAATGTGACTACCTCTCTACAGGACCCACATCTACTCAATGTGACTACCTCTCTACAGGACCCACATCTATTCAATGTGACTACCTCTCTACAGGACCCACATCTACTCAATGTGACTACCTCTCTACAGGACCCACATCTACTCAATGTGACTACCTCTCTACAGGACCCACATCTACTCAATGTGACTACCTCTCTACAGTACCCACATCTACTCAATGTGACTACCTCCCTACAGGACCCACATCTACTCAATGTGACTACCGTTCCACAGACCCCACATCTGCTCTATATGACCGTCTCTCTACAGACCCCACATCTAATCAATGTGACTACTTCTCCACAGAGCTCACATCTACTCGAAGGGATGACCTCTCTACCAACACCACATCTACACAATGTGATGACCTCTTCACAGAACATCCATAGCTCTGGTGCTAAACTAAAATGCTTCAGCGAATAAGAGCTGGGAAGATTACCATGAGGGGACAGTTTATGTTTGTATTGTAGCGTGGGAATCAAAATGCTCTTGTTTTTCCGTGTGACAGCACGTAGCCTTGGCCTTCAGTGAGACAAAAGTAACAGTACAGCAGATAAGCTATGACCACGCTGCCAGTGGTTAGCATGTGCATTCTAATCATCCCTTCCACCAGTGAAGAGCGGCATCGTAGTATTTTAACATGGCAGATGCATTGTAGCAGGGCAGGTGTTTTGTAGCATGGCAGGTGCATTCTGTGGTCCAAAGGGTAACATGCTAAATCCATGGAAACCATTCCAAAACAGAAGACACAGCCTTTACACACAGGAGTGGTAGGTATTGGCTTTTCAATGTTCTCTCTCTGCCAGATCAATACATTCAACATATAAATAATAGGAACCAAGTGAGCCTATGAGAGTTATGAAAAAGGTTCAGTGTGAATGTCGGCACCATGATGAGTGCAGACACAAAGACAGAAAGAAGCAGAGCATTTCCACACCAGCATTTTCATTTGGCTGGCTAACGGTAGCTATGAAATAATTTGTTGCTTGCAGATGACACTGTAAACTAATTACACTGCCCATATAGATAAGGCTCTGTTGAAATGCACAAAATGCACTTTGGGCCTGATTTACTAAGACTTTTAGCACACGCAACACTAATAACACAACCAATGATTGGTGCAAAACAAATACCATGACCAATCACTGGTCATGTTATTGGTTTTGTGTGTGCTAAAAAGTTTTGCACACGCTGAAGGTCTTAGTAAACCAGGCCCTCGGTTTTTTTTTTTTTTTAAACGCAGCTGATTTAACAACCAGGATGTTCAAAATAAAAATTTTAATTATAAAATGACGTGCAATACCACTTCCGGCATGCCTGTGCCTAATAGAAGAAGCTGAAAATAAAGCAATAAAGCTGAAAAAAATCACTTTAAATCCACCCTGGTTGTGGGGAGTGGAGGGCATATTTTGTGGTCTGAATGTCATCGGAAGATCTCTGTCTCTTATGGTCTCCATTTCCCCCCTTCTCTCCAAACCTTTTCCTTCTCTCTCCTCCTCATTCAGTTCAAATCAAATATATTTTATTGGCGTGGCCACACATAGATATGGTATTACCAAAGCAATCATTTAATCAAAAACAACAACATTGACTACATAGAACACACTTACTTTTAAAATAACTTTGAAGAAATAATGAAAATTGCAAAATATTGTATATTATGATTACATAATTAAATGATCTCTCTAATCTTACTATGTTATGTCCCTCTCTCCCTCTGCCTCTCTCTCCCTCTCCCTCCCTCTCTCATCATGTTCTGGGCCCGTCCTAACAGTGCTACAGGTGTACTCACAGCCATACGTTTCTATAACTAATGCATAAGACACTGAAACCATAAAAACAGGATGGATGATTATTAATAATCAATCACACTGACAGCAATACGTGACCCCACCAATAACTGCCATGTACACATCAGTCACGGTAATGCCGGTGGAAAATGCCTTCAGGATGAGTAGCAGCGCACACGGATATTGTGACAGACTGTACACAACAACGCAGTTAAAGGAGTGAAATATAATCAAAAATCCAACCGAGCCTCGTTACAAACACCAACAATAAAATGAAATGCGACTTCTCACAAATTTCCCCTGATTGAAACAACAACTGCATTCTCTAGAGCCTGGATTGTAAACAGGCAACAGGTTTGTTAACGTGACTGGAATCTGTGCGTGACGCAAGCGTAGCAGCGTGCGGGCGTGTGTGAGGCACAAACAGGCAGACACAGGCGTTTGGATAGAAGGTGAAAACCCCGTCCGTAATGGTTGGTCCGTGGGCCCCCGCGAAGCAGAGTGCACAGGGCAGTGGGGCTGGAGGGGGTCTAATTAACCCCTCCCCACCCCACGTCCCGACACTGCGGCTTGGCCCAAAATGGAATGGCAAGACAGTCAGACGGACGGACAGAGAGAGAACAGGAAATGAACCGACCAGCAAAAAAATAAATAACTCTCAAGACTCAGCAGCCATACACAGACTCCCACACCCCCCACCACACACCCAAACACCCCCCCCCCCCCCCCCACACACACACACACACACACACATCCTCAAACACACTCAAACACACATACACACACACAAACACATACACTGGTAGGACAGTGACGTGCCCGTGTGCAGCAGGTTGCGGGTGGGACTTAGTGGCCCTGCTTACCGCCGGCGGCCTGTGGGTTCGCTCAGCTGTCTCCATTCCTCCTTCGTCCTCAATCTGCCACGTTCTCCACACGACGGCGAACCGGGGTGGGGGGGCAGAGCAGGTCCAGCGAAGGACGTGTGTGTGTGTGCGTGAAAGGCAGTGACTGGAGCTGGGTGAGTGTGCAAGAGAAAGCGTTCTGTACTGTATGTCTGTGTGTGTGTATGTATGTGTGTGTGTGTGTGTGTGTATATGTGGCTCTCCTCCCCCCCACCGCCACTCTAAACACACACTCTACTCCCACCCCCGCCCCCCCCCCCCCCCCAAGAACCTGAGCTCTGTGCAGAGGAGGAAGGGACGAGCGAGCGGGCGAACGCAGGGAGAGAGAGGGGAGCGGGGGGCTCGGGTTGCAGGACTTTGTGCTGCATTTGCAAAGTGCTGTAGTATATTTAGCGCTGGCAGGACAGGGACGGGGTCTGAACAAAATCAGCCCCACAAGGAGGGCCCAGTATGCTGCTGTCAGCCTTTCAGGACCCCTCTCCACATGGGCCGCAGACTGCTACCTCGTCCTCCAGCCCCCCCCACGCTTACAGTACCCTTTCCACACAGGCCGGGCGAGGGAAACACCTCCCCCTTACCCCCACTTACAGGACTCCACACGGGCCACCCCCAACCAGGGCCCTGAGCTCCAACCAGGGCCCTGACCTGATAAGATTAATCTTCTCGTTCATTCTCTAAAGCAGGGCTACTTTAAACTGTTGACCCGGGGGCCAAATGTGGCCCGTAGTTGGCCCTTTGATCATTGAAAAAAAATATTTAATTAATTAAAAAATTCTAAATTTTGTTATGACTGTCTGAACCTGCCCAGTGTGCATACTTCCTGCAAGTAACAGAATTATATATTAACTACGCTAATGCTAAGAAGGTAACTATGCTAATGCTAAGACGTTATCTATGCTACTGCTAAGAGGGTATCTATGCTACTGCTAAGAAGGTATCTATGCTACTGCTAAGAAGGTAACTATGCTAATGCTAAGAAGGTAACTATGCTAATACTAAGAATGTATCTATGCTACTGCTAAGAAGGTATTTATGCTACTGCTAAGAAGGTAACTATGCTACTGCTAAAAAGGTAACTATGCTAATGCTAAGAAGGTAACTATGCTAATGCTAAGAAGGTATCTACTTTGTTTACACACATGCAGAATACAACTTATTCATAAGTAAAAATGTTTGGCCCTTTTGCACAATATTCTGGCCCCTTGGAATAAACAGTTAAAAGAACCCTGATCTACAAATTCATGTACTATGATATCAGAGCTGGGAAAACAAATCAAACATAATATATTCATAGTTATCCTGTTGGATTGTCTTTTGCCACTTTTATGTTTTACTCTAATTTATTGGTGTATACTTTCAATGGTTAACCTTGGTTGAACTGGTGCACTTTTAACAATGTTATTCATTATTTTACGATGGATTAAACAGATTGACAGATTGGCTTTCTGTTTTCAAATCAAATAATTATATCCACCGCATATCACGTCGGCGGGTGCTGCACAATGGTGATGTTTGATGTGATTTTCCCCACTCACTGTGAAGTGCTTGAGATCTTAAAAAGCATTACATGAATCCAATTCATTAATAATGCAACTATTCATTATTAAATAATACAAATAATACAACTAATTATTAGATAACCCAGTACCATTTAATACATATTCAGGATATGATGATAAGCAATAACAAACTTATGACTGCAGGTTGTAACCTCCTAAGATCCGCCAGAAAAAGCTTTAAGCATTTTAATTTTTTTGGAATAATAGGTAAGTGTCTTGAATGACAAAAACATGTTGCAGTGAAATTACATTAAAAATATCATCTATTTTATTTTTATTGAATATCCCTTGTAGTGTAGGTTTCAGCATAGTAGAATATATGATTCCTGAGATTATCATGTCCACTACAGGGGATAAAAATGAATTGCCGTGGTCTCAGAAAGATAATGACATCTGGGAAGGTGTCAGTCCTAATTTCGCCACTAGATGGCAACAGCTGCTGTGCAGCAGGTGCCTCGTCACACAGTCTCCTCACTTAAGAGGTCCTCCTGTGTGACAAACTGCTCCTGACACCCTAGGTTGGGTTGACCACATTCAAATCTATTATATCAACGACACACTGAGTTAGAGCCATTATCTTTCCATTCACCAGGAAAGAAAGGCCAATGATAATGCATTTCATTATGTTATAACCAGTGGCTTAACGTCGGCTGTGAAATAGGGCTTTGGTAACCTTACCTTTATAAGGATATTACTCTCAACCTCTTATAGTTCTTAATTATCAATCAAGCAATTCATTAACTGAATAACAAACATCAATGAATATATAAGTTTTTCTGTGCTAGTATTTTTCTTTGCATCATAAAATGGGTAGCACTTAAATATATGTAGCTAGCGACATCCGGTGCATTGGAAAAAGTGGGGTGTACGGGGTGTACAGAATTACTTGTTTCCGTTAATTTAGCTTGAGTAGCCTAACAATGAAACAATTAATTTGTTGAATAATCAAGACCAATTTGTAGCCTATAATGATTTAGAAATGAGACAACTTGAGATTGTTTAACGGGATCAGGCAATAATTTGAATGCGTTAAAGAATGTAATTAATTTTAAGACGACAAGTCAAAGCGATTTAAACATTAGAAAGCATAAATTTAAAGAGGACAGCCTCTTAAGTGTCTTGAACTGTTGAGAGCAACACATAATTCAGGCTAGAAAAACAAATTTACGAAAATCTATGAAACGTTGAACATTTAAACATGGAGCATTTAAAAGTCAGAATCTTCACATGATAACACGTCATCATAAATTTGGATATAGAAACAAGTTTATGATGCACAGAACAATAATGCTATCTCAAAATAACTCGGTAGCCTAATAATTTACTTATTGTTCTTGGTTATTGACTGAATCAATTATTTGATTGACAATCAGGCAAAGTAAACGGAAAAAGATTGAGAGTGATCATCCATTAAAGGTAAGTTTACAGAAGGCCTAGTTCTACTCCCACGGTACGCCACCGGTTATAACTGAGAAAAGAGACTTACCAAAGGCAGCGTTCAAGTATATACTCTGATCAAACATTATGTTCCGGTTCTTCAAGGAGGGGAAACTGATTTTCATCATTTGCAAAATGTAACATGGAGATATTTTTCTTTCTTATCTACTCTCAAACAGACTAGAAGCCACTATTAGGTAGACAAATAGCAGTGGACTGCGTTAAGCTACCCTGTAAAATACCAGGTAGTGATGCAGTTTGTTTGAAACTAATGGGGAAAAAAGGAATCTGGCCCTATCTGAAAGAGCCTGAGGATGATTGTGGGTGCTTGCTTGCTTGCTAGCTGCATGGTGCTAATGGCTTGGCGCTAACAGCCAGGGCATTCGCAGCAGTCATGCAGCTCAGACTGGGTAATACCTGTTATTTCCACTGATACCCATGGCCCTATAGAGAAACACACAGCAGCTGGACTTACTTCTGTTACATGACTCCACACACACACACACACACACACACACACACACACTGGCAGTACTGACAGCAAAAAAGCTGTAATGACAGTATCCATTATTGTGTCTCCGAGCCAAGCTATTCCCCTGGTCTCTATGGTGCTGTTAAAAGCCCCTCCCCCCTGGGACACACACACCCATTAACACCCGCCCCCTCCCTCTGAGGAAACTTGCAAGGCTCTGTCTCCATGGGAACCAGACCAGTGTGTGTGTGTCTGTGCGCTTGATTGTGAGTGTTTGGGTATTTGTATGTGTGGCAGACAGCAGCATATGATGGTTGTGTGTGCTGCAAATTGAGCCACTGAACTGGGATCAGCCCAGCCACGGAGGCACAAATTGAGCCACTGGACTGGGATCAGCCCAGGCGCCGAGGCGCAAACTCAGCCACTGATCTTGGATCAGCTCAGGTGCCGAGGCACAAATTCAGCAACTGATGCACAGCCATTAAGCTGATCAGAGAGACAGAAGTGCAGCTCTAATCTGATCCCCTGGGACAGGCAATCATCAGCTTGATCAAACACTGTGCGATGCCAAAATGGGCCCCCCATGCCGATCAGAGCATGGGAATTAATGAGAGAATGGTTCCGGGGCGAGAGAGGGGGGGGTAGTGGGGGGGGGGGGGGGGGGGGGGTAGGGGGGGGGGTTGACCTTTATATCCACAGGAGGCTAAACTCCCTACATCCTGGGTTCCGGAGGAAGACATTTCAGTGGGACACACATACCGAGCACGTAAATGTCATCCAGGCAGTAGAAGCTGTCCCCTCCTAGCCAAATAACCACCCAAATGCAGCGGAAGTGTTCTAACAAAGCACCAACCCTCCTTTTCAAAACGTGAGGACGGTTACCTAGTCAAAACACGTTAGGAGTTTTTAAATATAAAAAAATACATTTTAAAACTATAAAGATATTTTAAAAAATCCCACTGCACACACAAAACCCACTGCCTCCTCCCCATTTCTCTCATTTGCAAAAGCTGGGAAAATGGCACCCTGGCACCCCCATTTTAAGCTTTGCAGCCTGATGTTCTTTTTAAATTAATGAACTAATTTATTAAGCTGGAATGTCCAACTCGTATTCATCAGCCAAACTGCCCTTTAACGTACTCCTCCCAAAGGTCCCATCCATGTCCCTGGGTTAAACTCAGTCCCATCACCGTATGAATGAAGGCCCCAGGCAGCACTAATCAATACTCAGCAATGGGCAGTACTTCAAAACACATGCATCTGAGATAAGTATAGGATGTAGGTATTTCAAGTAATAGAGGTGGTTCACCTCATTTTGATATGCTTTATTCCCCTGTGATACCTGCTCAACAACCCCTGCCTCCTATACATTTGTTGGTGCGGGGGGGGTATTTTGTGTTTTGTAACAGATACATTTTAGTGTATTTTTCCCATCCCTGCCAAAGTCCCTGTGAAGAGGGATATACTGGTTAGGCCCCAGAGCCGGTGACTAGATCACCGGCACGCACGCACGCACGCGGGAGGTTCACAAGGCTAACCGGACCGACCGTCAGGGAGACGGCTGAAAAATTCAACTTTGACTGCGTTTCTCAGGTGCAAGCAGGAGTGTGAGGAGTTGGCCGATGGGACTGAAGGGCGAAGCTCTTACCTGTCGGACGAAGCTATTGGAGGTTGTGTCGGAGGATGTGCTGCCATCGGAACGCTTGAAACGGCTCTTCCGTTTGGCATATTTCCCCTGCGGGGGGGGGGGGGGGGGTAGAGAAAGAGAGAGCGAGGGGTAGGGGGAGAGAGAGAGCGAGGGGGAGAAGGAGAGAGCGATCAGACCCAAGGAGATGTATAATTTCTGTAATGTCTCCCACAATTTAAGGACATTAAGTGGCAACTAATACTAATAGCAACTTTTTATTTCCTTTGTCTTTATTGATTATATTCTTTTTTATTTTGTTGCTATCGCAACATTTGCCTGGAAAAATCATGAGATGAAAAATAAAACAAGCAGAAAAACAACTAACCCTTAATCAGCCAGTAGAAAAACTTCCAGGAAACACTGGTCAATTCCTCGCCAATTTCCCTTCATACACAGAACAATCTAGAACAATCCACTTAACTTAAAAATCACACAAATCACTTCTCAGCAAATAACACGGAATTTCTAATTTAATCCCGGAGGAAGGACGCAGGAAATGTTGCCACATTACTGCATCTGCTGGACCTTCCCTGTTCGTCTGCTTCCTTCTTATTGTATGGCCACAATTTGACCCTTTCTTTGGTCACTGGTTATGCTTTGAACTGTGATGCTTGCATCCATTTTGCATAAACAGTATATATGCGTATATGCACAAGTTACACATTTAACAGTCAGACACTGAAAAAAGACACGAGTCTGGAGGAGTATCCTCCCTTCCGCAGAACACAACTGGGACAGAGAATGACAGTGAGAGAGGTGAGAGAGTTAGCAACGCCGGCTCTCTTGCCACGCAAATGAAGCATTATGTGAATTTGAATCTGAATTTGAGAGTGAGGGGCGACAGAGGGTCCACAGAGAGATGCCAAGGCTGAGCTTACAAACATACACGGTCCACTAACTGCCCCAGAGGGGCCCACTGTCGGCAGTACAGCGGCCCGCTCTTGGGACTGACACTAGAGGTCCGCTGTAGTGCCGAATCGCAAAACAACAACGCTGGTAGATGGGGGTCCGATAGGCGTGTGCTCTCTGGGGGGTACGCTGGTAGATGGGGGGTCCGATAGGCATGTGCTCTCTGGGGGGTACGCTGGTAGATGGGGGGTCCGATAGGTGTGTGCTCTCTGGGGGGTACGCAGGTAGAGATGGGGGTCCGATAGGCGGGTGCTCTGTTGGGGGTACGCTGGTAGAGATGGGGGTCCGATAGGCGTGTGCTCTCTGGGGGGTATGGTGGTAGATGGGGGTCCGATAGGCGTGTGCTCTCTGGGGGGTACGCAGGTAGAGATGCGGGTCCGACAGGCGTGTGCTCTGTCGGGGTACGCTGGTAGAGATGGGGGTCCAATAGGCGTGTGCTCTCTGGGGGTATCTTGAGCACACCTGAGGACACGCCCAACAGACAGGCACACAAACTCAGGTGTGCCCACTGATCTCGAGAAGACAGAACACACACACGCCCGGGCAGAGAATATACTGATGCTATTTACATTTCCAACACATCAAATTACTATTAAACTGATCAAGACAAACATGGCGGTCTGAAAAACTACAACTCCCTACAAAAAAAAAAAAAAACTATGTAACAAAAGAGGGTGAATGCGTGTTGAGAATAATGCAGGCTGTTAGCTGAGCCGCTGCTTGTTATAAAGGCTATGACGGAGCTTGTTGTGCTGCAGATGTTACCGCTAACGGTATGGTATGTCTACACTCACAGTTGTGAGAATGACAGATTAGCAAGGGAAAATAAGTTTGATGAGAGGTCATTTCAGCCTTGATTACCCTCATTTCTCCGTAAACAGCAATGGGCAAGGGGCTTGTAATCTGCCAGAACAGCCTAATTATCTGCCTGGCCCTCCGCAGTGATCCTCATTAAACTTAACCTGCCATGGTGACGTTGCCATGGAGACACAAATTGCATTTGTTGCCAATCAGGAGTACTCCCGGACAAGGCCATCCACCCTTCTGTGATCAGGTACCTGTGGCCCTTAGTCCAGTTGCATCCTATACACACACACACACACACACACACACACACACCACATGCATGCACCACACACACACACACACACACACACACACACACACACACACACACACACACACACACACACACACACACAGCAGGCTTGCCAACTCTCATGGTTTTGGTGCGAGACACACATTTTCAGGTTCTGTCTCACGCTCTCACACCACCAATCTCACAGCAAATAAAAAGGCCGCAACTAAAAAAACAAAGCCACTCCATGATTAAAAGAAACCTAAACCCACCACCCTGGTCCAAAATCTCAATCGCACCCACACCTCCCATATAAGATTCCACATATAAAACTTACACGTAAAACATACAGGGAGCACCATAATTCATTGGACAGTGACACATTATTGTTCTGTACTGTACTCTAGCACTTTGAGTTTGAAAAGATACAATGACAATGAGGTTGAAGTGCAGACAGTCAGCTTTAATTTGTGGGTATTTTCATCCATATCGGATGAACCGTTTAGAAATTATAGAACCTTTTGTACATAGTCCCCCATTTTAAGGTACTACAAGTATTTGTTGAATTGGCTTCACAGATGTGGTTCATGAGGCAAGTGTATTCATTTGTGGCTTTAGTGAATTCAGAAGAGAGTTGTTAATGTCTAGCCTTGAGTCTAGACTTTGCAATTGCCTTTGGAGATTGTTGCTGGGGTGTGACAACATGAGGAAGTCAGCAGTGTCGATGCAAATTAAGCTGGCCGTCAGAAATGAAAATCAATCAATCAGGAACATTGCAAAAAGCCTGGGCATGCCCAAGTTCACCATTAACAAGAAAAAAAACAACTGGTGAACTCAATTATGTCAAAAGACCCGGTAGACTGAGGAAGTGTAGTGGATGACCGGAGAATACTCTCTATGGTGAAGAAAGCCCCCCTGACAACAGCCCAACAGATCAAAAACACTCTCCTGGATGCAGGTGTAGATGTGTCAAAGTCCACCATATGTAGAAGACTACACCAGGAGGACTACAGAGGGTACACTACAAGATGCAAACCACTGATAAGCCTGAAGAACAGAATGGGGATGTTACGGTTTGCTAAGAAGCACCTAAAAGAGTCCAAAGAGTTCTGGAACAAAGTCTTGTGGACAGACGAGACAAAGATTAACATGTACCGGAGTGATGGAAAGAGGAAAGTGTGGAGAAAAAAAGGAAATGCCCATGATCCAAAGCATACCACCTCATCCGTGAAACATGGTGGAGGGGGGTGTATGGCTTGTGCCTGTACGGCTGCCAGTGGAACGGGCTCACTTGTCTTCATCGATGATGTGACTGCAGACAGAAGTAGAACAATTAATTCTGAAGTCTACAGAAATATTTTATCTGTTCAGATAAAACCAAATGCTTCCAAACTCATTGGACGGCACTTCATCATGCAACAAGACAGTGACCCGAAACATACCGTTAGAGCAACAAAGGAGTTTTTGACTGCCAAAAAGTTGAAAATCCTTGACTGGCCGAGTCACTCACCGGATCTGAATCCAGATTGAACATGCATTTTACATACTGAAGAGGAGACTGAAGGCAAAAAGTCCCAGAAACAAGTAAGTTAAATTATGTTAAACTGTCCAATATTTTTTGATGCCAGAAAATGGGGGAGACTATGTACAAAAGGTTCTATATTTTCAAAATGGTTCATCCGATATGGATGAAAATACCCTCAAATTAAAGCTGACAGTCTGCACTTCAACCTCATTCTCATTGTATCCTTTCAAACTCAAAGTGCTAGAGTACAGAACCAAAATAACAAAAAATTTATCACTGTCCAATATCACTGAATTATGGTGCTCACTGTATATAATACCAAAAATAAAAAAATGACATCAAATAAATAACTTACAATAAAATAAAAAAGATGACAGAATATATCATCCCTGGTAAGTATTAACCAGGAAGTAACCAGAAAGAATCCACCAATCACCGTTGGATTTAATTGGTGGAGCTCTTATCGGTTTTATACTAGAAAGGTGACATCACAACCATCTTAAACATTTGAATTATACCCAGGTTAAACATTTCATCAACGGGATGTGATAGGATAGTCAGCCCTGCATCCTGGAAAGAGACATAGGTGGGTGGTCTGAAGTGCATTCCTATTCAAGACTTCAACCCATGAAATGTAACCGTAGAGGAACTTAGTAAGAGGATGGAAAAACAATTGTAGAACTTCCAAATAGAACAGATGTTTGGCATTTCTATGGAATATTCCCTGAAACTCTGGTACTTTGACTGAGGTAGGGTAGCCAAGAGATGTAATTTTTTTTTTTAAAGGGTGGGGGGAGGGGGGGGTTGGGCGGGATGCTTCACATGATGGGAGAGTTGGCTTGTCGTGTGGAGGGAGCGTGCTCTAGCAACACTAAGTCAAGGTGCTGCCTTAAATAGGGTTAGTCATAATGAGGTAGAAGAGGCGCAACACTCGCTTAGCAAAAATATATACTGTTTATTCTTTCAATTCTTTACAAAACCAGGACGTTTCGGTCAAAGACCTTCATCAGATCTGACCGAAACAGACAAGCCAATAGAGTTGGCTTGTCTGTCATTTTCGAATGTTCCAATTAAGTCCTCCAACATTAACACAGTAAAAGTTTATTTTCTTCAGCAAAATATCTTTCCTTGTTGTGTTATAATATTCCCAGTCAATAATTGCATTTTGCATCCTCTTATTCACACAGCAGACATCTTAATTTTTTACGTTAAAGGGATAGTTCGGAATTTTGGACATGTCTCAATTACGACTTACCCATGATGTAGTTGATTGATGGAAACCATTTTCAGTTAATTCCATGCTGTCCCTTCTTTTGGACATACACACGTTGCTAATGCGAGCGCAACTCTAAGGTAACGGGTAGCATCCACCACCAGACGAACTTAAACACTCCACAGTTCACCCAAAGCAAACAAAATACGACGGCAGTCTATCTGGCGGAGCTGCAGAAGTTTATCGGAAGCATTGTTTCCAGCTACCTCAATCGTCACGCCAACAGCGAACTGCTTATATACCGCCACCACAGGACACATGAACTTTATATATAATTGATCACCTGGCACACAAAGCCTCCTGGCGGTTTGTCTCTACCGGCCATGCTGGGCCCATCTGGTCCACTGTATAAATCTGCCGGGATAAAGTGAGTGAACCCATTACCATAACTGTGAGGTGGTCCTGGAAAGCTTTAGGTGCTAAGGTACGCCCTCCGTTTGAGGTTTTGTTTCCATGGAGGCTTTACAAAAACGAATTCCGTCCATTCATGTAACTTCTATTCTTTGCAAAATCTAGAACGTTTTGTTCGCAACCTCAGCTTTCTATTACAACATTATTGCCAAAGTGTAACAAAATCAGAAATCTGCTACCATGTGATATTGAATCTCATATTGAAATATGCAGGATGTAATTTTATGCATTCATAACATCTTGTTTATTGCTGTAAGTATAATAAAATCCAATATTAGAAACAAAAAGAATGTTGTTGAGTTCTCAAGTAAAGGAAGGAAGAGTTTGACACCAAGGGAATACAGCATTGCCTACATTAATCGTTGGGTTTAAAAGATAAGTGACAACAGATGCGTTTGCAAATGATGTGATACAAATACTGCAGGACTGGTTTATTTGACTAATTAAGCATGATTATTTTGGGCTAACAAGCAGACCATTTTACAAAAGCATTTTGGCGTAAAATGTGATAAGCTGTGTTAACAATATTCTATGGTGCTTGAGCTAATTCTGCCATCTGTCAAGCTGCATTGTAAGCTTTAATTAAAATGATGCAGTGTAAAAAAATAGGTAGCCTGGTAATGGTCAAATTTAGCAAAAGTTAAACTAAATCCCCAAACTTCTACAGGTGAAGTTTTTAATGCACTTGGACAGACTGCTTACAGAACTTGTCAATTAACATAAATTAACATATGCACAATGTAAAAGGTCTTTTACAACTTAAAAACAGTATGGAAATAAAATAATTTAAAAATAAAATAAAAAATGATTGAGAATGTTGGCTGTAGTGAATGTTGGCTGTGATCAGGCAGTACATAAAGAACTGTAGTGAATGTTGGCTGTGCCCAGGCAGTACACAAGGACTGTAGTGAATGTTGGCTGTGCCCAGGCAGTACACAAGGACTGTAGTGAATGTTGGCTGTGCCCAGGCAGTACATAAAGGACTGTAGTGAATGTTGGCTGTGATCAGGCAGTACACAAGGACTGTAGTGAATGTTGGCTGTGCCCAGGCAGTACACAAGGACTGTAGTGAATGTTGGCTGTGCCCAGGCAGTACATAAAGGACTGTAGTGAATGTTGGCTGTGCCCAGGCAGTACACAAAGGACTGTAGTGAATGTTGGCTGTGCCCAGGCAGTACATAAAGGACTGTAGTGAATGTTGGCTGTGATCAGGCAGTACACAAAGGACTGTAGTGAATGTTGGCTGTGATCAGGCAGTACACAAAGGACTGTAGTGAATGTTGGCTGTGCCCAGCCAGTACACAAGGACTGTAGTGAATGTTGGCTGTGATCAGGCAGTACACAAAGGACTATAGTGAATGTTGGCTGTGATCAGGCAGTACACAAAGGACTGTAGTGAATGTTGGCTGTGATCAAGCAGTACACAAAGGACTATAGTGAATGTTGGCTGTGATCAGGCAGTACACAAAGGACTGTAGTGAATGTTGGCTGTGCCCAGGAGGTCTATCTTATTATGCTAGTTAATCCTTCCAACCAGACTACTGTTTGTACTATAGCAATTATTATTTATCACCAGTACAAAAGGCAACATTTCTGTGGCCACCGTATCTTCTGTGATGCACGTATGCACGTATCCATGTACGCAGGCTCGCACAGATGTGCACACCCAAAATGTGCATAACATCTTCTGTAAACTGAATTTTAAAACTTGGCAGTGAGCTCAGGCAGAAAGTGTTGAAAGCTTGCATGAACTCTACTCCAGAGGTAGGTGCCAACTTTTGCTCTTAATTATTTAATTAGCTCAATCGGGGGTGTCTAACTCCAGTCCTGGGGCCGCAGTATCTGCAGGTATTTGTAGTATCTTTTCGATCAGCAGTCAATTAAGGCCTTGAGAACAAAGTGGACTCTTTAACCAATCAGACACATTAAACACATTGTCCCTTCAACTGGTGCTGAAACACAAGGTAAACCAGCATGCACTGTGTCCCTCCGAGACTGGATTCTGACACTTGCGATTTATATGATCCAACATTTTAGCTACATTTAATGCTAAGCACACGAATGACAGCTGAAGACTATTCTAATGTGAAGCATTTCACTGCGGTCTAATCTACAAGTGCACCGGCACTGGTTTGTGCAGCTAATTAGCTCATTGAGGCAGGGTAATTGGTGGAAACATAATCATGCACATACACCAGGGGGGGGGGGGGGGGGGGTATACTACGAAGCAGGATTTCTGAGTTAGCTGGATAACTGCACAGCTCTTTTTACTTCAGTCCATGCTCCAGTTACGGGTTTTACTCAGTGCAGTTATCCAGCTAACTCAGAAATCCTGCTTCGTAGTATACCACCCAGGAACACTTTATTCCAACTGACTCTGGCCGTGACCAAATATGATCGCTTCACCCCTTTGAGGGCGCATATTTGAGTTAACTTCGACAAAAAGCTTTTTTGCTCACTTTTAACAATCACGTTTCCTGCTAATGTCATCTCCATATCTCACATCCATATGAACACTGACTTCTTGTCTTTCTTTTGGTAGGAAAGATCAATCATGCAATCCTTTCAGAAGTATGAAGAAGAGGGTGTAATTTCCATTAATGACAGACACATCAAACCAGTAAAAAGTAATCATTCAATTCTACCCAAATAATTTAACTAGCAGTCTATCCAATAAAAATAACTGGCGAGAATAGTCCAATTGATCTTTAGGCTAATATCTGTTAACCTTTTCAGATGTGTTTACATAAAACATAAAAGTGGAGAGTATATACATTTTGAGAGTATTAAACTCCATCATACCAAACAGTCTCTTTTCTTTATTAAAAAGTTTCAAAATGGAGAGTAACTATAAAGATAATCTATGCCAATTATCCTCGACACATTCTGCCAGTTATGCTGAACACCCCCCTCGCCACTAACTCCAGTTATCTTCAACAACCCCCTGAGCTCTTCTTGACAGCTTTTGAATGAATCAGTGCCTCCTGTTCAGCTGGCAGGCGACTCTGGGGGAACACTGACCTGAGTATAAAGTGGCAATTCAGTATGGTAAGATTAGTGCCTCTGGTCCATCTTAACCACTCGCACATGTTCCAATAGCATGCCAATGACCAGCAGTACAATACACACAAGTGTGCACTATTTTTCTATGGTCTATGGTGCAACCTCACTTTGACTTGCATCTATAAGGCTAACAATTTTCAGAAATTCTACAAAAGAAAACTTAAAACCAACAGAGACACCACTGCATCGAGCCGGCAAACAAGAAATAAACCATTTACATGAATTACATGAAGAAATGTAATCACTAACTAACAGCACAAGAAACGTTTTGTGGTTAAACTGGTTTCGATGAAAAATAGAATACACCTCAATTGTCCACGTACCGTGAGATTGTTCATTAGCTTCACCAGAAATGAAAGACATTGAGGATGATTAAGCCCACAAACACATTGTTTCTGTTTAAAATACCATTGTGCAACATAGAAAAAATGCAAGAGCGTAGTTTGAGGATGCTTAGTTACACATTTCTGTGCAATGTACATCTCTGATGTTGGCAATAGGCTTTTAAACCCTGTGAATGCAAAGACATTTTATCGTATCTGCTCTATCAAATGGCTCACCCAGCCAAACATTGGATAATTTCAGACTGTCCCAAAGCAATAAAGCACCCTGTACCCACAAGACATTTACATTACATTAATTTAACAAATGCTCTTATGCAGAATGACTTAAAATATTAGTGAACATAAGAGCATCCACCTGATTTATATGAGCTCTTATCAGGTTCATATTCATCAACAGCCTAATACTGGCTCACAGCCCTTTCCACTCATTTTAGATCAGTCTTTAGTTTATTTGCAGGCTCTTATGACCTTGTTCTCCACAGTTAACACACCACTGACCCATTTGTCTTTGATGCTGGATTAGTGACTTTATCAGTACTGGTAAAGCATCATTACTCTTAGCAGTGACTGCCCACCACCACACCCAGAACCAGCAGCCTTACCAATCACCGGTTACGGCACTAAGTAAACACAAAACCAGCAGCTAATCACTGGTCACAGCACTGAATAACCACATAACCTGCAGCCAATCACCACTCAGGGCACTAAATAAACACAGAACCAGCAGCCAATCACTGCTCACAGCACTAAATAAACACAGAACCAGCAGCCAATCTCCAGTCACGGTAATAAATAACCACAGAACCAGCAGCCAATTACCGGTCACGGCACTAAGTTAACACAGTGGTAGGGCCCTGGGGGGGTGTACTATGAAGTGGTTAGCGAGCTAACTTTAGCTTCAACCCTGGGTTTTCTGTATTACGAAGCCGACCCACTTTTAATCGGGGTACATTTCCATGGCAACTTACTCTGCATGGCTAACCTGCTCCGGGGCAGGTTATGTTCATGCTATCGGATTGAAACATATGAAAGCACCGCCCTTTGACCAATCAACTCATTGGCTTTGTAAAAAGGTGTCTCCATTCCAAAGGATGTGCGGATACTGAGAGAATCTCTTCACAGGGTGAGATTATCGAGTTCGGCAAAATATTTTCTGAGTATACAGAAAATGCTTGAGAGACTTTTTTAATGAATAAACATTAGTGTGATTGCTTCAGAAAGATTTTAAACATGCTGTATCAAGTTTAAAGTTTAGGAACTCTAGAATGTAGCAGTACAGTTGTCACATTAAAAATAAACTGTATGACAATGTATTGATTATAGATTTATTTGTTATGAGTGGTAAGGTGAATAAGGTATTAACAAATTTAACCTACACGATCAGCATTTTTTATTTTATTTTTTTTCAAAAGCTCCTTTGGAGGTAACGGTGTTGCTTTTTGCTCTTATGATTGATTTGTGTTCTTATCTGTCCATTATATCCGTCCGTATCAGTCTTTTTTTTCCAGAGGAGAAAAATACGCTACTCTAGTACAGCCCATGCTGCACCGCTATAGGCTCGTTGTTGCAGACACTGCCCCTTTTATGGGAACGTGCACAGAGCTTGATTAATAAAGCTCGTGTTCACTTAGCAAGTTTATAACCACGTTCGTAGTACCGGTTAAGCTATATTGCGGTGGTTAGGCTTTCTGAAGCCAGCTAACGCAAAGAACCCCTGGCTATGTTAAACTTCCTTCGTAGTACCACCCAGGGTGGTATTTCACAAAGCAGGATTACTGAGTTAGCTGGATAACTACACGGAGTAAAACCCGGAACCCTCCAAAATCTGGGACATGGACTGAAGTGAAAAAAGCTGTTCCGGGTTTTAATCAATGCAGTTATCCAGCTAACTCAGTAATCCCGTTTTGTGAAATAGCCCCCTGGTGAGACTGGACTGTGCACTCTGAGCTTGTGTGACTCCTATCACTAGTTTCTTACCTCTCTCTAGAATCTGATTCAGGAAAGAATCTGAATTCAGGAATGAAGCTCTTGAACAGGTCTACCACCTGTATGAAACTGTGGTTACATCCCTTTGAGACTGCAGATCTCACTCACACATACACATTCACACACACACACTGCCCCATGTAATACCATAATCTGGTTCTTCTGTAGCTCAGTTTCTCTTTTTACTTGTAATTTTCACCACAGTAAAGACTTCAGGCTCACTTTCCTTGAACTGTACAGCATGAAGCTGCATAATGCTACACAATAACTATTGGCAAAGCATGGGTGCAGTAAAAGGCTATGATTGGTTTGCTCTACACTCCCATGGAAATAAAAACAGAATCAGTCGGTAAGCATGGCTAAGCCTTTCAGGGATTACGTGGGGACAAAACCAGCAGTCCAGATGTTCACAATTATGTGAAATATGACCAAATATACTGTATATGAAATATTCCAAACCCTGCAGTACTACTGTCACTTTGTCGATGGGGCAGGGCCAGGGTGGGGCTGTGGATGGAACTGTGGGTTGGTGGGCTGTGTTGGGGGGCCGGTAATGGGGGTGAGAAGGGGGCTGGGCTGGTGAAGGGGAGTGGGGTGGGGCTGTGGATGGGGAGAGGCTGGGGGTTTGGATGGCAGGTGGGCAGCCCAGATTTAGTCTAATCTGTTGACAAATGAGTGAACACTTACAGGGACCAGAGGGGTGTACTACGAAGCAGGATTACTTAATTAGCTGGATAACTGCACTGAGTAAAACCGGGAACAGCTCTTTTTACTTCAGTCCGTGTTGCAGATTTGGGATGGTTCCATGTTTTACTCAGCGCAGTTATCCAGCCAACTAAGTAATCCTACTTTGTGGCATACCCCCCAGGGGGATATTTCACAAGGTGGAATTTTGGAGTTAGCTGGCCAATTTTTGTAAATATTTTTAATTTGATGACATCCGATTGGATGAGAGCCTGGGTTACTTCAAAATATTTTCAAAGGTTAGCCAGCTAACTCCTTTATCCCGAAATACCGCCCTGAATGCCTCAGCTGAATGAAAAATGGATCACAGGGTGCAGAGTGAAGCTAATGATACTGTTTCTCTGCACACCAGTATCCATGCACATACAGTCAAGCCAGAAAGTCTGAACACTCCTTTCACCTATCCACGTTTTATTACGTTACAGACATATTCTACAATAGATTGAGTTCATTTTTTGCCTCAAACATCTACACACAATAGCCAATAATGACGAAGTGAAAACAGGTTTTTAGAAAATATGCAATTTTACTGACAAAAATAGGTTATTTAGGGGTTACATATCTGTACACACCCTTAGCCTAATACTTGGTTGCTGCACCTTTGGCAGCGATTACAGCTTCAAGGCGTCTTGGGAAAGAAGCTACGAGCTTGGCACACTTGTTTCTGGACATTTTTGCCCATTCCTCTTGGCATATCCTTGCAAGCTCCGTCAGGTTGGATGGGGAGCGTCGGTACACAGCCATTTTCAGCTCTTTCCACAGATGTTCAATTGGATTCAGGTCTGGGCTCTGGCTGGGCCACTCAAGGACATGCACAGACCTTCTCCGAAGCCACTCCTTTGTTCTCTTGGCTGTGTGCTTTGGGTCGTTGTCATGTTGGAAGGTAAACATTCGCCCCAGTCTGAGGTCCAGAGCGCTCTGGAGCAGGTTTTCTTCAAGGATCTCGGTGTACTTAGCTGCATTCATCTTTCCCTCTATCAGGACTAGTCGCCCCGTTCCCGCTGCTGAAAAACATCCCCACATCATGATGCTGCCACCGCCATGCTTCACTGTAGGGATGGTATTAGCCAGGTGATGAGCGGTGCCTGGTTTCCTCCAGATGTGACGCTTGGTATTCAGGCCAAATAGTTCAATTTTGGTTTCATCAGACCAGAGAATCTTGATTCTCATGGTTTGAGAGTCCTCTAGGTGCCTTTTGGCAAACTCCAAGCGGGCTGTGATGTGCCTTTTACTAAGGAGGGGCTTCCGTCTGGCCACTCTACCATAAAGGCCTGATTGGTGGAGTGCTGCCTGGATGGTTGATCTTCTGAAAGTTTCTCCCATCTCCACAAGGATACGCTGGAGCTCTGTCAGAGTGACCCTCAGGTTCCTGCTCACCTCCCTGGCCAAGGCCCGTCTTCCCCGATTGCTCAGTTTGGCCGGGCGGCCAGGTCTAGGAAGATTCTTGGTGGTTCCAAACTTCTTCCATTTACGAATGATGGTGGCCACTGTGCTCTTTGGGACCTGTAAAGCTGCATAGATTTTTCCGTACCCTTCTCCAGATCTATGCCTTGACACAATCCTGTTTTTGAGGTCTGCAGATAATTCCTTTGACCCCATGGCTTGGAGTTTGCTCTGACATGCACTGTCAACTGTGGGACCTTATATAGGCAGGTGTTGGCAATCCCCAATCATGTCCAATCAATTGAATTTATCACAGGTAGACTCCAATTAAGTTGTAGAAACATCTCAATCAGTATCAGTGAAAACAAAATGCACCTCAGCTCACTTTTGGGTGTCATATCAAAGGGTGTGCACACTTGTGTACATATGATATTTTGGTATTTAGATTTTTAATAAATTAGCACAAATATCTAAAAACCTGTTTTCACTTTGTCATTATGGGCTATTTTGTGCAGAATTTTGAGACAAAAAATGCACTCAATCTATTGTAGAATATGTCTGTAACGTAATAAAACGTGGATAGGTGAAAGGAGTGTTCAGACTTTCCGACTTGACTGTAATTTCACGATGTGCAAGAACGATCCGCCACATTCACTCGGTTCTTATGTCTCATGTTCTCTTCTCTGTTGATCTTTCAACTGTGTGCTAGTAATTTCTCTGACATGCATTTTAATGTGCATCTGTTTTTTCTGGCCAATTGATATAATGGTATTAGTGTTATTGAGAGTTCAAATAATTTAAAAATGAATATAAATTGATTTAGAAAATGTCTGCAGATTTTGTACCGGTATGTCTACAGGCTCTCCTGTTGTCTCTGTAGGCGATGCAATCTATAGGAAATCATCTTTGTTTTTAACATATTTTTGTAATAGTTTTGTGACTACTAATATCTTAAATCTACGTGTATCACTCAAGCTCCGCCCCTGAAGCCAGATCCACTTTCAACATTATCACTTCTGATGCCAGAATTACAAAAAAAGCCATTCCACTTGCCTTGCTATTTTACCATAATTTTCAAAATAGTAGTTGCTTGAAAACAACTTTGCATTATACATTAAAAGAGGCAACATTTATCTGACACCAAAACAAATATACTTTACAAGGAACTGCATTTTCACTATTTGTATTTGTAGCTATGTATTTTAACCAATGTGAGCCTCAAATAAATTAAAATGTACCTAACCCTAAAACCCCCTAATAAACTGTAAACCTATAAACATTTTCTAATAAAACTAAACGGATGGTCATATTTGCCCAAAATGAAGGACACATTGTCACTGCTGTCAACATTCGGAAGACGGCGGCCGTGCACAAGTGCCGTCACCCGGTTCTCAAAAAATATTACACAACGGTAACACTAAACATCTACATTACGACATTTTTCTTTCGTTATCAATTCCTACAAAAACCTTAATATTCAACAGCTGTATCTCCATAAATTTCTACAAGCTGTAGCCAACAACTATGTTTTTTTTAATTTTTTACAAGTCATATCAGCTGAACAAAACACTCACATCGTTAGGCTACATTTATTTTAAAATGTCTACAATGGTCTGCGGTCTGTAACGGGTTGTTATTGTTATTTTATCGTTTTATTTTCTTCAACACGGACTAATAAAAACAGAAGTAGCCTACTTGTGTGTCAATTGCATGCTACATTTTCGCTAGATTTTATGTAGCTTGAAACTAAGAGTGCGTTTCCTTACCTGTGAACTAAGATGATCAAACATGTCCATTTGGATCTCCTGGGTAGAAGTCGAAGGCGTCCTGGACACGCTAGTTTTCTGGACCATTGATGTCTTTTTTTGTTTGAATATTATTATTATTATTATTATTATTATATATTATTTTACTGTTTAAACCCAGTCATTGTCACCGAAGAGTAGACGTCCTTTTCCCGATAGCGATCCTGTGGTTCTGTGGGTGTCGCCACACATCTGCGCCTTTGCTTTGCACAGCTTTCTCTTTTCTTCGAGTGCTGACATTACGCTACGCTAGTGATCTCCGTGATTCCAGCTGCAAACTGATTAGTCTACGCCCCACTGTATAAGCCCCACCCATACTTATAAATATATCACAGTGCACCTGCAAACTGATTAGTCTACGCCCCACTGTATATGCCCCACCCATACTTAGCTATAAATATATCAAAGTGCACCTGCAAACTGATTAGTCTACGCCCCACTGTATATGCCCCACCCATACTTATAAATATATCACAGTGCACCTGCAAACTGATTAGTCTACGCCCCACTGTATAAGCCCCACCCATACTTATAAATCTATCACAGTTCACCGCGGTGGGTCATCACCTTTTCCCGTGATGTGAATGTGGACAAAACATTAGACGAGTCTTTTTTAAATGATTGTTAACGGGGCGTACAGTGTTCTCGTCCAGTGCTGGCACGAACGCGCTGGGCACAGGTGCCTGTTGCCGGTGCTCGTTTTACGCACTGTCGTTTTCCAACAATTGCCATGTATATAGACTAAGGCCGACGATTATAAAATAATTTATCGATACAATCTGTAGCCTACATTTGGTGTTTTTCAACTTAATCAGGGGGCCGAGGAGGAGTCCTTTTGTATAACATTTCGACACAGTTCCATTGATATATATGAGCACTCTCTGATCGACTGACTGGACATGACCAAACCAAATTATTGGTTTGGTACGCCACATTATCCACATTATCTCACCCATTTCGCATACAGTGATAATTATACAGTGACAATTATAATTATATAATTATTATATTATATTATATACAATATATATAATTATATATGGGTGTGAATAATTGTTACACATCCTTTTTTAAGACATTACTATTATTTTTAAAAAAATGTCATACAGCCTTCTGCGCTCATCTTTTTCAAGGGTGTGAATATTGGTGAGCACAGTAAACTGCATGTGGGAGGTGCAAGGTGGATGGTGCTTTCACAGTGCTAACCCTAACCTTTACTTTACTTTAAAAGGGGTGTTACAGCCCACTCAATGTCTATCCCTTCCCTATGCTGCCATCCTGCGGAAGCAAGTGGAACAGCAGCTACGCTTGTTCCTGCACCGAAAAAAGTCACGTTTTGCATTTTGGCCAACAGTGCAGACAAATTATTAATTAAATACATTTCATTAAATAAGTTTTAAAACTAAAATGAAGACAAAAATAAATAGTCCCTAAAATGTAAAAGTTGCAAACTACACTAAGTTGCAATTGTGAAAATCAAAGCAATATACAACACAAAAACCCACAGTGCTGTAACAGCCAAAAAAGAAGTGGCCTATTTGAGTGTTTCCCTAGTCAAACAAGCCTGGGATGCTTACCACCCCACAGTAATAATAATAATAATAATAATAATAATAATAATAATAACATGTTGTTTTTTGTTTTGCGCCTTTCTCATACCCCTCTGATTGACAGAGCATCGCATTGCACATAAATACATAACTCTATTAAGCTACAATAACATAAATGTTCAGTTATTGAAACTTTTAGCACATGGTGCGATTTTGATTTGAAAATGAGTAGCCTACGATGAAATAATGAACAATATTATCATTACATTATTGTTATTTTCATTATTTCATATTGAATAGCTATTTTTAAATTAGGCTATAGTATAGTATTAACCTGTTGCCCACTATGCGCTTTACCGTACCGTACCATACCGTACTAACTTCTCATGAGTTCCCACAATGCATTGTGAATAGCTGCCTTTTGGAATATACCATGTAGGCTACATAACTATACAGAGGGGATATTTGTTTTCGATAGTTTTTTTTTCTTAATTGTTAACTTCTAGCATGCTCACCTGTATTAAAAGTCCAATCTATTTAATTCAAATATTACTATTATACCGATTATTGTTTTTGTATTTTAATTATTAGTTACGTAGAAGCGTGGGAGTATCATGATAGATGATGGCTCGTTCTTTCTGATAATGGTAGTGCCCTACCAGCCGATGCAGCCTTCCTTTCTCTGAAATAGCAGCAGCCATGAGGTAAGAAGCCCGCATTTGCTCCCCTACAAATGAGTAAAAACCCCCTAAAATATATTTTCTCTTCTGCCCCGATGATCAGTTAACTTATTATTAAGAAAAATGTCTTCGCGGCAGAGTGCCTTGTCGGCATATTTGCAGTCACAAAATCACGATTTATTTGGAAACATGCTCTAGCATGTAGCTGGTTAGCTAGCGGTATAGCGATAAACCAACACGGGAGCCATGTTGTCAAATTTAGTGAGGAGCTCAGGCTTTGCCACTTTGAACATTGTACCTTCCGATCCTTGATTAAAACAACATCTACATCAATAACAAGCACCAAATGGCTTAGGACCACACAAGCTTAAGTTTCTATTTGGGTTGGATGTTAATTCGAAATGCCATAGACAGTGCAAACAATAAAAAATGAAGGCGATAGCTCATTGTAGGCCCTGACCAAGTGGATAGAAGTTCTGTAACGTTAACGTGAATGTATACTACTGGCTGGCCTTAACAGTTTGCCAAAAATGAAATGCGTATAGACATTTATGACACATTTGACTTATAACGACAGTCTTCCTCGCACTACTGCTATTTACGACATGTAATGCTCGCTAATAGTTTGAAAGCCAATTGCGTTAACGTTAGCTACATTGCCGAAGTTAACCAGGCAGTTGACGCCGTTTATCTGGAAACGTGGTCCGTGTTCGGCTGCCAGATAACTTTGACTTGCTGCTTAACTTCGATCATTAAAATTAACTCCTTTTTTTAAACTTGTCATTTTTGCGTGGCAATTTGGCCGTATATGCACAATCGCAATTCAGTGGTTTCTTTCAAATTAACATTAATTCAGCTTTCTGACGTGTTCAAATGCGTATTAGGTCATCTATATTAATTCATGTGATTTAGTCATCTGTTGAGCTGGTTATATTTCTGTATGTGAAATATCCTGTATAGCTAGATGTCATAACAGTTCCTGCATGTAAGCCGTTCCTCAAATGCAAAATGCTTGGAATTTAATGCAGGAAGAGTGGTGTCTGTGGATCGCATCCCTTTGTTTGTAGGTGTGACAGTGGGCTACAGTAGTCTAGCTGCGCGTGTGAATTGATACTGTTAGGTGTTATTTTTATGTTGGAGATGGTTGTGCTTATGAGTGCCCATATTTTGGTCCCCCCCCCCCCCCCTCTTCCTTTCCCAGCATGCTCAGGCTTCAGAAGCGGCTGGCGTCCAGCGTCTTGCGCTGTGGCAAGAAGAAGGTGTGGCTGGACCCGAATGAGACCAATGAGATTGCCAACGCCAACTCCCGTGAGTGTTTTCTGTTACTCTGGGCTGTCAGTGGGGGTGCATTGGAAGACATGGGGGCAGCAGAAACTTATCCACTGCCTGAAATTTAATGGACTAGTCTGCCTAGTTAATGGCCATGCTTACTGTGTTTTTAAGTCGTATGTGTGTTAACTGTGTTTATAGTGTAATTGGTTTGTGTGTTAAAGCGTTGACTTTGCCTTGCAGGCCAGCAGATCCGTAAGCTGGTGAAGGATGGTCTGATCATCAGGAAGCCTGTGACGGTGCATTCCCGCGCGCGCTGCCGCAAAAACACGCTGGCACGCCGCAAGGGCCGTCACATGGGCATTGGTGAGTACTGATGCACTTTCTGTCTCTGGCAGTGATGCTCTTCCTGTCTCTGTGAGTGATGTGCTTCCTCTCTCTCTCTCTGGGAGTGATGCGCTTGCTGTCTCTGGGAGTGATGCGCTTGCTGTCTCTGGGAGTGATACGCTTGCTGTCTCTGGGAGTGATGCGCTTGCTGTCTCTGGGAGTAATGCGCTTGCTGTCTCTGGGAGTGATGCGCTTGCTGTCTCTGGGAGTGATGCGCTTGCCGTCTCTGGGAGTAATGCGCTTGCTGTCTCTGGGAGTAATGCGCTTGCTGTCTCTGGGAGTAATGCGCTTGCTGTCTCTGGGAGTGATGCGCTTGCTGTCTCTGGGAGTGATGCGCTTGCTGTCTCTGGGAGTAATGCGCTTGCTGTCTCTGGGAGTGATGCGCTTGCTGTCTCTGGGAGTGATGCGCTTGCCGTCTCTGGGAGTAATGCGCTTGCTGTCTCTGGGAGTAATGCGCTTGCTGTCTCTGGGAGTGATGCGCTTGCTGTCTCTGTGAGTGATGCTGTTGCTGTCTCTGGGAGTGATGTGCTTCCTCTCTCTGGAAGTGATGCGCTTGCTGTCTCTGGGAGTGATGCGCTTGCTGTCTCTGGGAGTGATGCTGTTGCTGTCTCTGGGAGTGATGCGCTTGCTGTCTCTGGGAGTGATGCCCTTCCTGTCTCTGCGAGTGATGCCCTTCCTGTCTCTGTTGCTGTGTCTGTGTGATGCGCTTGCTATATCTGCGAGTGATGTGCTTGCTGTCTCTGGGAGTGATGCACTTCCTGTCTCTGTTGCTGTCTCTGGGAGTGATGTGCTTCCTGTCTCTGTTGCTGTCTCTGGGAGTGATGCCCTTCCTGTCTCTGTTGCTGTCTCTGGGAGTGATGTGCTTCCTGTCTCTGTTGCTGTCTCTGGGAGTGATGTGCTTCCTGTCTCTGTTGCTGTCTCTGGGAGTGATGCACTTCCTGTCTCTGGGAGTGATGTGCCTCCTGTCTCTGTTGCTGTCTCTGGGAGTGATGTACTTCCTTTCTCTGGGAGTGCTGTGCTTCCTGTCTCTGTTGCTGTCTCTGGGAGTGATGCACTTCCTGTCTCTGGGAGTGATGCGCTTGCTGTCTCTGGGAGTGATGCGCTTGCCGTCTCTGGGAGTAATGCGCTTCTTGTCTCTGCGAGTGATGCCCTTCCTGTCTCTGCGAGTGATGCCCTTCCTGTCTCTGTTGCTGTGTCTGTGTGATGCGCTTGCTATATCTGGGAGTGATGCACTTGCTGTCTCTGCGAGTGATGTGCTTGCTGTCTCTGGGAGTGATGCACTTCCTGTCTCTGTGAGTGATGTGCTTGCTGTCTCTGGGAGTGATGCCCTTCCTGTCTCTGTTGCTGTCTCTGGGAGTGATGTGCTTCCTGTCTCTGTTGCTGTCTCTGGGAGTGATGTGCTTCCTGTCTCTGTTGCTGTCTCTGGGAGTGATGCACTTCCTGTCTCTGGGAGTGATGTGCTTCCTGTCTCTGTTGCTGTCTCTGGGAGTGATGTGCTTCCTGTCTCTGTTGCTGTCTCTGGGAGTGATGCACTTCCTGTCTCTGGGAGTGATGTGCTTCCTGTTTCTGGGAGTGATGTGCCTCCTGTCTCTGTTGCTGTCTCTGGGAGTGATGTGCTTCCTGTCTCTGTTGCTGTCTCTGGGAGTGATGTGCTTCCTGTCTCTGTTGCTGTCTCTGGGAGTGATGTGCCTCCTGTCTCTGGGAATGATGTACTTCCTGTCTCTGGGAGTGATGTGCTTCCTGTCTCTGTTGCTGTCTCTGGGACTGATGCACTTCCTGTCTCTGGGAGTGATGTGCTTCCTGTCTCTGGGAGTGATGTGCCTCCTGTCTCTGTTGCTGTCTCTGGGAGTGATGTACTTCCTTTCTCTGGGAGTGCTGTGCTTCCTGTCTCTGTTGCTGTCTCTGGGAGTGATGCACTTCCTGTCTCTGGGAGTGATGTGCTTCCTGTCTCTCAAAAAAAATAAAACAACAAATACAACGCGTGACATGGCCGCGAAGGGTGGGGCATCTTACAACACTTCCACAGTACCGTTGGAAAGTAGTATGGAGGATATTTTATATTTATTTTTTTGCATACTACACGTCGCTTACTATACGGTACACAGTAAACAGACGCAGCCGTGCTCTTCCTGTCTCTGGGGGTGATGTGCGAAGGGGGTGTGTGTTATGTAGGCTTTTGCACTTTTAGTGACTCAGTTGCAGGGATCTGAACTCCAGTCCTGGAGGGCTGCAGCAACTCCTGGTTTTAGGCGTGTTTTAACACTCAAGTGCCTCTTAAGTCATTGATTGGTCCCCACACCTTTTTTCCAAGCCTAAAATGGCCGCTGATTTAAAGGGAACCAAGAAAACAAGCAGATGCCTCCGGGACCGGAGTTTGAGATTTCAGCTCTTTTTGACTGTTGCAGTAAGCAGGGATACACAGCTGGAAGGCTGGTGCGTGTCTTGTTTTTTTCTTCCAACCAGTTATTCCGCCTCAAGTTTCTAAACAGCCGTACACGCCATTGCTGGTTCACTCCTATAGCGAAGGACACACGTTGTCGCACCCCGTCTCTGCCTGTAGCTACAGCTTACGACTACGTCAAAAACCTCAGGTCAAGTAAACATGTTAACCTGCCCCCACCGCCCTCCCCAGGTAAGAGGAAGGGTACAGCCAACGCCCGTATGCCAGAGAAGCTGTCCTGGATGCGCCGCATGAGAATCCTGCGACGTCTGCTCCGCCGCTACAGGGAGTCGAAGAAGATCGACAGGCACATGTGAGTCGCTCGCTCCGGTCTCCCGTGTTACGGGACGGGATATGAAACGGCCGGCCCCTTATACCGCTCCTTATCGCTTATGGGAAAAGGCCCGCAATAAACAAAAATGAGTGTCGCTTTCCTCTGATAAAAAGCCAGACATAACATCAAAATGGGAAAAGGGGCTTGCTTTGGCCTTGCTGTTAGATTTTAGCTCACCAGCTCTCAATTCTTACACTGTGAAAGTGGGAGGGGGGGCTGCTGGTGGTACCCCAGGGTCTCGGCTCAGCTGGACAGAGGTTCTCTCCTTGCTGTCCTCCTTATTTGTGGAAAAGATTATTAATACTTGAATAGTGTTTTTAAAAAATAAAATACATTTTTTTAAAAATATTTATCTTGATTGTACTTTTTAGGGCTGTCAACTGGACCAAAGAATTGAATTCAAATTTTGCATTTGATTATTTGAATAATTATTGCACAATTTGCATAGTTTTTGTGTTGCCATAAAGTGTTTCGGCACTCTTATTATGCATGTTATGTCCACAAGGGGGTGCAAGAGGGGTGTATTGGAAGTTAATTCCACTTCAAATATTTCACTGCAAGTCTTTGACGGACAGTGGGAAAACAGAAAGCAGAGTTGTTTATCCCTTATTTTCTATAGGTAAATTGACTGACGATATTGCCATTTGTAATAAGGACTTGAAGTATGAAAAAAGATAGAATACCACATCATCACGTCTTATTTTATATAGACCACAATGTTCTCCTAAGAATAACTCGAGGAACAAAATACATTAAAAGGTAATGGAAAACAGTTCTGTTTCAGTTTGTCAGCCTGTATTAGCACTGTATCCTTTTAGAGATTATTTTCCAAAAACACATGATGATCCACTTGGTTGCTCGTTATTTACAATGTTCCCTGCTGAGGAAAAAACACGCTCCGCTTGAACAGGAGTGCCTGCCATGCTCAGGGCCCATGTTCATAAAGCATTTTAGAGTAGGAGTGCTGATCTGAGATCAGTTTTGCCTTTTGGCTCATAATGGGATAAGGTTAGGCTATGGACCACGGTGAACTGATACTAGATCACCATTACAACTCTGTGAGGTTAAATTAATATGGCTCTCCATATTGCTTTCTATACATCAAACTCTGGCCGCAGAACATTGCTCAGCAATGGTAATTACATTTTTTAAATTTTTTATTCAAAGTCTGAATTTAAAAAAAATAATAATTATCTTATGTGAGGAATATTCAAATATCAAATGTAAATCTGATCGGACAGCTTTAAGGCTTCTATTTGATCTCTATGTAACCATCTGAAATGTTCCTGGCTTTGCTTTTATACTTTTCTAATTTAAGTGTTCAATGCCTGGTGACACTTTTGTGTGCTATATGAAAATTTATTTAATTTTTTTAATTTATTTAACCTTAACCAGGAATACCCCATTGGGATCGAAATCTCTTTTACAAGGGGGACCTGACATAAAACACAAGTTTCCCAACAAGACATTTAACAATGAAGTTGCGAACACCATATAGGTAGGCTAGATGAGACGGTAAAATAGCAGAGATTAATGAACAAAGCAGGAGTTAAAAGCAGGAGCAAACTTCAGTCACTGAGACATGAATTACATGTTTAAAATCAGCAAAATATGAAAGTAAAACTGATTAGTTGACAGATGCTGCTACATGTCCTTTAAACCGAACTCTCCTGCTTAAACCTAACTTGCTCACCTCCTCCCACAAGTGAGGTCAGTTACAGTTTTGTAGTCCTCGTAGAGCAGGAGGGAAAGTTCAGCAGCAGAGTCGAATGCCGGCGTGTCCCCCGGATGCATTTATGGTGGGAAAATGGCCGCTTTCTGATAAATGGACAGTGGCTTTTAAGGCTGGTGCTGGGCCTGCTGCGGGGGTGCGGGTGGTCCGTGCGTCTGTAGAGGAGAGCGGGCCGGCAGTAACCGATGGTGCCGCTGGTCACCGCTCTGTGTTTTCGGACCCCCAGGTATCACAGCCTCTATCTGAAGGTGAAGGGAAACGTCTTCAAGAACAAGAGGATCCTGATGGAGCACATCCACAAGCTGAAGGCGGACAAGGCTCGCAAGAAGCTTCTGGCGTAAGTACCGCCAAACCGCCTCAACCAGATTACCCCCCAAAACAAATGAGCTGGTGAACTACAAACGCACAATGTGTACGCCACGTGTTTTGCAGGCGTCACAGAGGTGAACTGTATTACACGTGAAATTCAAACATGTTAGTGCATGTAGGAGATATGCGTATTTGAAATACTGCCTGTCCCTTATTGCAGCCCCTTCATTTCTTTAGTCTCCTCCCGAGAATTTCTACCTCTGTGGCAGGGTCTGTAGGCTTAACTCCAGTCCTGGAGGGCCGCAGTGTCTGCAGGTTTAACTCCAGTCCTGGAGGGGCCGCATGCAGGTTTAACTCCAGTCCTGGAGGGGCCGCAGGGTCTGCAGGTTTAACTCCAGTCCTGGAGGGCTGCAGTGTCTGCAGGTTTAACTCCAGTCCTGGAGGGGCCGCAGTGTCTGCAGGTTTAACTCCAGTCCTGGAGGGCCGCAGTGTCTGCAGGTTTAACTCCAGTCCTGGAGGGGCCGCATGCAGCTTTAACTCCAGTCCTGGAGGGGCCGCAGGGTCTGCAGGTTTAACTCCAGTCCTGGAGGGCTGCAGTGTCTGCAGGTTTAACTCCAGTCCTGGAGGGCCGCAGTGTCTGCAGGTTTAACTCCAGTCCTGGAGGGGCCGCAGGGTCTGCAGGTTTAACTCCAGTCCTGGAGGGCTGCAGTGTCTGCAGGCTTAACTCCAGTCCTGGAGGGCTGCAGTGTCTGCAGGCTTAACTCCAGTCCTGGAGGCCTGCAGTGTCTGCAGGCTTAACTCCAGTCCTAGAGGGCCGCAGTGTCTGCAGGTTTAACTCCAATCCTGGAGGGCCACAGTGTCTGCAGGCTTAAGCTTAACTCCAGTCCTGGAGGGGCCGCAGGGTCTGCAGGTTTAACTCCAGTCCTGGAGGGGCTGCAGGGTCTGCAGGCTTAACTCCAGTCCTGGTGGGCCGCAATGTCTGCAGGCTTAACTCCAATCCTGGACGGCCGCAGGGTCAGCAGGCTTAACTCCAATCCTGGAGGGCCGCAGGGTCTGCAGGTTTAAATCCAGTCCTGGAGGGCCGCAGTGTCTGCAGGCTTAAGCTTAACTCCAGTCCTGGAGGGCCACGGTGTTTGCAGGCTTAACTCCAGTCCTGGAGGGCCACGGTGTTTGCAGGTTTAACTCCAGTCCTGGAGGGCTGTATTGTCTGCAGGTTTAACTCCTGTCCTGGAGGGGGCACTGTGTCTGCAGGTTTAACTCCAGTCCTGTTTGTTTCCATTACATAAGCTGCAAGTTTAGGCTCGATGCGAGTGACTGGGATAATGCTTCACTAAGAGCAGTGTCAGCATTTTTAACATGATTTTATGGTAAATTGATCCTGCGTCCTGTTGCAAACAGACAGTAACCTGAAGAACAGAAACCCAGGAGGTTGGAGAAAACAAACTCCACCCCTGGATTTTCCCACAGCTTTCCCTCTGGATGACCTTTTTTTAAATTCCATAAACTCTTAACACTGGCAGTTTTCAGTCTAAAATCTGTCTTGCCCTCGTTCTTCCCCCTCTCCCTCCATCCCTCCCTCTCTCCAGTGACCAGGCTGAGGCTCGTCGCTCTAAGACAAAGGAGGCGCGAAAGAGGCGCGAGGAGCGTCTCCAGGCCAAGAAAGAGGAGATCATCAAAACCCTGTCTAAGGAGGAGGAGACCAAGAAGTGAGCTTCGTCCAAACGCTAATAAAGTGTACAGAAAGCGCAGCTCTGCCTCTGAGTCTTCATTCCCCTGGGTGGGACATTAGCCAGCATGCATAAGAAACATGCCAACGCTGCAGGTCTGGCAGGACCCCAAACCTGTTCTTCACTTCAAATTTATACGAGTCTCCAGCTTTTAGACTAGATGCACAGACCTGAGCTACAGTGCTGTATTCAACGCTGAGTCTCTTCTGCCCTGTTTTTTTGACGCAGCAGGCTTCAATATACCAAAGAGACGTGTTGACTTGTCTGAAATGTGATGATTGATTTATTTCAAAGTGAACCAACACTGTTAATAGGAAATCCCTCATTGAGCCAAGCAGGCATTTAACGCTTGATCGCGTTGCCCAAAGCTGGAATATGGTACAGTAGCCTACCTCTGCTTGCAGACTGCCAGTACACACAACAAACGAGGCGTGTGCGTGTGTCCTCGCTAACTTGCGGTATCTGGCCCAGCTGGGTGATTGGATCTGGCTAGTGCAGCTAGGTAGCTGATGGAAAACTCGTACTCCTTTTCATTTTACGGCAAAAAATGTTGTTGGTATGTACCGAAGTGTTTGTGTGCCGTGGTGCTGACTGAGCAGCAGTCGTGGAACTCTCGTTTCAAAGGGCCGTTCATTAAGTCAGTGACGAGAGAATTTTTGCGGCAGTATTTTCCATCCCAATGTTCCGTTCCGTCCTGTTTCCATCTTAAAAGATTCACGCAACGCTTTGGTGCCCTTAAATATGCCCACCGATTCTTAACTTCTGTTTAAGTCGCCGTGACGCCCGCTAAACAAGAGCCAAAGGTTTGCGCGGAACATTGCTAACCGTTTTGGGTAACCGCGGCGTCCGGGGCCAAACGTAGTGTAACGTTTGTTGTTGAATGTTTGTTAAATGTAGCCTGTGGATCTGTTGCAGTTGCACACAGTTGGCTTTGTCCCAATGGGGTAAGCAAATCTCGGCCGGCCAGGGTTCCCTTGGTTACCTCTGCATAAGCCCCTCCCAGTAATGTACCAGGCATCCAGAATGCAACGCTGCTTTTTGTCCTAATTGAGCTATGTCATGAAATATGTGTGGCCCAAACCTCTGTTGCTTATTAACAAGATTAAAGCAAGAAGCAGCTTGTGCAGTGATGATCTGTTTCCAGAGGCTGTACTAGTCAGATTCACTTTGTTATAGCATTTATTCACAATTATAAATATGAAAATTAGTTTTCATATTGTGCCGGCACTTCTCAGTTCTCTTCAGTCCCTAGGAACTGTAGTAATGTTGCTAAAGGAAGCCATGTCGCAATATCCTGTTGCATGGCCATAGGAAATAGTTCGAACCAAAATAATATTACCAAATTATTCTTTAAAAAATAAATTTAATTTACTCATGGACACACATTCACTAAAACTGAAATAATAAGGAAAGAAACTCCGGAAAGTGAAGTATCCCTTTAAATATCTCCCCAGGGCTCCTGCATGCAGCCTAAGAGTTCACTAATTGAAAAAACCTCTTTATGTAGTCGTGATTTGTGATACTATGCTAATGTTGGTTCGAGTCCATAAATTGAATCCTGTGCCCAAGCTGTACAGTGTCACATTCCATACATTTATAGCATGTTCAGTGGTAGCTATGGTAATTCTTTTTGTGAAGCCAAACGCAAAAATGGTCTTAATGAAAGCATGTATTTCACATGTAAATTAGAATATTTGACGTAAGGAGTAATTTAGGTTACCATGCCATGCAGTTAATCCCCCCCTTAAAAAAGTTACTCGATCCCTTTGTATTTGGAAGGATGATTTGCACATCGAGTTGAAACTTTTAATGGTCTGTATTGTAATGAAATGCACGCTATTGTTACGTTGGAGAATTTGACCAAACATATTTTCAGATTAGATGGGATTTTAAGATGTGTGCGTCACAATGTGACGGCTGGGAATGTCAAAAAAATATGGAAAACGAATTGCCATTTTAAGTATTTAGCTATGCGAGCTCAGAGAAGGCATTCTTCCTAAGTAGTGAAAAGAACGGTCCGTTGGCTTCAAATAGTGTCGAAAATGTGTTGGTGCGCTTTTCAATTATGATATAGGCTAGGTCTAGCCAAATAATAAAGGCTTAAACAAATTTATTTCACTGGAGATTGAAGGACTTGCAGTTTGTAGTGCTGTCGGCCTACTAATTAAATTTTCTTCTATAAGGCATTCTTCGTGTTGAATTCGGTAGGCCTGCTTGTCAGATTTTCTGTTCCAGTAACGTAGGCTTCGTGCTCATTGTGCAACATGAAACAACTAGCGCAAATAAACCAACAGTTACACTAAAAATCATAGGCTAGCCTAGACATTGCGAGTGGACTGACAAATTTGATGAACTGTTCAGACGGATTGGGTTCCTAAAATGCTAGAAAACCATTGCCTGGCGTATCGTACTCTACTGAATGTTTTGCACGTTTGATCACATTGGTGGCTGTATTATCCAAAATAAAATAATAATCTGTGCCATGCAGATCCGGCGGATCAAATTTTGAAGTAGCCTGCTTCAGCTTTTTAGACAGCAGTAAAATGTGAGAACACTCCTTTCGATTTTTGGTAGGCTAATATAACCTAAAAAGCCTGTTACCAAAATGTAGAATCATATGAAATTATTTTGTTTTGCATATTGCTAAAATAGACTAGCCTTGGCTACGTTTTTGAAAATTAGGCTGCATGATTCTGCACGCTTGTTAGACTAGGCTACTGGTTTATAAAGTGTTAGGCTATGACTCGCGCAGCCTATTGTATCTTGGGTGTAAATTGGTGTTTTAGGCTTGTTTGGAATGAGCTATTTAAACTCCGTGGTCTTGTGTGGACGTGAGCCAGACAGAGCGTTCTTTATCACTGTCACCTGTAAACAGTCCTGTAGCTACAGAAAATCACAACAGGACCTTATCTGCGTTCTTCTTGAAATAAAGGGAATAACAGAAGATTAATTTACTGGCGCCTGTGAAAGCCTATATGATTCACAATAATGTTTCCTTTGGTGTGCCTGGAGTGGCTTTAACTCACGTCACGGGGCTCAACAATAAACCGAATCAATCACAGTAGGCTAAGTCAAACAACGACTCTCCAAAATGCCTTGGTAACAGATAGGCTACACACTGATTCCATGTATCCTGCTTATGGGCCAATTGGCGCCAACTCCCACTAGCATGTCAGTCTTATATCTATCACAGTGGTATACTAATTGCTCCTCACTATTGTTTTCGTTGACGGCTGACGCTCTTCAGATGTAGCTACTGCTAGTCATTTGGAGCATGTGTCCATGCGCTGCACCTCGGGCTGTCATGCTTGTACCTTTTAATAGTGCGGGCGGGTGGATCGGTGCTTGACTTTTCCGAAATTAAGAAAGCCTCTTTTTTATTTTAGAATTAGAGCGTTTCTCGTGTGTTTTCAGTGAAATAGTCGCATAGCCATACAGTTCTTGCGTAGAAAGAGGTCGGCTTTTGTTCGCCAGCGCGTCGGTTAGCCCCGGTTCTCCCTTCTGCAGGGACATTCTCATTTTGTCCGTGTTAAATGTATAAGGTCACCCTAAATGAAAGTGAAATCCCCTCATCTTTTGTCATAGCCTATTTATTGCTTTTATCTATTTCTTCTTGATCAGGAGTATCCATTTTATCCAAGAAGTGCCGATGTGATTGCAGGTTTTTGTTTTAGCACAGCACCAAGGAACCTTGATTTTATTTATAAAGGTCTTTATTGAAAACCACGATTAGTAAATAATTAGGCTAGTTTAATCGGGTGTCGCAGTGCTGGGCTAAAACAAAACCTGCACCCACATCGGCCTTCTTTAGGATAAGATTGGACACCCCAGTTCTGCATATAGGGCCCATTGTCATGCCTGCGTCGGAGCCGCCAGTGACACATCTCACAGCCGACAACGGACGCAGGCTGTTCCGATTAGCGTTGTATGGGGGGACACAGAATTCCAACCAGTGTCAGGAATGAGGGCCACGTGCCTCACGGCCGGTGTTGGAGGACTCAATTTTTTTCCAAAATGTTTTTTCCGTCCACTTTTCTGTGTTGTTTCATATTAGGATATTGTACATATTTTTTAGCCAAATGAGTTTGAGCAAGAAATACACGGTATCAGCCTCGTGTGAGGGTTTAGCCGTCCTGAATTCAGCTCGCTTTCTCTCCCTCCCACTGGATGCGATACTGTATGTCAGCGGTCAAGGCAGTGTTTATGCAGCACGTATGAATTATGAATGCGCATAAGTGATTGTGTAAATATACGGAGGAGTGCAAGCCTATTTGAACACCGCTGCATTTTTGTGCTAGTCTGTGCGCTATTTGTTTTTGGCTGCGATGTGTATGGCTGTCGGTATGTTATTTTGAGCATGTCTGTGCACTGCACGTGCTTATAACTTTGTTTAAGCTACAAAAAACACGTGTTAGAGTGAGAGTGATTGTAAGTGTGTGCGTGTCTCCCTGTGTGAGCATTGCTGGTCTTAGAGTGTGTGTGTGTGTGTGTGTGTGTGTGTGTGTGTGTGTGTGTGTGTGTGTGTGTGTGTGCGCGCGCGCATGTGAGTGCGTATGTGTGTGTGTGTTCGTGTGTGTGTATGAGACAATGAGAGGGTACGCTGCCACACAGCACCTGGTGCAGAACAGTGTGGAATGTAGCCGGGTCAGCTGCTCAGCATTACCCCCCACCCCGCTCCCAGGCCGGCTGCTGGGTATCCCTGCACTCCCCCAACCCACCACCCGCCCTCTCCCCACAAGGTGACCTGACCTATTTACAGTCTGGAGGCGGGATGCTGGGGTGGGGGGTCCTGCTTCTCTCACAGTAGAGGAGGGAAGGCCGTTGAAAGCAGCCTTTTGCAATGCAACGAACGCTTTTGTGTGTAGTGTAACTCATGAGACGGTACTCCCCAACCGTTTCCTGTTATGGTTGTACCCTAAATCACATGTGACACTGTGTCATGTCTGTACCCTAAATCATATGTAACACTCTGTCGTGACTGTACCCTAAATCACGTGACACTGTGTCGTGGCTGTACCCTAAATCCCATGTGACACTGCCGTGGCTGTACCCCAAATCACACGTGACACTGTTTGGTGGCTGTCCCCAAATCGGTGCGTTTCATCACATATGGTCTGCCCCTGTTCTTCTGCTCTCTGCTGTATGAAGATACTTTGATGAGCTTGGTGAGAAGTAGAATCAGAAACACAAACACTCTCTCCCTCACACACATACACTCTCACACACGCAAGCCCAGGACACACACGTGTGCGCACACACACACAGGCACACACAGCCCGAGACGCACAATTCAATCAGTGTGCCGGGAGGAAGCACCTGTTGGTACTGACAACACCTGGCTCTAGTATTTCTGAACCTGCACCTGTACACTGTGTCTCTGAGGAGCAGGTGACTGTGCTATTTCTGTACCTGTACACTGTGTCTCTGAGGAGCAGGTGACTGTGCTATTTCTGTACCTGTATGCTGTGACTCTGAGGAGCAGGCAACTGTAGTATTTTTTTACCTGTATCTGTGACTCTGAGGAGCAGGTGACTGTAGTACTTCTGTACCTGTATCTGTGACTCTGAGGAGCAGGTGACTGTAGTACTTCTGTACCTGTATCTGTGACTCTGAGGAGCAGGTGACTGTAGTATTTCTGTACCTGTATCTATCACTCTGAGGAGCAGGTGACTGTAGTATTTCTGTACCTGTATCTGTGACTCTGAGGAGCAGGTGACTGTACTACTTCTATATCTGTGACTCTGAGGAGCAGGTGACTGGTATTTCTGTACCTGTATCTGTGACTCTGAGGAGCAGGTGACTGTAGTATTTCTGTATCTGTGACTCTGAGGAGCAAGTGACTGTAGTATTTCTGTACCTGTATCTGTGACTCTGACGAGCAGGTGACTGTAGTACTCCTGTATCTGTGACTCTGAGGAGCAGGTGACTGGTATTTCTGTACCTGTATCTGTGACTCTGAGGAGCAGGTGACTGTAGTATTTCTGTATCTGTGACTCTGAGGAGCAGGTGACTATAGTATTTTTTTTACCTGTATCTGTGACTCTGAGGAGCAGGCGACTGTAGTATTTATGTACCTGTATCTGTCACTCTGAGGAGCAGGTGACTGTAGTACTTCTGTACCTGTATCTGTGACTCTGAGGAGCAGGTGACTGTAGTATTTCTGTATTTGTGACTCTGAGGAGCAGGTGACTGTAGTACTTCTGTACCTGTATCTGTGACTCTGAGGAGCAGGTGACTGTAGTATTTCTGTATCTGTGACTCTGAGGAGCAGGTGACTATAGTATTTTTTTTACCTGTATCTGTGACTCTGAGGAGCAGGTGACTGTAGTACTTCTGTACCTGTATCTGTGACTCTGAGGAGCAGGTGACTGTAGTATTTCTGTATCTGTGACTCTGAGGAGCAGGTGACTAGTACTTCTGTACCTGTATCTGTGACTCTGAGGAGCAGGTGACTAGTATTTCTGTACCTGTATGCTGTGCACCAGGCTGGGCTGCTATCTAACTCCATCGCTCTGTCTCCTGCACTGCAGTCTGGTACAAGCTTGGATCAGCAGCAGGCCTGTGGGAGGGGAGGGTTGAGGGGTGGGGGGGTGGACAGTTGCTTTTTTATTGCGCCTTCTGCTCTGCTCAGGTTCCGCAGGCCACAAAACAGGAACTGTCCACCCATCCTTAGCCCCTCCCCTTCAGGAACAGTTGGGGAAGATCAATATAGATACGCACACACACACACACACACTCACACTCCTGCTGCATCCATCACACATTCTGTCTGTCTGCCTGTTTTTCTCTCACACACACTTTTCCTCTATAAATAGATCAGATCTTATCTGATAAAACTCCACAGCAGAAATGTCTCCAGGCCCGGCGCTAGACAAACATACAGGGGGGGCACAAAAAACATGATATATATAAAACCACAACAAAGCGCCATGCCATAGCCTACACAGCACATTGATAAATCACCGCAACTACACCACAACAACTAACACAGAGCTCAGAAAAGCGGACATGTCTCAACAATCACTTTACCATATAGCCGGCTAGCTATGCTAGATATAAATAGAATGGTGTCAATAATAGGTTATACGGGACCTTGATTATTTTCTACTAAACCAGCTCATTAATAATAGCCAAATCGTCCAGCTTTTCAACGTTACACGTGCAGATAAAAGCATCACGGGGAGCTTAACCTCAGCTTAGCTTGACTCAATAGAGCTGCAATCGCCTTGATGTTGAACTGAATCTCCCAACCTCTCCTTCCATTCATCGCAAAATTTGTCATTGGATATTAGAGTCCTTCTCAAAGCTAGGCTATAAGATCTCCAATTAGTGATGGGCATTCCGGCTCTTTTCAGTGAGTCAGATCATTTGGCTCAGCTCACCAATAAGGCTCTTTCGGCTCCCAAACGGCTTTCAGTAGCATTTCCGGTTTTTCAAAATTGGCCAAAGTTAGCGATATTTTGACCTATGATTGGTGTTTGTGCACATCTATCACAAAGTTCAAAGGAATCTTACTATACCTTCTAATTACCAAAAATAACATTATTTTGCATTTTGTTTGTTATAAAAACTATTTAAATAAATGTAAAAACAGTAAGACGCTATTACACATGTGCATTGAAAGTAGTGCATTTTTATGTCTTGAAATAAATTGCACAATAAACTACACAGTGTGTAGTTTCAAAACAAACATTTCAAAACAAAATAGACTCATAAAATAGAATATAATATTGCGTCATAACAAAGAAAAATAAATAAATGCATTAAAAAAATAAATGTGCAAAACTGCAGCATCAGAATAATTAAACTGACCAACAATTATACTGGTTTTTAAATTATTATTAATGTTATTTTCTTATGGTGGTTTTATTTATTTTTGGCCTAAAAAATTATTCTCTTTGATTACAGATGGAACTTGAAGAAAAAAAACAATAAAAGTTCCACCAAGACCACAAGCACTTGTCTTGTGTTCATTTACAAAACACATCGGCTCTTCAGATATGCGAGTCGGCTCCCAACGTTCCCCTAAAAGAGCCGGCTCAAAGAGCCGACTCGTTCGCGAACGACACACCACTATCTCCAGTATTATTTTACACACACACACACACACACACACTTACACACACATTTATTTACCATTTCACGCAAAACAAAAATAAAATAAAAACTTAAAATACTATGTAGATTTTCGGTGGACAACTATGTGTGCACTGACGTCCACCAGGGGGTGCAATGCACCCCCATAGCTCCAGGCCTGAATGTCTCTTCTCTCAGATCAGCATGGGGGATCTGTTCCTCTCCCAAATCTCCTTCTACAGACTCCTATACACAAGGACTCAATATCCCAGGTATACACTCCCATACACAAGGACTCAATATCCCAGGTATACACTCCCATACACAAGGACTCAATATCCCAGGTATACACTCCCATACACAAGGACTCAATATCCCAGGTATACACTCCCATACACAAGGACTCAATATCCCAGGTACGCACTCCCATACACAACAACTAAATGAGTGGGTTCAATTTTGTGAACCGGTGCACCATTAGGCCCACATTGGTGATGCTCGCCGGTGAAGACGGGCGAAGGAGGGGCTTTCTTGTTTATTTAAATCAAACAGGAACCGGCGCAAACATGGCTCAACAAGCCCACCCAGCCGTAATTGCTACGAGGATATCATCATCATAACATTACACCTCCCGGCGCATCAAGAGTACGGCAGTTCTTTTAAATTGAATGCAATCGTTGCGAAACCGGTTAACCCAGTCCATGCCCGGTCGCTTAATCAAACCCTCTCAGTATCCCAGGTACACACTCGCAAACACAAGGACTCAATCCCAGGTACACACTCCCATACATAAGGACTCAATATCCCTGGTACAAACTCCCATGCAAGAGGACTCAATATCCCAGATGCACACCACACACAAAGACTCAATGTACAACATGCACACACATTTACCGCCTGTTGTTCTCACACACACACAATCATGACTGTGTATCAAAGGAAATAAATCAAGAAAAAATCTTTCACTCACAAACTGCGTCATCTGATTTATTTGAACAATGAAGTTCCAGTGGCCCAAAGTCTAAAACGAGTTATGAAATGAATGAGCTTAGCCAATAAGAGAGAGGCAGGACACGAGATGTATGACTGGGGGGTATAAATGAGTCTTGTCTCGTTTCCTCAGCCAACTAACATTGTTCTTTAATCTTTCGTGCGGATCTGGTAGGTGGACCCGCCCTTCAGCATCCTCAGGCACGGCAGAGCAGGAAATGAGCGGGGGCTTCAGCGTTTTGGGCTCGCACCGCAGTGACAGGGTACTGCTGCAGCCAGGGGCTGCTGGGTGAAATTCCCGGCCACGGGACAGTAACATTTACCACACGTTCACAGACCATTGAGCCCCTTCCCTCCTCCAGGGCACAGGACAACGCACCCGGTTGTCCCCCCCCCGACGGCGTTCCAGCAACGTTGGGAACACGTCCGTTTGACCAGCACTGCCAGTGAGCAGCGATCTCCATTTTCTATAAACTACAATCAAAATGGTGGACGCGTAGGTTGCTTTGCAGGTGGCACGGCGGTGTAAACCACATGAAAAAAGATGACTACCTGTATTACATATGAAATGCCTACAGACAAATACATGTTTAAAATGGCACTCATCCCCATGTTTATTTGTGTTGGGAGTATTGGGTAGACCTTAAACATGCTTCATGATAATACCCATGGAAACGGGCAGTGACTCCTGTACTCTTATCTTATGGTAAATACAGCAAGTGAGGAATTAAATTGACAGTGTGTGTGTGTGTGTGTGTGTGTGTGTGTGTGTGTGTGTGTGTGTGTGTGTGTACATGCATTTGGTGCATGGGTGCGTTTGCCAATGGAGGTGAAAACATTTTGAAAACATGCGGCATGTTTTTGTCATCCAACACGCGTGTATTATGTCAAATAAATTGGAATACTTAAAACTTTTTTCTGCCGAGGCTCAGGAGGACATTGAGTGTTGTGCGTTGCCCTGGATACAGGCGTCTGCTAAGAGAATAAATAAAAGAGTTCTATTAATGGCCCGCTGTCTGTCATGGGTCAGGCCCCTTCTGGGACCGGTGGGCTGTTGATCGAGGCACACATCTCCTCGTTCCCACAATGGGGACACAGCTGTTTCAACTGGTATGGACATCTGCCAAAAACACCAACCAATCAAAGAGGACCACAATATATCATTCGAAAGGAACAGCGAATGTTGTCTCTCACATTGGAGCCTGATGACTGTAATTATCCAGATCAATTTACCAGGCTTATATGGCATGATGCATTAGATAATTATCATAAACATACTCAATATCACAACAGTAGCAAGAACAATGATTATATAGGCACGGACCAGTCGTAACACTGTGGATAATATTAATTAATTAATTAGTGAGCAATCATAGCAAAAAATGACAGCAACAGCAGCGGTAATAACATTAATAATGAAATGTGAGTCTGCATGTTAAATAGGCATGTTTATGGAGGGCCTGGAGGGGGTGTGGCCAGTATGACAGCCTCACCCATAGTGCTTTTCAGCAGTGTTTACCCTCTGGGCCCAGGATACACAAAGGACAAAGAGCTCCCGTAAGAGTCCTAACAGAACTCTCTCACACATAGTAACTTTCACAGAATAGAAATCTCACACACAGAGGGAAACTTTCAAAGAATGGAACTCTCACACACAGAGGAACTCTCTCACAGGACAGAACTCTCTCACACAGAGGAACTTTCACAGGACAGAACTCTCACACAGAGAAACTTTTACAGGACAGAACTCTCACACAGAGGAATTCTCTCACAGGACAGAACTGTCTTACACAGAGGAACACTTTCACAGATTGTAACTCTCATGGAACAGAACTCTCCCACACAGAGGAACTCTCTCACAGGACAGAATTCTCTCACAGAGGAACTCTCACACATAGTAACTTTCTCACAGAATAGAAATCCCACAGAACAGAACTCTCTCACACATAGTAACTCTCTCACAGAATAGAAATCACACACACAGAGGGAAACTTTCAAAGAATGGAACACTCACACACAGAGGAACTCTCTCACAGAACAAACTGATGCAGTGATGCTGCCATGAAAAACAAAACTCTCACAGAGGACCACTCCCACATATAGGTAACTGCCAAACAAGGAGACACCACCGTGGTATCACCCTGTGTGAAGCTCTGGACGAAAGTGCCAGCTCATGTCCTACATTGACATTTGTAGTCAACTGATTCAGAGCTGTGTGTTTTGCTGTATAGCTTGAACCTCTACTTGGACATCACGGTGTAGGAGTGTGTTCTGTCAACCACAGTTGCTCCTAGTTGCTGGTGTCTTTCTCTCAGACGTCCATGCCTGTATCACCTTAGGCACTGTTCCTCATGAAACATCAGCATGTTCAGCAGTGTTAGGCACTGAAGATCCTGCTAAACGTGTCCCAACAACCACCTCTCTGGCTCAGTTATCTTGGGAACCATGCCTTTGTGGAAGCACCTGCTTTCAATACACTTTGTTGTATCTCTTATTTACTCAAGTGCAGTTACCCGTGGTTGGAACCTAGTGGGTCAATTGCAGCATGCTTAGTTGGGGTATAAACCTCAGGTTTAAACCCCTAGTCCACAGAACTACATTACAACTGGAACAGTGATTTCCTGCCCTGCCGTGCCTGAGGTTGCTGAAGGGCGGGTCCACCTACCACATCTGCACGAAAGACTAAAGAACAAGTTGTGGTGCTGTTGTGTAGTCTTCAGGTTTACCCTGAGGTTTAAACGTCAGCTAAGCATGCTACAATTGACGCAGTGGTGCCATTCCCCATGTGACCCCATTCTTCCACCCATTGACTCAGCCAGCTGATTTCACTAATTAGTTCCACCTCCTGGCTGAAGAATTAATTTGCTAATTAGCCATTCTAGGTGACTGGAACAAAATACTGGGGAGGACTTTTACTTTCTGAACCAGGATTATACACCTCTGCTGAAATCAGAAAAAAAGTAATAATCAAATGAATGAACACAGTGCCAAGCACTGCTGTCTGTGTCGGTGTGACTGATGAGACAATGCTACTGTGACGAGCAGGAAACCAACTGAGACACTGCTACTGTGACACACAGGCAACTGACTAAGACACTGCTACTGTGACACACAGGGAACTGACTGAGACACTGCTACTGTGATACACAGGTGACTGACTGAAACAGTGCTACTGTGACAAGCAGGTGACTGACTGAGACATTGCTACTGTGACACAGGCAACTGAGACACTGCTACTGTGACACACAGGCAACTGACTGAGACACTGCTACTGTGACACACAGGCAACTGACTGAGACACTGCTAATGTGACACACAGGCAACTGACTGAAGCACTGTTACTGTGGCACACAGGCAACTGACTGAGACACTGCTACTGTGACACACAGGCAACTGACTGAAACACTGCTACTGTGACACACAGGCAACTGACTGAGACACTGCTACTGTGACACACAGGCAACTGACTGAGACACTGCTACTGTGACACACAGACAAAGGACTGAGACACTGGTACTGTGGCGAGCAGGCGACCGACTGAGACACTGCTACTGTGGCGAGCAGGCGACCAACTGAGACACTGCTACTGTGGCGAGTAGGCGACCGACTGAGAGGCAAATTACTTTCCATTTGTCTCCGGCTGTTTACTGGCTAGAACCCCATGTTGCTGTTGTGTGGGACGGATTTCATGAGCTTGTTATTGTAGCCACGCTTGTGAGTGGAATTAATATGAACACTCAGGCAGAGTCAGGAGTCAGGTGGCTGCAGGGTATTAACTCCCCTCCCTAAGAGATATCCAGAGCTTGATTTAGTTTCCCCCGTGCCTCAAAACCCTGGTATTATTTCGCAGTCAAGTCCTTTCGTCCATCAACATTAGATTTGTAAAGATTCCATTACTCTTAGTCCCCCCTCCACCCAACAGCTGCTCTGTGTAAAAAAAAAAAAAAAAACCTCTCCTGTATTAAAAGCAGGAAGGAGCTGATGCTGCAAACAAACTTGAGCCAGAGTCCGAGAGCACTCCACCAGAACTTGGCAGGGAAGGAGACAGGGAGAGCAACGCAAATCGGGCGATCCCATTGGCTGATAGCGCGACTCAGGCCTCGGCCGACCCTGATTGGCTGTCTCCATTATAAAAAAAAGAAAAAGACCTCTCGGATACAGGCGTGCGCGCACGCAACAAACAGACACACGTACATATGTACAGTTCCCCGCCCACCTTGCAACAGTCTTTCACGACTCTCCGGCTACACACACACACACACACACACACACACACACACACACACACATGCGGGAACACGCTCAGCAGAGACGGGCCACGGGGCTAATTCAGTACCGGGCACTCATGTTACTGCCTCCTCTTTATGAAGCCAGAGAGAGAGGGTCAGGGGGGGCGGGGGTAGTGCTGAAGAGGGAGGGGTGCGGAGGGAACCAGTGGGAAAGGCTGAGAGTGGGGGTTGGGAGAGCACAAGTAGGAACAGCTTGAGATTCGGGACTTCAGCAGAAAGTAGGAACGCGGTAGGGTCTGTGAGAGAGAGAGAGAGAGAGAGAGAGTGAGTAAAAGTGGGAGGGAAGTAAAGAGAGAAATGACTGGGGCAAAGCTTCAGCGATTCCAATAAAGCAAAAACTGGGGAAGCCGACTGACGGGTCTTCTCCCGAGACGGAGGAAGGTGTAAAAAGAAGATGACGGATGAATCGAAAAAAAGTTGGGATGGACGTTAACGCGGTGTTTAATGGGGCAAAGACGGAGCGATACAAGGCAAGAGAGGAGGCGTGGTGAGAGAGAGAGGGAGGGAGGGAGGAAGGGGGAGTGTGTTTCTGCGTGAATGAGATAGGGGGAAAAAAGAGCGTGAGAGGGAGACGGAAAAGATAAACGGCTGAAAGAGAGGCAGAGGGACAGACAGCGCAGAAGGCAGCGGTAAAACCGATAGAGAGGGGAAGAAGAGGCAGGAAGAGAGAGAGAGAGAGAGAGAGGGCACAGGGATGAGGGGGCTGCTGTTGAAGTTGCTCTTCTCCCTGTTGCTCTGTCTCTTCATCTTGGGAACCGTCTTGACCGCCTTCGTCTGGTACGTCTTCAACTATAGGTGAGTCCCAGCAGCAGCTGATCTGGGATCAGCTCACTCCACCACAACTCTTACACCTACAGTCAGGTTGAAACTGATCCGGGATCAGCTCACTCCACCACAACTCTTACACCTACAGTCAGGTTGAAACTGATCCGGGATCAGCATTTGGGAACGGAACGCCATCCACTCCATCTCCAGCACAGGGGGGACGGGCCCGCAGCCATGCCATACATGGGCAAATGTCTCTCCCCCCCCCCACCCCCCCCCCCCCCCACCCCTTGTGGAGACATACAGCGAGGTCGGGACCCCCGCAGACAGGCACATGGAAAAGGGATTTATTCTGAAGCTGGCAAGAGAACTGTTCGTCCTGATGCACTTTCAGTGCAGAGAGTGAAAGGGAAACCTTTGCACAATAATGTGTTCTTCTGCTCGTGCAGTTTGCGCCATGTTATGACAATGCTGAAAGAATGCTGGGCGCTGGCGCTGGGGGGTTTGGCAACGCTCCTTGCTGCTGTTCTCCGTATTGAAAGCTGCGCTCAGCTCAGCTCTGCGCTCGCAGTTTCTCAGAACAATTACAGAGATTACCTCAGGATTGAGTCAAAAGTCCACTGATATGGCTACATATCCAAAGCACGACTTATCTCATCAGAAACACAGTGTAACTCTCCTCTCAGCTCTGTACTAACACCGTTTCTTGAGTTGTTATTTGAATTCTGATCTACAGTTGATGGCTCTTTGGAAGTTATAGTGTTGAAGAAAAACGTTTCGCAGGAAGTATAATGACGAAGAAAGATTTAAAAAATAAAGGCTATTGTAGAATATGTAATTCACACAGTGGTTCCGTGGCTTTTTAGGCGCTGTCCAAATGGAAATGTTAAAATATTATTTACTTAAATGTTCATTTGTTCTTCTAATTTGTTTATCAGGTCCACATAAAAAGATAACTCTACTGTTATCTTTATATGAAAGTCTTTATTTGACTATTAATTCTGTTTAGAACTTAACGTAATTGCTTAAATTTCTAATTAACTAACAAGTAACTACATACTGCAATGTTGAATTAATTCAAGCTAAAATTTGCTGATATGTTTGTTTTAAACCATTTTATAAAGTGATTACTTTTTTTCGTCGCCTGTGAGTTATGGTTTAATGAAGCTGTGGACATTCCTTTCCTTGTCGTTTCCAACAGACTTCAATACAGTGTTTTCATTTTTGTAAAAACTGGGATTGTGTTTGTAGTTGGGATTAACAGAAACAGTTTTTATGTTGTTCAGTTGAATTGGTTGTGTTTGTAATGGGTTGTAGTTTGGTTAAGCTCTATGTCCACAAGGCTGTGGTTTGGTCAAGTGTATTTAGCAGTTTATGTACTCGTTTATATAGCAGTTTATTTAATTTATATTAGCTAAATGTAGTGGGTAATTAATCTCAGATGCATTAATTGACTTAATTATTACTTTATATATCTGTATAATTCTGTGTATATCATGTCTATTGCTTGTGTGTGATATACTCGCGCACACAATTTAAGCTCGATATACAGTCAATGTGCATTTGAAAATACGAATGTACATCTGACTGGTTTCCCTTCCCTTATTTTTCCCATAGAAAGAACAGCACGCAGTGTCTTTTTGAGCTGGGCTGTTTGGTTCACACTGCATTTTTGCTTCCACAGTGATGTCAAGCCGCACAGCCAGACTCGCAAGAGCTCAGAATCAGACTCGTCTTTGGCGTGCAAGGAATGCAGGTGAGGACAGGACGGGGCAGCACTGTTGAGCTCACTGTACGGCTCACTGCAGAGGTGGCGTATATTTGCGTATTTTTTTGCTGGGTGGCCTGGTCTAAGCTTCTGTTTGTTGACGGCAGGGCCCTTCAGCTCATTTTTCATGGGGGCCAGATTTTTCTTTTATATGTGGGAAAGTCCTCGTGCATCCGAGCCAGTCCTACCTTGTGTGTGTGTGTGTGTGTGTGTGTGTGTGTGTGTATGTGTACACGTGTATAATTTTATACCGTTTTCATTATTTATGCATTTGTACACAGTAAAATGTCCAGTGTTAATTCCTCTCGAACAGAGTACATACTCTGTAAGAGTTGATTTAACACTGAACATCTTACTGCGTATTACTTACATCTCTAAGTTCCATAAATCTTTAGTCTTCATTTTCACACCTTTCCTTCAGATTCACAGACTGACCAATGACCCTAATGAAAGTGGGGTTTATGCACAAACCTAACACTGCCCATGCCGCAAGAAACACCATCCCTGCAGTGAAGTATGGTGGTGGCACCATAATGCTGTGGGGATGCTTTTCATCAGCAGGGACTGAAGCAAAATACAGAGAAATGCAGCAAGAGAACCTACTTCAGTCCGCTAAAAAACTGAAGCTAGAGAGAAAGCTAGCCAGCGATCAATGCTTATGCTAGCTAGTTAGTGCCAATACAATGAGCAACAAATAATATGTTCACTTAACTATACAATTTATTTACATACATTTGTGTCTTTATAGCTGTTTCCACTGGAAAATCCAATTAAATACTTACAGATTACACTTACTTGCCTTATTTTGTGACAATATGTTCCCAGGGGCTTTTTACCCCAAATCTGAGGGGCCTTTTTGCCCAAAAGGGTGTCATTTTCACCTATTTAAAAAAGTACTTTTCTCTCTCTCTCTCTAAACAAATTACACACCCCGTGAATCCCCCAAATCCCTGTGCACATTAAAAAAAAAAAAAAAATTAGTGTACAGCTTCATAAAAATACATAGATCACTATTTTCCTATCATAAAAAATAGATAAACTTACCTCAAAGAGGGTCGAGCGGAATACTCACAAATATGGTGAGCCAGAGGAAATGGTAAAATTTCACTTTATTGTAACTTTATTGTGAAAAGCCATGTCATTTTGGCTGTTTTTTCATGAAAGCCAGGGAGGTCGATATATTGTGCTTTTAATAAAGTGAAAATAGGCCTATCAAGCCTATTCACAAGTGCGACTTTCAGCAATTTTTATTTTGAAGGCCAAACATTCCCCACTTCCTATTTATCGATATCCCATAGGTAGTATCTCAATGTGATAAGCAGTGTAGACATATTCTTAAAATATGCGAAGACATTGTTTTATCACAAGTAGGCTACACAATGACTAATTTATGTTTCTTTGATTCTCGTGTGTGGTAGCCTAAATGAACAGTATAGTACGCATTCTTAAGAAACAATCATGAAGAAAAATAAATAAATGGCAATAATAATAAAAAAAACATGAGAACATAACAGTTAGGAATAGAAATAACAGCACCTATGGGTTGTGTGACCGTTCTAATGCTAACCTTGTTTGTTGACACATCAGGCTACTATTGTGTCCCAGTCAGATCAGAGGGTCAGCAGCTAGATCATGGGGTACATTTGGCCGCCAGGCTCCTAGCCAAATAGGCGTACCGTACCGTGTGATCCAGCAGGCACATTCTCTGTGTTATAGCCTTGAGTGTTATTTTCTGTAAAATTTGTGAACTCTGACAATTAATCAGCATGGAATTTGTACTCAGTAAGCAACTGGATACCGAAGGAACCGCAATATTATATTCCATGTGATTAACAACATGGCTGCTTTCTCACAAATTGAATTCAATTAATTTTACGAAACATCGCGGTTTGCGAGCGAGGCAAATGGAGGCTACATCATTCACAAGAGGCTAGGTAAGAGACTAGTTAGCCATTAGCCGCCTTTATGTTACCCAGTTGCAGTTTTCAGATTGGCTTTCCATGAACAGACTATGATATGAATGCACATTTTTAATCAAATACACTGTCGAGCGGTGGGCCATCGCCTTTCCAACTCAGCTCTGACTGAACTGAGATGGGAAATCTATTGTAAATGACACAATGACCAAAAAATGATTGCGATTTTACTGATTGATCAGGTCTGTCTTGACTACTCATTTTTGATGGGTTTTGAAGATGCAATGTGAATTTGAGACAGGCTGGCAGTTCAGTGAGACCCGGGGCCGTATTACAGAAACGTCGTATCTTAAGCACAAATTAAGATGCCACTGGAGTTAGGATAGGAAAATGGACTTGAGAACTTTTGTTCTGTAATGGCTATTTGCCTAAATCAGTTCCTAACTCAAATTACCATGGTTACTACACAGATAAGATAGGATTCCAGAGTTACGATGTTTCTGTAATACGGCCCCTGGGGTTGATCAGCTAGGGGACATGACATGGCAGTCCTAAAAAGGGATGTTTGACCGAGGAATTAATTGATTATTGGAGAGAACAAATGAGGTATTTTTCAGCATTGCACGGGGCATGTTGTCCCCTGGTGCTCTATGCCCATGCCTGTTTGTTAAACATGGTTAAATGTTTTTAAATGTTTCCATTGGCTGTGTCCTGTGTCATAGCACTGTATTATTAAGTGTTCTGGGTGCATTCGGTCAGTGCACTGTTCACAAGAGAATGGGAGATGGGGGAACAAGTAGGAAATAACCACTGAAATATGCACAGGACCACTCTGCACCAGGATAACTGTCATGCGTGTGCTATGAGTAGAGTCAGAATCAGATTTCCGGTTCATACAACTTCAGACAAACAAATTCAAGGGAGAGAAAGTCACCTGACTTGCCTCCTACCCCAATCCACCCCCATATCACTTCCCTGTGATACACATTTAGCATCACCCCCAGTCGTTCATCTCCGACTACACTCTATCTCTCGACATCCTTTATCTACATTCATATTTACATAAAGAATACAAAAAATAAATAAATAAGAAAATAGGAAAGGAATATATGCTTCGTCAAGTCATGGCTTTGAATTGAAGATTATATTATAAGACATACATAAATATTATATTATAAAGACATAATATATTCTACTATTAGACCCCATGTTTCAGTAAAGTGTTGTTGCTTATTTTGCAAGGCAAAGGCCATTTTTTCCATATTCATTACACCAATGGCTTCATTAATCCATTCTTTGTAAATTGGTATATTTGAATCTACCCAATTATTCATATTTTTTTTTTTTTTGTAACCACGCATACTAAGAGAAAAATGTTTTTAGTATTAGATGATACCGTGTTATAACTATACAAGTCTCCATGAATGCATGTCTGGGGGTCTAATGGTATATCTATGTTAGTGAATGTCAGTACTTGTTTCGTTATGCCAAACCATAATTCTTTAACCTTGCTACTTTCCCATAGTAGATGCAACGACGTCCCTTCACTACTGCAGCATTTTCTACAGCCACTATATTCTCGTAATCCCATTTGTAACAGAAGTGAGGGATTTTAAATTGTCTTTATTTATTTTTTGTTGAACGAAAAGGATGTTGAGCATTTTTCCATATATCAGCCCATGAGATTTCATCTTCTTGCTCATTAAGATCCCTAATCCATTTCAAGGCACATTTGTTAAAAAGTTAATCAGTAGTTTCATTAAACAGTGCATAAAGTGATTTCATTGAGTTATTGTTTGAATTCTGACTAAACAATGTGCTTTCTAGTTTATGAACATTATCATTGACTTCATCTATGGGTATATTTTCCTTTGCAGCATGTTTTAGTGTAATGAAATTTAAATATTCAGATTATGGCAAACCCTTCTCCATAATAAATCCATTAAATGTCTTAAAGCAGTTATTGATCAGGAAGTGACGGACTTCTGTAATCCCTTTTCCTTCTATTTAATCCAATTTATTGTTTTTTTATTTTATTTACTGCTATGTTAGGATTATTCCACAAAGGTTGACTTCCTGAAATGGTTGAGTTAATGCCCAAAACCTTTTAATGCACATAACATCAGTATTTCAAAAGATGTTTCCATAGGACTATGTACAATTTCTTTTGGATATGATTTCACAAAGTATAAGCTTTTTAATTGTATATTATAATTTTCCATGTTTGTTTTTTCAATGTATAGTGCTCCTACATCTCCCACTGTCTCCCAACATGACTCAAAATGTCTCCCACAGTTCCTCGTTATCTCCCAACTGACTCAAATTACCTGTGTCACACCTGTCTGTCCCTTGTGTCCTCCAAAGGGAAAATACGATCGACAAGATGGTGGAACTCTACAGCCACACTTGGAAGAAGCAGAATGCCAATTTCAACAAGTTCAGGTAAAGAAATCCACAATTCTTACAATTGAAATCCATGACTCATGTCACGATTCCACAGTCGCCAGGAGCTCAGTCAGTATTCATTCAACTTTTGTCAGACTTTACAAACATGATCACAATGTTTTTTTTGTTTTTTTTCGTAGGGAGGGGTCAGGGCTAACCTTTTCCATAAAATCCTGGTAGAAGTTAGCTTCCGGCCAGGCCACCTCCACCCCTTCCCCACACACACACAAACACACAGATACAGGAGGGTCCGGGAAATATTATACACAATGTGAACTTAGCTCCTGTACCCAGTGGGTCAAGGTTCCCGACAAGGGGGATACTCTGAGGGTTGAACCCCTTCCTGATTTATAAGGAAGAGATAACACAGCCTTGTGAACACAGATGTAGGATCATTAACTCTCATAGGACACATAGGGCCCTATCTTGGCGATCTTGGCGCTTAGTCTAAGCGCATGGCGCTAAGTCCATTTAGGGCGTGTCCAAGTCCACTTTTGCTATTTTAACGGCGTGTTTTTTTGGCGCTAAGCACGGCGCATGGCGCAACTGGGCTGAACCTAGTCGCTTCATTAATTATAGGTGTGTCTTGGGCGTGACATTCAATAAACCAATCAAAATGTCATATCCCATTCCCTTTAAAAGCCTGCTTTTCCACCTTGGCGGATTGCTTATGATGGCGAAACAGACATGCTCGTGCGTGTTTAGTGTGATCAAGCAATAGGCTAAATGGAGTATGATCAATATTATTCGGACTAACCATTAGCCTATGAGTTCCCGGTAATTCCAGACAGGGCTGTTATTTTACAAAATATGTGCGGTTAAATTTCGTTAAAAGGACCTGCAACAGCTGAGAATAAGCTATCAATGGCTTCAGTCTCACCTTAGAAAACGCCAAATTAGCCTGCTTGTTCAGCGAATTTCGTTTGATTATGCAATGAAAGTGTCAAACATCAATTCCAAGAGGCTGTTCTCAAGTTCAAGCTTCATCCAAAGTTCATTAGGCTACCTGCATAGTAGGCTAATATTGATTAATAACATACATACCGTTATTTTGCCTTAATGATGACACTAAATAGCCATACAATAAAGCTGTCAGGTTCGCAAACCATAAGTTCACGCATATTTCCCCTTGTTTAATAATTTCCTGTTTATGGAAATGTGACCAACCTGTTTTACTCGTAGCGTAATCTTTTAAAACAATCCACTTTCCCAGGAAGACCGTTAAACGTGCAGAGAATGGCATTAAAATTAATTGTGAATTAATTGTGTAACGTGCTGCAAATTTGTTTTAGTTTCTAATTAGACGCTTAGTTCTCTTTAAAATCGTTTTGTTCAGTTAAGGAATAACGGGTGAAATCAGCTGGGTTTTAAACGGTGAGAGTATGGAAACCTGGTCACTGTCATTTAAAAAAATATGAAGGACGAAGAATAGCTAAGGTTGCAATTTAGTTAACATGGTGACATCTCCGTTTTTTAACCATAGGCTATCGAAAAAAACCTTATGCACAGCGTAATATGCAATATTCACTGGACAAGGTTTTGAACTTTTTTCAGTCACAAACCATTCTATTTACTTACAGGCTGTATTCATAGATAAACAGAGCTGTATTGTAATGACATCTGAAGCGCATTTTCAGAACTTAAATGTCCGTCTATTGCCGTGCGCGAGTTTTCCATTGAATGACAATTCACGCATTAGGTGCAAAGACAATTCGCGCATTAGGCTTGATAGCTATAGGTGTTATCAGCTCCTTTTTAATGGATAGCCATTGTCCCGTACCATCGCACATCGCCTGGATGTTGATGGAGTGGGCTGAGAGCAATGTAATGTGGCATTGTTTCCCTTCGCTGAGGGAAAGGTATGTGGACCTATGGAACCTTTTATTATTATGCATTTTTGATATAGCCTACACAGTAATAATATTTCACATTGTGATCTAGATATTTTAGTCATGCCTGTGCACGCCCCTGTGTGTAACAGACAGGAGGGTATGCGCGTTGTGCACACGCCTATGTAGACGCACTTATATGCGCCGTTAAAATAGCATGTAAACAACTGCGACATGACTTTAGACCAGGTTTGTGGTGGTTCTAGCGCAAGCGCTTTCTGCTGGCTCAAGATAGCAATACGCCAAAAAGAATCCTGGCCACTCCTCATCTTAAGACCAACACGCCCAGTTCACTAATGATGGCGCAAGAGTTACGCCGTCAACATGCTAGTTTGACGGCGTAAGCGTTAGGCGCTATTATGGACCTAGCGCCGGGTGTAAGATAGCAAAGACACTTGCGTTTGTGTTAGCGCCGCTTTGCGCCGGGTGTAAGATAGGGCCCAGAGTCTTCTTGAGAGGTTGTTCCTCCTCGGTGACTCAGTAAGGGAAAGACCCTTACCACAGTCGAAGGCTGTGCCCTGTTCCCAGGATGTTGCAGGTTTGAGCTGGGATTTCATTTGCTGAAGACGATAGGGGGTTTGCACAGGGAAACACAGGCGGACTCATCCTGCCAGTGGTAGAGCACTTTTAAGCCTGTGAGGATTTCTCAGGTTCCCGACACTTTAACCCCTCCAGATGTTCATGGGTGAACGGCTTACTGCCACTTTAACCCCTCCAGATGTTCAAGGGTGAACGGCTTACTGCCACTTTAACCCCTCCAGATGTTCAAGGGTGGACAGCTGTCATCAGAAAGAGATTACACCCCCTCTCGTTTGATCAGCTCCAGCTCTCCTGCAGTAGCCTACCACATGACCTGTATTATCTAAAGCAGCCACTTTGTCACGGGCAAGTGCACATTCTTCAGCTATAGTTCTCAGCAGTATCACAAGAGGCAGGAAACACACACAGACACACACACACGCAAACACAAAACACACACACACACACACAGACACGCACACACACACAGACACGCACTACACAAAAATATCCAGAATTAAAATTCTTGCCTGCAAATGTTGTCATGGTTTGTGACCCTTTTTCCCTTGCGGTCGGTTTCCTTGGTAGCCACGCGAGGGCGCTGCCCTTTTAGTGGATGTTTGCTCCGCCCTGTCTTGATTGCGGAGCTTCTCTCAGCATCACACCTGTGTGTGGTTACCCTGTGTGTGGTTACCCCTATTTAAGCCCATGTTTTCCTCCGTTCTAGGCTTTTGATATTAATTTGTATTGTCTGGCATTATTTGCTCTGTTTTGTGTGTGGTATTATTTTGCCCTTTGATTGCTTAGTCAGTATGATTAGGTCTAGGTTTTTTAGGAGACCATTTTTGCTCCAGACTGTTTTATTGGAGGAATACGGGACTTGCCTTTGTGGATATATTAGGACTCTTCCCCCCTGGCTCTTTTCTGTCTCCGCTTTTTGGTCTTTCCTTTCTTCCGTTGCCTAGACCTTTTTGCCTTTTCTGTCTCTTCCTCCTCTCTCTGTCTGCTTTCTTCCGTGAAAGCGAGAGGAGTCTTTGTTTGTTTTGTGGGTGTATTTGTATAGTCATTTCTTACTAAGAGACCAGGCGTTTTTATCATACTGACAGGCAGGGCTTTATTTATTCTGAGAGGCAGGGCGTGTATTTTCTATTAAGCTTGCGTTAGTCTTTTAGCCGGTAAATGTCCGGTGCACCTGTCCTGTTCGTCCTTCGGTACCTGTCTCCGTACATGGAGCTTTGGCGATTTTGTTCGGAACTGTAGTTCCGTTTCGTCCTTCGGTACATGTCTTCATATAGGGAAGACTGGGCGATGTTGTGGACATGTTTGTGTGTGACTGCGAGTCTGAGAGTAGCCTTGGAATGTTAGATCTCTGTTCCTTTCGCCTCCTCGTATACTATCTCGTATTATTTTGCAGGGTTTGTTGGCTGTGTGTTTTATTTGTACCATTTATGCTACTCGCCTATTCTAACGCCTCATTACTGAGGCAGGGCGTTTATTATTGCTGGCCCTTTAGTTACTTAGCTCGTAGAGGTATGGGACCGCAGATCTCTGCTCTATTCACCTGTAAAATGTTTCTCTCTCCTGGGAGATCGGGGCGTTCATGCTTTTACTGAGTTACTTAGCTCGTAGAAGTATAGGGTAGCAGTTCTTTGTTCCATTCGCCTTGTTTGGTTTTCTTACTGAGAAACCTGGCGTTTGCGCTTCTACTCATTGGCGTGTGACAGTGAGCTGGTTAGTAGCTTGGTACATGTGGTTCCCTGTCTTGTCTCCTTCCCTTAATTACGGGGTTTCCCGTCCTAGTGGCCTAGTGCTTAATGAATCCCCTTGCTGCGTTTGGCCCCTCCTACCTCACACGTCACGCCACCATTACAAATGTTCATGATGACGATGTTACTAAATGTATTACATGAAGGTCAGAGGCATGATTGGTGCTGCTGTGAAGTCAGTTTTCGGATTTGCGCTGTGAGAGTAAAAAAGGCCTGTAAAAACAGACTGTGGGTGAGTAGATCTGTATGTGCTCAGGGTGTTGTTTATCCCCAGATCGCAGCTGGCCAACAAGTGTCGTGGAGTCTCTACTGCCATTGTTACTCAGAAAAATACCCCACTGGAGTCTAAGATCTTCTACGATGGTGAGAAGAGGAAGCCCCTGCAGGTGACCCCCAAACTCTACAGCACGTTCGCCAAGGTACCTGGCACGTCCAAAGAGTAATACCCACTGTGTAACGTACGCTGTGACACTATGTGTGTGTGTGTGTGTGTGCATATATCAACATGTGTGTAAATATTTGCATGTGAGATTGAGTGTGTGTAAGAGAGGGAGAGTTTGTGTGTTACTGGGCCTCATTCATGAAACGTTCCAACATGAAAGGTGAGCAGAACAAATTTTAGCGTAAATCATTCGTATTAGCAAATTTTTTTTCGTATTTTTCCATTCGTCCAAATTTTTGTATCTGAGATTTGTTTACGTATGAACAAACTTTACAGCTGCTCAGGACCACGCGTACCGCGTTTGTAAATTCAATATGCCATTAAATGTAGCTTCTGAGTGACAATTTAAACATGATTTTTTTTTTTTTGTTAAATTCACCAAACTAAACACTTTAGATTATGCCTATTAATCAATTGTAGGCTATGAACCTGTTTCATTAGACCCATGACATAATGAATGCTCCCAGTACTATATTTTAAATTAAAATTTTAAATGCTATGTGATGTTAAATATGCTAATTAAAACACGTATTTAAAGCTGGAGTACGCAACTCATAAGTCATAACACCTCTTGACCCTGCCGACAGAGAAAAAGACACCCCCAACCCCACACCCCACTGCTTCCACAGACCTCGTTGTGAACGTGCAAGTTTTCTAGATACGATTGCAGGATTACAGACTGGTATAGCTAACGTTACAGTAAAAATGGCAGCTACAAGAGTCTAGATAAAACAACGGAATCTTTTCTGTTGTTGCAAGACTTGTTACATCACACTGAGTTTGTGTAGCGTTAGTCTGAACCATTACCTGGCTACAGCTGGCATGCATGGTTATAGCCGAGTAGCCAGTTCTCGCTAACGTAATCTCTACGACATATAACGTTAGCAAACATTTCCTTCTTCCAAGAACTAGCCGCTGAATGAAGTAATGTTATCAATAATAGCAACCAAGCTACCATTCATTATAGGTAATGACAATTGGCTGGCAAGCGAAAGTCCAAATCTAGTGTTCAAACTATGCGTCCAGTAGAATATGGGAGCTCCACGTCTGTCTTTAAACCAATCCGCTCACGAACATCTCGCCACCTTCTAAAATGAGCACCTATGTTTACTCTAGTTTTCGAGTGAGCTTTATCCAATTCTCTTTTCTTTTTCTTTGCGCCGGTGTAACAGGTCGCTTCTCTGCCATTCGTGTGGTGCGTCCCAATATTCTTCACTCCCCACCTCCCTTCCTCCACTCCCCCACTATCACTCCTCTCCTACCCGGAAATATGCAAATGTGCAGTATACAATGTACTTGACGATGCGGTTTGCGTCGAGACATTAATTCATATTTAACCATTAATATGTAATTTAGATGTAATCAGCAACATTATATTAAAACACAAAGGTCCGTTTCTGGGGCAAGGAGGAGAGGAGGCGGTAGTGGAGCAAAGGAGGGTACATTTTTCGAGTATTGGGACGCACCCTTGGTGAAATTTCTAGCCGGTGAAGTGGCACGGTCAATCTCATTGTTGATTGTTTTGCGACGTGAACCGGCCTATATCTTCGATTGGTTTGTGTCATAAGCCACATAAGCCAACAAAATTTTGAGCCGAATCGCTGGTTTTAGAATTTGAGGGTATAAACACAATATGTGGTGCTGGATTTCTCTCACAACAGTTATGATTGCTACCAACTAAGCATGTCTGTTCTCCAATATTTTTCAAAAAAAAAAGTTTGCTTCATCCAGCTTTAACCAATGAACAAAATCTTGCGCTGTTGGAGGTGTTGGCACACAGCAGTGACTAACTGGGGCAATCACTTCTGTCAATGTAGGCTACAGCTCATAATGTGATACAAAATGTGTGTTGCTCGCGGTCCTGTCCTGAAGGGACCCATGACAGCTTCATTCTGCGGGGCAGTTCGTTCGGCACTCGTTTGGAGAATGGTGCTGTGAGAGACGGCTGGCTTATTGGTAAGAATATATTGTGAAATTGCTCGTCCTTGGCCACCTCCTGTTAGCTGTGGTGCGTTTGTGTGCAGCTATGCGTTTCTTCACCACAAATTTAATGTTCATCCATTTTATTTTTTTTACTACTTTAAGTTTGTGTGATGGGTTATCTTGCATTGATGGCACGTTATATCCTTCCAGGCCTTTTTACTTTACCAGTTCCTATGACACCGGTACTGACAATACGAAATACGTTTTTTTTCCTTTACTGAACAACTGCTAATAAAACTTGATTTCAGTGTCAGAATAATTATTTCCTTTGATTTTTTCTCAGCCATTTTGTATGCACCTGTAAATGGAATTTGCAACTTTCATATATGGCAATTCATGGGAGTGGATTTATGCTAATCTGTGCGGTTTGATGAATCCGGCATAAAATTTTTAGTACAAACTTGCTTTGTATGTAAATGTATGCACATATTTAGGAACGTTTCATGAATGAGGCCCAATGTGTGTATATGTGTGTGTGAGTGTGTTTTAATGTATGTGTGTGTGTGTGGGCGTGCGTGTGTGTGTGTGAGTGCGTATTAGTGTGTGTTTGTGCTGCTGTGAGAGTGTGTAACACTGCGTGATCTCCAGGAGCAGCCGTTTCAGAATGTCACCTGGAAGACGTGTGCAGTGGTGGGGAACGGCGGGATCCTCGTCAAACAGTAGCTGTGGGCAGGCCATTGACTCGGCACACTTCGTTTTCAGGTGTGACGCCATCTCTGCCTAATCAGTATGCGAGCAAGGGCGACTGAGCGACTGCGCCGAGCACATATAAACAACAACACTACCCATGCAGTGTAATGATACAGAGTCTCAATCTCTCCCTCTGTGAAAAGGTGTAACCTCCCTCCTCTGGACAATGCCTACGGGAGAGATGTAGGCAACAAGACTGACCTGGTGACTGCTAATCCCAGCATCCTCATGGAGAAGTGAGTCAGGGGGGTCTGAGCAGGTCTAAACCAGGGTGTATGAAAAATGTGCATATAATGATAATAATCACAAAATCACTCTTTACCTCTGTATTATTTCTATGTTCTCAAGTGTTACACTAGGAAGAGACTGCCACCGACACAGAAGTAAAAGGAATAACAATTTATTGCACACAGATACAACAGAGAAACATACAAAGCTAGACCCTCAATGTATGCTGTGAGTCTAGGAGACAAAGAAATTAATGCATTTACCTTTGAAGGTAGTGCCTTGGACAGCCCTCGGACCGGATGTTACTACCCTGCCAATTTTCCCTCTAAACAATACACATTCTTATACAATCCTGGCCTGTCCAAGTACCAATGATCTCAAGGTGATTATTCAGGACATTCAATCAACTCAACTTATTTCAAACTAAAACTAAGGCTTTCTGACCAATCACCTTGAGATGTTTGCAATCAAATTAGCCAATGAGCTGGGGTTGAAGGAACAAAAGCTTCTGGTCAGGTTTAAGGTGTGAATTTGCTTGGGGGGCAGTGGGATCTCTCAGACAAGTTTACTTATTGTGTGCAAATTGTGTGGAGACAGGGCAGCACAGTGGTGCAGTGGTTAGCACCGTCGCCTCACAGCAAGAAGGTACAGAGTTCGGCCTGGCCGAGGGCCCTTTCTGTGCGGAGTTTGCATTGTTCTCCCCCATGCCCGCGTGGGTTTCCTCCGGGTACTCCGATTTCCTCCCAGAGTCCAAAGACATGCAGGTTAGGCTAATTGGAGACTCTAAATTGCCCATAGGTATGAGTGTGTGAGTGAATAGTATGTGTGCCCTGCGATGGATTGGAGACCTGTCCAGGGTGTTAGATAATGCGAGTTAGATAATGTATGGATGGTGTGGACAGGAGATGAGGGGATAAATACATTGTCTTTGATTAAATCTTACAAGGGGTTGGGGTACCCCCGTTCCTGGAAGGCCTGTTTCTGGATGTCATGGCAACTTGTGCTCTTAATTATTTATGTAATTAGCCCTATCATTTACATGACCTGACATTTTAGCTAGTTATCTGTAAGTTCATGAATGACAGCTGAAGACTGTCCCTATGTGAAAAATTTACTGTAGTCTGGCCTATGAGCGACTGTCAATGCTGCATAACTGAATAATTAAGAGCACAAGTTGCCATGACATCCAGAAATACATACAGCCCTCCAGATATGCCCCCCAACAATTTGTCTGCATCAATGTTTATTGTCTTATCTGTCTGTGTGTGTGAGGGGGGGGGGGGGGGGGGGGGGGTAAGGGTGCATACAGTAAGTACATCTCAGTGTTCTACTGAAGTACCACTGATATGTTTTTTAAACCAAAAGCACTAGATATCTTGGCTGTTAATGATGTATGCAACCTGCTGGTGCTTTCTCCCCACACAATCCCTTTGTAGGTACCTAAAACAGAAAATAATTGCCACTGAGATCAACTGGTGAATAATTCAATATTCTTAGCCATTTGTGTGAAAGGGGTGTATTTATTTGGAATATTAATATTAAAAGTATAGTGATGCAACTCAAAGAGCAGATAAAGAGGTATATCATTAAACTGTAATGCAATTTTAGAAATTACATTTTATCAATCTGCCCTCTCCAGCAGGCAATCTTGATTTAACATGGAATCTGTTTTGTTTTCTCTACAAATAAAAACCTTGGCAACATAGTTTTTTTTCTATTTTATTGCTTCCTTTGCTAGTTCAAATATGGTTTTGTATTTTGATGTAAATGATACCGTAGAATAATAAATTGTGCCATAGAGTAAGAATGACATCCCGCAAATGTGCAGTTTAATTCTGTGATGTCTCTGGTAAAGACACTGCAACTAATATAGTTAAGAGCCATGACCATGATATGAGAAAAATGCAGTTCCTGGCCCTAGGGGCATATGCTCTGTTTTGCTCTACTGACTCATCTCTCTCTCTCTCTATCTCCCTTTCTGTCTCTCACCCCCCAACTAAGGTTTGAGGGTTTGATGGAGCACAGACGACCCTTTGTGGAGAGTTTAAGTAGGTACGGCGACTCTCTGCTGCTGCTCCCTGCGTTCTCGTACACTCACAACACGCCGGTGTCCCTGCGGGCTTTATACACGCTGCAGGACTTCCGCAGCCCCGTTCGACCCATCTTCCTCAACCCGCAGTACCTGCAGAGTCTGGCCCAGTTCTGGAGGGCCCAGGGCCTAAGGACGGTCCGGCTGAGCACCGGGATCATGGTGGCCAGCCTGGCACTGGAGCTGTGCGCCAACGTTCACCTGTACGGCTTCTGGCCCTACGCTCAGCACCCGCAGGACCGCCGCCGCTCACCAACCACTACTACGACGACCGGCAGGGCAAAAAGAAGGTGCACGCAATGCCGGCCGAGTTCGGACACCTGCTGCGCCTCCACCACCAGGGCGTGGTCAGGGTTCACCTGGGCCAATGTGATACAAGGCCCAGGTAGGCCCCCGCCCCCTACTACCAACCCTCCTGCCCTACAGACCTGGCCAGCAGAGGAATCTGCCCCTCCCTTTCACTCCTCCCCATGTCCCTGCCCCCTTCGCTAGCTCCACCCCTCACACCTTTTCCATAATGCCAGGCATGCAGGGAAACCACTCCCATGCCCCGCCCCTGGCTCCTCCCCCGGCGCCACCTCCAGAGAAGTTTACAGCTTTAGAGCGCCATGACTTTAATCCTCCGCTATCCCAGCAGCCTCATGGATCTGCAGCCACCTGTGCCTTCAGGGCAGGGACCTGGCAGCCTCACAAAATCGCAGGTTAATGTACGTCCGTCACACAGCTCTGACCTCAGTGACTTTTGCAGTAGAGAGCAGATTGTAGCCATAAGTACGAAATGTACATGCATATAAATATGTCTTCATATAAATATATATTTGTGGATATTTATTTTTGAAGGGGAACCAGCTGGAATCTGGAACCTTTGTAGACTTTGTAAGAAGTGCTTCCTTAAAGTCATACAGATGCAACGTTCAGGCTGCAACCAAAGTTGAGGTGTGAGGCCTGTGAATCAGAAACTGATGTAGAGACAATGTGGAGACTGTCCATCCCCTGAGCTGAGTCAGAGATTCTCTTTGACCATCAAAAAAATGGAAATCCTCTGTCTAGCACCCTTACTTAAGAATTTGAGCAATATTATCCGTATTAAAAAAAAAACAAGACAAACACCAATTCATCATCGTAGGTCTGACCTCTAAAGTATGCGATCGAACATTTGTGAACACCCACTTCAAAGGATAATCTACTGTATGTATATTTATAATTAATTGTATTTATATTATAGGTCTCTAACATGTGAATGTACATTTTTAATGCACTCAATCCCTTTTTCTTGAAGGCACACTCATTTCAAAATGTATGTAAAATATTTTTTGCCTTTTAATACGATGCCAAAATGTTTTGGTGAACTGTGACATGATGTTTGACCTGGGGTACATGAGGGCCAATCCAGTTTGGGATTTAATTCCATATTTCATATTCATTTCATATTTAGCCTTGAATAATCAAATAATTGTTAGAACAAAACCCAACACACACACACACCCAAGCATGCACGCACACACATAAACACACCGGCTCTCCGGGAATTCATTTGTGCACCCCTGGAATAACCTCGCCTTCAGGTCTTTGTGCTTCTCCTAACCCAGTGGTCCCCAACCCTGTTCCTGGAGATCTACCGTCCTGTAGGTTTTCATTTCAACCCTAATTTGGCTAATTAGCGGCTCAATGAGATCTCTAGCTGTTGAATGAGGTGTGCTTTATTAGGGTTGGAGTGAAAACGTACTCCAGGAACAGGGTTGGACCACTGTCCTAACCCAACCGTACTGCTGATTTGCAAAACGGTGGCGGTGAGCGAAAGCTGTGCTGAAGGCAGGCCACTAGAGGGCAGTGTGTGTTTGCTAGCTGGGACAGCTGTGTCTCCAGTAAAAGAGGATTGATTCCCCACCGTGTCCAACGGCGCGGGTGAACACAAAGAAACTGCCACTGAGATCTGCTTGCCTTTCCATTGTGAAGAGACTGTGAAAGTAATGGCCCCATCACCCCCTTTCTACATACACTCAGCGACCGTCAAGTTCCACACTGTGAACAAAATCCCAAGAGGCTGCGTTTCACTCCACTTGCAACTAGAGAAAACTATTTATCTGCCCAATATTTGGATTGGGTGTGTGTGATGGATGTGCTGAGGGAACTGCTTTTTACGTTACGCAGTCTGTAAACGTAAAGGAATTCCCCTGTGCATTACGAGAAGGCCTGCACTGTATTTGATTAACTTGTGTAGGCTTTATGAGGTGTGCAAGTCAATAAATCAGTATGCTTTTAACGGAAGTCATCTTAGTCTTGTGGTGTTTCAACTCAAATGAAACTGGTCTTAAAGTGCTGACACGATTAATCAAAAGTCTGCAACAGTTGTGCGTTTGGCTTTCAGGTGTAGAATACCTGGATATACAGAGGGCCCGCTTAATTAGGCTACTTAATAACTTACACGTGTTCAAAGACAATTTATTGGAAAGTAAAATGATATCTGGTGTTAGTCAGTCAATTTAGCAGATAGGCCTATAGCTTGTAAAATAACAAAAAAAATAATCGAGCATTCTTTTTTTCTCCGGAGAGACCAAAATAATCGTGTTCTATTATCATTTGGTTTGATTTGGGAAGCTATTAGCCAGGCTACACTGCACTTTTTAAAACAAGTCTGTAAATTAAATGACATTAATTATTAAATAAGACAATTCCTTTGACTAATCTGTGAGGCTATTATGCGCAGGTGGAGAAGGTCCAGTCAACTACGGGCACGTAAGTGTGTCAAACAAAATGGTGCTGTTCTTTCTCCAGGTCCAGCGTAAGGAAGTGTGTTGCAGCTAGTGGGAGAATGAACAGCGTAAACTACGGGAAACTTGACGCGATTCCACGTTTACAACTATTTAACTGCGTTCACGCCGAATGTGGAGCCAGGTTCACCCGGGAATGGCGTTTGAAAGAGCACGAAACAATCCACACTGGCGCGGTAAATGACGGCTAGGCTATAGTCAATATGGATGAAGAATTCGTTTTGATTTACCGGTACGATAGGCGTACCAGTGAAGTGGTTGATTAATCAAGGGAAATTTCGGTTTTAGGCTTTGCCTAAATGATTTGACTACAGTTGATTAAACCAAGTGTAACGCGAACACATAGGAAGAAAAAAAAAACATTGATTTTGTTATACTAACTATACTAACTTGTGCCAGACATAAATTGTATTATTTCCAAAGTAGGGCGTTCCACAAGGAGACGCTTTGTTTTCACCTTCACCATCTCCAGACTCATTTCGCAATCAGCCTTGTGAAACTGCAAGGGAGTGATTTACGGCTGGAAGGCCAACTCAACTCACAAGTGTAAGCTGCCCTAAATGTGGGTGGTAGCAGTACACCAGTTTTAGCCCAAAATAGACCACGCATTATCCTATGTAGGACTGTATGCGTTAACCAATGCGTCGAATAGGCTAGCCTAGGCTATGTGGCGGCCTAGGCCTACTTTGCTTAAACTAACTTGGCAACTAGTGCAGTCAGACTGCCGCCGTGTCCTTACAAACGCATCTCATTATTATGGCAGTGAGATGTTGACAGTGTTGTTTGCAGAGGTGGAAATCCAAGGGACATAAAGTAAAATTCCTCCCCAGTATTTTGCTCCAATCACCTGGATTTGCTAATTAACATAATTCTTCAGCGAGGAGGTAGAACTAATTAGTGAAATCAGCTGGCTGAGTCTATGGGTGGAAGAAACACATGGAAGGATTTTTACTTCATGTCCCCTGGATTTCCACCTCTGGTTGTTTGAGCTACCTTAACCAGTGTACGTGAAGTTGGTCTGTAGCCTAATCGCCGCTCACCTAATAAAAGCCGCCTCTCCACACCAGCGACCCTTGCAGTGCCCCCAGCCGGATTGTGGCCGACGTTTTTCCCGCAGATCTCACCTCAGCCGCCATAATTTAAGTCACACCGGAGCTAAACAGTTCAGGTAAATATTTAGTTTTTTTTCAAATGGTTATTGAGTTTTCCTGTTAGGATTGGTCATTTGAACATATAAACCACTCTACGTGGTTGCCAAAATTTCTTCAAATTCAATGAGTTAAAATCGAAATTAATAATAATTAAAGCTTTTTGCTTCTCCGCAGATGTTCTCAGGCGGATTGTTCCAGCAGCTTCTTTAACGTTGACAAGCTGAAGCGGCATGTCTTGTATGCCCACGGTGACAAGGACACGTACTTCAAGGTTTGTTCAATAGAGGGAGCCAGATTACCACAATTTATATCATAGTCCATAGCTCCTTCATGCACCGTATCCACCAGTTAAACACATCCCAGTGTCTTTGCTTTTTATAGGAACATAAGCTGTAAAAGTGATTTAAGGTGTGACTGCCTATGTACTCCCTTCACACACTTTCCTTAGATTGTGTGCTGCATTTGAATGATTACACCTTGCCTGTGGTAGATATTTTCTGGGGAAGATGGCAGTTTTACCATCCATCAGATACACAGATGTTCACCGCTTCAATTTTCTCCTCCCTGTTGGCTTTCCCCTGTTCAGTGTCGTTTCCCAGAATGCCACCTAATGTTCCGGAAACGCAGTATGTACAAGATGCATCTGAAAGAACATGGCATCTCCCCAAACTTCAGGTATCATTCTGGGCAGAACTGGCATCTATAGTAGAAAAGCTGGAGGTCTTTAAATAGTCGTGCTGCTTAAAGGCGATCGAAGGATTTGCTCTCTTTTGGCTCTTATTCACTCAATCAGAACAGACGCGTGATTAAATAGGCCTTTAAACCCTTTAGTACAATCCCACCTACACTGTTGTCCTTTTCCATTCATTTATGTGCTTTTCAATGTACACGTGTTGCACTTCCACCTGGAAAGTGTGCTATTAACCAAACATTTCTGTATTGGATGTGGACTACTTTCTTACTTTCTTCCACATGACTCGGGTTTGTGTCCTCGTGCAGCCGAGCAGTACCCTCCCATATGCTAAAGGAGTCGGTGTGAATATTGTTTTATTGTCCTACTTTCACCCGCCTGATGACCCAGGCGTCTGATGGTGTGTGCTGGTGATACCGCCCGTCTGTGAGGATGTGGATTCCCAACCCCCCCCCCCCAGGAAATGCTGTGTTTTGTTTTTCAGACCCTAAAGGTCTCAGCCAGAGCCTGGGTGATTGGGTATGTCATAACGACCCATCGAGCAGGAGACTGTTCAGCAGTACGTCCAAAATGGCGGCCCCCCAGAGGCATTTCTGGGTCAGAGTCTGAAATGAATCGGGGAAAGGGGACGTCTTGGGAGCGCTACCTGTGGCCCGAGGAGTATGCGCAGTCAGTTTGGCCTTCGCTGGCGTATCTCGAGTCTCCGTTGTGTTGAGGGTCGCGGCGTGAGGCGTATCGTTTACCTAAGAGGAGCCTTGAGACGTCCCCCCCCCACCCTTGATGCTCCTTCTGATCCTGTGGCCGCTCTTACAGGAAGAGGAGTTTGAGAGTGATTGGATTCGGAGTCTCCCCTCTTCCGGCTCTGCGTAGGCGGCGAACCGCCTGCGTTCGGACGCGCTCGCTTTGCCTGGGAGCGGCTCGGTTAGACGTTTCTCCACGTAATCGAGAGATAAAATATTAACGCGCTCGGGGGAAAGGGGGGAGACGCGGGGCGGCATTTAGGAAGCGCGAGACGCCGCGTCTGGTCTTAGCTCGGAGGCGAATGAATAACACTGGAGTGTAATTAAAAATGAATGGTGAATTAAGAGTGGCACAAGCTTAGCTGAACTGACTTGTGTGTTGTTTGTGTGCCGACCTTTTCAGGTGTCAAAAGGAGGGGTGTGGCGCCTTGTTCGACACCTCCGTGGCTCGCAGGGCACACGAGAGAACCCATGCAGGTGAGACCAAGGAGGCTCCACCCTCCCCTCCAGCTTATCGCTTAATCTGATTGTCTGATTTCCTGAGGGGGGCGATTTCTGAATCACTGTGGACATGGCTGATTAGCTGCTGATGGGGTTATGAAGGTAGCACAACAGCTGTAGGTTTTAACTCCAACCCTAACAAAGCACACCTCATTCAACTGCAAGAGATCTCGTCAAGCTGCTAATTGGTAGAATCAGGTTTGCCAAATTGGGGGTTGATATGAATACCTACGGGAAGGTATATCTCCTGGAATAGGATTTGGGACCACTGCACTACAGTCATAGCTGTTAGAAAACATTCGTTAGGAAAAGTGACACCTAAAATTCGACTCGATGCTCCTTGACCCTTTCTCAAAGGGATAATCAAATTGTGCCATTGGGCCCAGTAGTACTGCTGCTTTTAATTGGGGATCAAGTCCTCTCCCTCTGGTTCAAACATTTAGGGTGTGAAAATCATATCTCTGCATGAGCAATGAGCAGTTAATTCAAGCCCATAATGCGTGGGCTAAAATTGCATTGCTCTTATGGATGTAACCTGTACAAAAATCAGTCTTTGATCTTTATTGAGACAGTGAAGTGTTTTGGGGCTGATTGTCCTCCTATAAGTAGATATTTTGCTAGAATTCTGAGCCCAGCTGTCAATAAAGCAAACAAACCGCCTTACACACTGATTCAGGATCAGTCTGCAGAGCACTGTACAAGCCTTCATCTGTCCATATGTAAATTAACCTGGTTAATAGCTGGATACAAATAACTTCTTAAGGCCTGGAGGGTATACTACGAAGCAGGATTACTGAGTTAGCTGGATAACTGCACTGAATAAAACCCGGAACAGCTCTTTTTACTTCAGTCCATGTTCCAGATATGGAAGGTTTCCAGGTTTTACTTGGTTCCAGGTTTTACCAGTGCGTTTATCCGGCTAAATCAGTAATCCTGCTTCGTAGTATACCCTGTATATCCAGGTCTTTGGCTAGACCAGCACAGATTACACTCTGGTTAATACTTTCTTTGGATTATTGATTTAATACTGTGTGGGACATTGTGCATGGTGGTTTTGTGTGTAACGTGGTGTTTATGGACATGGACGTGTGTCTATTGTGTTATGTCACACGTACGAGGGTGCATAACACCCGTGTATGGGGCATGTGTGTTTTTTTACTGTGTATTATGTCATGTATGGGGTGTGTTTTGTATTGTGCATTATGTTGTGTATGGGGCTTGTATTATGGTGTGTGTGTGTGTGTGTGTGTGTGTGTGTGTGTGTGTGTGTGTGTGTGTGTGTGTGTGTGTGTGTGTGTGTGTGTGTGTGTGTGTGTGTGTGTGTGTGTGTGTGTGTGTGTGTGTGTGTGTGTGTGTGTTGTATTGTCATATGTGTTTTGTGTTGTGTATGGGGCTTATATTATGTTGTGTGTGTTGTGTATGGGGCATGTGTTTTATTTGTTATCTTTTCGCAATGCAGCGGCATGTTCAATTCTAATTTCCCTTTGGGGATAATAAAGTTAATCTGACCTGACGTTTGTAACGGGCAGGGCTATGCGAGGGAGGGATTTGGCAGCACCCATGTGTACCCTACAGCACTGCTTCCCATGTGTATCATACAGCACTGCTTCTTTCCCCAGGGTACTCCTGTCCTCTGACTGGCTGCCAGGTGTTGGAACACACCTGGGGGAGGATGTGCAAACATGCACAAACACATCCAGGTAACCATGGCACCCACCCAACCTAGCTGCATTACGTCCCTGCAGAGTATAGGGTTAGGACTGGGCTCATAAACTGCACTGTATTTTATAAATGTATCATTTATTGGAGATTAACGTGACCCTATGCAGACGGAACTAATGTTCGTGTTTGTCCTAACTTTCCCCATGTTCTAGGAAGCTAGTGACAACAAAAATGTTTTGCCTGGGAATATGCCCGATTCAACTTTGGGTGGTGTTGACAGTTGTGTACGACTGTCTCATGTTTGAGCATCTCACTCATACAGTCTCTAGAAGTTCATGTTGCTTTTTGCAGTCTGTGCTAAACTTCCTGAGTTCTATTTGACTACTGTACCCAGACCTGCCAGTAAAATGGAGCTGGTGCCAGTGGTGATGGTATGATGCAATTTCACAAGTGCACATTAAAAACCGAGCCAGTTTTGTTTCTCTTTTCAGTGTGTCAGCATTGTGTTAGTTGTAAGGATCCAGTGTGAGTTTCAGTCCCCCCCCAGTCCCTCCCACAGTGGCAGAATGATTTCCTGTCTGTTTCCCTGGGGAAGTGGGAGTCGGAACACTGCAGTTTTTACCCAACGTGGCGGGAGAAATCAGAGTTACGATGCGCTGTTTCAGTAATGTAGTACAGTGGATTGTATAGCTGGGATGAAACTCTTTTGCAGGTATGCAGATTTCCATGTTTCGGAACTCTTCAGAGCTTATCAAGATACTACTTGTATTTTAGTTTTTTTGCGGGAGTTCGGCATTCGCAAAGCGATTGTTGAATAACTCGTTCTGACCTGATAGGTTGTCAATCATGTTAGGTTTGTGTGTTATTGTGCACAGTCACAAACCTGTACTCGTGAACACTCATCCCCGATAGGGCCACCATTTTGTCTCTGCATGTTGTCTTATGTGCTTCAGTCCTCTGCCAACAAGATGGCCTTTTTGTCAAACCATGTGTCAAACATTTATGCCAATTGCACCACCCAAATCATTTACATTGATAGTAATTACCAGAAATTATACACAGATGTTGATTGCGATGTTTATAAGCGACACTCGACACAAGCGTATTTAATTCCATCCGGTTCATTAGGACCTCAGACAGGTTGTACACGTAAAATGTTGTACGGGGACATTAGATTTTGTTTGAAGCAGTGGGAAATGCTCACTTGAAATAACTTGCATAACTTTTGACTTGCACAGTCATATTAATAATGGTAAAATAGCAGCAGAGGTATGTTAAAATAATTATGAAATTTATGAAATAAGTGATGAAGGTCGTGCATACCGGTCGATTGGAAATTAAATGTAAACTGGTTCAATTTCAGCAAGATTTTGAAATATTCCTTTAGCTGTATCCAGAATTCACTCAGTGACATTAGTGCCATTTTCTCATTTGCCAAATTCAGATCTACACTACTTATTGAAACGTGGAATTGAGTCTAGTGGGAGGATTGTCACAATGAGTCTGCACACTTGCTTGGGATCAAAAATCCTGACAGTCTTAAATGTGTGAGCTGGTTGACAGAAATGTGGCTTATTTCTGAGTTGATCAGGCTGTAATATGTTATACCTAATTCACTTCAGTAAGGTGCCGGGTGTCAGCAAGGAAATCTTTCAAATGTGGTGGATTTTACCTGAACGCTTAAATATGTAAAACTTAATTGTCTGTCATCCGTGATCACCGACATTCGTTTTTGACAATTCTTTCATTTTGATTGTGTGGAGTTTAATGCATGCTTTTAAAATGCATGTAATTTTGGATTGTACACTTTTTCCAGTGGAATACAAGTGTTCACTTTGAAGAAACTGTGGGTTTGTTTGAAGCAAATAGGAGAAAATACACTTAATTTAACTCCAAAGCAGTTTGTACTATAGCGATGTTGTGCTTCTGTAAATATCTAAAATGTCCTTCATCTCGCACAACAACGGTATTGGAAGAACATGCACTAAAACTGTAATTTTAACCAAAAACCCCAGAAACTGAACAATCCATTTCAGTATGCATCTGTTAAATCTTGAATGGGATCCAGCTGTCACTCAAACCTCTCTTCCCCTGCTGACAGATGACCCCCCCCCCCCCCCCTTGTTTTTCTCACACCTGAATTGATGTTTGTTTGTCCTTAACTGTCAGTCTATTGGTAGCTTCTTTGTGATTTATTGTTGAATTGCAAGTTGTGCAAAACTAAGTTAAATCCACCTGTGTGCAGTGCACCAGTCAGGTACTGTTGCGCTTGTTCCTTCAAAGACACTTTTAGTAGTTTGTGCACCTGATATCTGTCCATGTTCACTTCCCCCATATTTGAAAATTAATTAACGAACGACTTTTTTTAAAAGTTTTTTTTAAATGCTAGTGCAGTGCCCGTTCAAAACGTGCCCGTTCGGAATGGGCCGATTGCTTGGCCCCCGGTAATTGCTGCTTGCAGCTTTCTCGAGAACCGCTCATCCAATCAACTTCACAGTCGACACTGCACTTCCTTGGGTCTTGAGCAATAGACCTAGTGAATTTCAACTTCATACAGTGCCCGGTTGTCGAGCAAATCGAAATACAGACACACAGCAGACAGGATTCCTGCCTTTATAGTTAGATAAACGTCACTATTAGCAGCTCAAGTTGTAAAATAGTCACTTCACTGTGCCATTTCAGTGCCTCTAGGGACCCCTGCTGGGTGACAATTGAATTGCAAGTTTAAATCCCTGTGGGCCGCACGGTGACAAGCTGGTGGCCCTACATATTGGTACCTAATAGGACAAGCATGAATGTTGTGCTGCAGGATCTGTTTGGGTCTTGATACCTGGGCTATGTTCAAGATAAGGAAACTTGCAGTGCCGTGCTCCATTTATATGACTTTCCCCCTTAAGGTCACATTATGTCAGAGAAAGCCGTGTATATAAATACTCCACATTCACACCCCAGGACTGTTAAACAGTCAGATATACTAACACATTTTTGAAATGTGCTGTAAAATTATTCCTTTAGAAAGGGTGCATTTTTTAAATTGTTCTGAAACGTTTAATTATTGGTGTTCTAACTTCTGAACGTGTGGTCACCTGCAAAAAAAAATCTGTCTTAACAAGTGTTTGTCTTGTAATGAGAGAAAATACATAAGATTATCTTGTTTTAAGTTACATTTTTCTTGACGAATGAAATCCTTACCCCACTGCCAAATCTTGAAATGAGTAAAACTATCTCACCCCACTGGCAGATAGTTTGTCTTATTTAGCAAAAAGGTAACGAATGAGATTCTAAAGTCTAAATATAATATTAAAATGCTTAAGATTTGGTGTTTGCAGTGCCAGAGTTAACGAAGCGATTGACAGTGATTGTTGGAATGGCGGTACAAATTAAATTTTCTTCAGCAACCTTAATTGAACAACATATTGGCTGTGATGCAAACCAGCATACTCACTGGGGCTGCGTCCGAATCAGCGCCCTTCAATATTATTGAGTATGCTTGTTGAGTATAGTGGATGAGAAAGTTAAGTCAGCAAAATTTTCTATAAATGTAGCGTACTTAAAACCCCCAGGTGATATGCTTCCGGGATTTTGCTAAGTATAGTCGGGAGCATACATTTTATAGAAGTAAATAAACATTTGGTCCCATAAATATGATGTGCAGCTTACCTGACGGTTTCCTTCAACAACACATGGCATGACTGCGCCAAGGGCGAGACGTCTTGGAACACTTCTACAATACGGTTGGAAAATTGTATGGAGGATAGTTTTTGCATACTGCATGTCACATCCTAAACAGTATACAGTAAGCAGGAGACAGGATGCAGTAGATGGGTGTCTTTATCAGACACAGCCCTGGTCCCCTGGGCGGCGTTTGACAGGGGTAGAGAGCTGCTGCTGTGCCTGCCGACAGTCTGACGCCTGGAACCCACCAGACGCGCAAGCGCACGGACGCTTATTGCGCGCGCAGATTTGAGCAGAACTGAACCCACTAGACGCGCAAAGGCACAAACGCTTTTGTTGCTTTTTCGGAGCGCATTCCGTGAATGACACGAAACGCGCTATACAAACAAACAGTCTACATTCCGGATTTGTGAGCTTCGCTTAATAATGGATAAGTAAATATTGCTATTACATATGTCTTACTGCTTGACAGGTTAATTAAAATGAAAACTTGCATACTGTCAATATATAGTACATGGGAAAATAGCTACACATGAATCAGACCAACAAACAAGTCTTCACTGGCTGGCAGCAAATGGCCTACTTTCGATTTTTACTTTGTAGCCTATAGCTAATGTAATTATGTAATTATAACGAAATCAGTTGAGTGATTACCTTATCTCGCAATATTAATATAGTAGTTTTTTTGTTTGTTTCAATACGAGTTGTAAACATGAGGAAGGCAATTACGGTTTACCTCTTGCTCCAAATGCTCCTGAGGAGAAGAATGTGGGTAGCTACACCCCATGAACTGCTTTGATCACACTTTACTTTGATCACACTTTTGATTATATTTAAACAAATATCTAAACTATATAGAATGTTGTTTTTTAAAGCTAAATGTAGCAAACGAGACAATGCCTCCTTTATAAAGTCCGTTTAATATTATTTATTTATTTAAGACAGTAATCAACATGTTCTAAACATTTAATTTTAGCAGAATTAGCAGCTATTTTGATTATGTAGTACCTTAAATCGATAGTGATATCAGATATAATAAAAACAGAAGTAAGCATAGGGTTAATTCATTGAACATATATATATGTATATATATATGTATGTATACTATAATAAAGAAAAAGCATTATAAAACGGGAATAACTGGTTATATGCTAAATGTATGACTTGATTTAACTTCATTCATCCCACAATGGACAATGGTGATTGTCTCTGTTCCCATTTTCATTAGGGCCTATATTAAAATATAATATGTATTAAAATAATTAACAATTGTAAAACTATTAGTAGGTTGAAAAACATTAAAATGTGGTGATATAATGCAGATATTGAACATATTCAATGTATTTCTATGAGATTGCGCATGCGGATGGGCAGAAAATTCCGCCCGGAGCGGAAAAATCAGCTCCACGTCCGCGAGCCGTCCGCCCGCCTGCCGTGCGTGCGTGGCCGGTGAGAACCGCGGCAATTCGTTAACATGGGAGCGGAAGTGAAGCGCAGCAGTGCGCGTGTGCGTGCGCTTGTGCTTGCGCGTCTGGTGGGTTCTAGGGGTGATGTGATCCTTAAACGAGGCCCTCGCTGCTTCTAGTTACGGCCTCGGCCCACCCATCAGGGTTAGGTTAGTGGACTCCAACCCTGTTCCTGGAGATCTACTGTCCTGTAGGTTTTCACTCCAACCCTAACGACGCACACCTTATTCACCAGCTAGAGATTTTGCTGAACTGCTAATTAGTAGTAGTATCAGGTGTGCCAAATGAGGGTTGAAATGAAAACCTACGGGACAGATCTCCAGGAACAGGGTTGGGCAGCCCTGGGTTAGGGAGTAAAAGTACATTAACGATTGTTGCAGAACGTTTACAGACTGTATTATGAATGTAATGGTTGAGTAATCTAATGTGTTGTATCCCTGGAACACCCCCCTTTCTGCAGTCACGCCCTGCCCATCGTAGCCAGCGTGGTGTAGCGGTGATGTCGTCTCTCTCTTCCCTCCAGTCACCTACACTTGTAAGCAGTGCCAGGTGAGCTACGGGAGGCGGGAAGCCCTCCGTCGGCACAGGCGCAGCCACGCCCTGCAGAAGCCTGTGCTGCTGTGCCCCAGACAGGGCTGCCAGACCTACTTCTCCACCATCTTCAACCTGCAGCACCACATCCGCAAGGTGCACCTGCAGCTGCTCAAATACCGCTGCTCCTACCCTGCCTGCACCCGCGCCTTCGCCATGCGGGTGAGCACTGACCGACGGTACTGACCCCGCCCCTGCGCTGTGAGTGTGTACTGACCCCACCCGTACACTGAATACTGACCCCTGCGCTGTGAGTGTGTACTGACCCTGCCCGTACACTGAATACTGACCCTGCGCTGTGAGTGTGTACTGACCCCGCCCGTACACTGAATACTGCCCCTGCGCTGTGAGTGTGTACTGACCCTGCCCGTACACTGAGTACTGACCCCACCCCTGCACTGTGAGTCTGTACACGCAGCCATTTTATCTTTATTCTCAAGTTGAAATCGGAACAATTCATCCTGGAACCAAGAAGATGGGCGCTTTTCACAAATATTGACCTTGAATATTTCAACCTTTAATTTAATTTGCACCGTTCCCAAGTGATAAGAGTTTTGTGAAGGGGAGATTAATGCATTGCTGGCCTCTTTGGGTTGCTAGTGCAGTTTCTCTGGTTGTTCATTAGATGCTGCAGTAATGAATGCTCTGTGCTCCTTTAAGCACAATTTATGTGCTGCTGAATGTGGGCAATTACTGTAGGGAGAGGTTTTCAGCTCTGGTGACTGAGAGCTCCTCAAGTGTGGTGAAACTGACGATTGAGCGGTTTTATTATAATGGTGTGGGTTTAGGGGGAGCTCTTTTGTCGACCCTGACGGCCTCTGGAAGTCTCCGGAAAATGTACAACAGTGCTCACCATCCCCACTGAGGGAAGTAGATATTTCAAATGGAAAACCTTTAAATTCCACGGCGCAAAGGCCAGTTCTAAATTAGTGACAGGGAAAAGGTTATCACAGTTTTCATTGAATTTCTTTGTTAGTAATAAAAACTTCATGGCTTAAGGGCTTGCCAGACAATGCAGTACAATGCAACTTCATTTATCCCGTTATTTTGATCAGTTATACAGACGCTAAGGTACACATGACACACAAACATAGCCATCATTGTGAGTGGTTATTACTGTCAAGATGCTACATTTTTTGCAGTTTCAGTCCTGTGCTGTGTCCGAAATGGTTCCCCCTCTCACCCATTCGCTCTTTCTTACATCGTGCACTATATAGCGAATAGGGAGCCATTTTTGACGCAGCATTGGTCTGGTAGTTCTGAATGCAGAATTTCATCCTCTTTTGTGGGATTTAAAGCTGTGAACCTCATCATGCTCAGCAGGTCTGTGATGTTCCCTCCTGTTAGCCGTTAGCTGTTAACCATCTGTGTGGATGTGAGAGAACGCGTCTCCACAAATTTCAGGTCTTACTCCTGGTTCTTAACTGGTGGTTTTGCTGTCCCCTGCAGGAGAGCCTGAACAGTCACATGGTTCACCACGACCCGCATGGGGCTAGTTTGAAGGTAAGCCTGAGGTCTCCGTCTCTTCTGAATGAAAGGCTCGGGGCACACTTGTCCTTGGAGAGCTGCTGGCTCATTTTCCCTTTAAAATCGGCGACCATTTCATTGTTAAATGAGTGATGAGGTAAAGTAGCAGACCTTGTGTGTGTGTGTGTGTGTGTGTGTGTGTGTGTGTGTGTGTGTGTGTGTGTGTGTGTGTGTGTGTGTGTGTGTGTGTGTGTGTGTGTGTGTGTGTGTGTGTGTGTGTGTGTGTGTGTGTGTGTGTGTGTGTGTGACGCTTTGAGCCGCATCTTGGATGTCAGCAGTTTATGAATATGTAAACAGATCCTTTGAGTCTCTGCCACGTGGGAATTCTATTTTCCAAGATGATGGATTTAATGCATTTCTGAAGGCAGCTTTCCTTGGAGGTTCACAGGCTGGCCAAATCTGTGGGGACTTGAAGATGCACTCTGTGTGGGAAGTGTGTGTGTTGGGTTCAAGTTTGTGTACGGTTGTATATTTGGAGTGGTTGTTTTTAAAGTTCTGCATGTAAGCGATTTACAGATTAATCAGGAATTCTGATTAATATATTTCTCTGGGGGCCACTAGTATTTGGCTTTATTGCTGAACATTCTCTCCTCCTTGGTGTGTGCTTATGACATACCCAAGTCCTCTGCCTCCGATGTACATCAGGAAAATGATGGAAAAACATCCATGAGCACTATGATTCCTAGGGCACGTGCAGCTCCTTGGCTGTAGTGCCAGCAGCACCAGGGCACCGCTTATTACAGACGTGTCCCATATACATCGCACTGCCGTTGTGATCACATTTTGCCTTTGTGCGAACTGGAGAAGAAATTGATACTGTGTGCTCCTGACGTGGGTTTTGTGACTGGTTTTGTTTCTTTACCTTAAAATTAGGCCTGACAACATTGACACGTTAACTCATCCCGTTCATTTTTTTAAAGCTTAACGTGTTTTTAAACGCAGTTAATCACGTTTAGCTGTTTTGGCTTAATCGCACGAGTTAACACGTGAACATTGACAGCCCTACTTAAAATACATTGCTTTCAGGGTCATCCGCCTGTCTCGTTCGTTCTGTGGTTTGACTGAACTCCGTGTCTTTCATTTTGTCTGCAACAGCCTTATACATATGGCTATTTTGATGTTTTTCTGCCGTTCATTAATTCTGATTAGTCCAGAAGTGAAGGCTTTGTGCAGTAAACTAGCTGCCTGACTTCACTTTGTGAATATGTACATGCCCACACCATGTTTAAAAGTAGGCTAGTAAACAGAATAAGGTGTTCACATGCCTTTCATTTACGGATTATTTGAGGCATATGCAACCCATCTTATTTGGATTTCATATATTCGGAACAAGGGCTTGGCCGGGTTTCGCTTTTCGGAATAAGATGTTTACATCGGCTTTGTCGTAACCGGAATACTTGAGTTGAATAATGACGTGCATGTAAACGTGGTCACTGTCCTAAACTAGACGTATTGCATATATGTCGCTCCAGGTAAGAACGTCTGCCAAGTGATTGTAATGCAATGTAACCTGCTGGTTTTTCCTCATTTGCGGACATCGTTCTGTTTAATTGCGTTTTAATATGCATAGTATTTCCCCCACCATCTGTTGCAGCAGCCGCAGCAGCCGCAGCAGCACCAGCGATCCAGTAAGAAGTGGCAGAAGCGGCTGAAGGGTTGTCAGTATCGCCCCCTGGTGGAGGAGGACCTGAGGCGCCTCTTCGCCCTGCGCCTGCGTTTCCCGCGCAGGACCAAGGTGGAGGCCGACCTATCCGGCCTCTTCAACGAGCGCAAGATACCGCGACCCGTCAGTCCGGAGGTCAACCTGCAGCAGCTCTTCAGCCTCAAACCACCCGGCAACCAGGTCCCCCCCCACCCTGGCAACCAGGCCCCTCCTATGCAAGGTTTAAAGGGGAAAACGCACACCCAGAAAATCCCTGAAAATATTTTCACACTTTAATTTCCTTTTTTGTTCCTTTTGGGCAAATTAAATGGCTCGACTGTTAGACAGTTTGAATTTTCGTTTAAGTCTAATTTTGTTGTACTAATGACGGGAGAAAGTGGGTATTTTTCTTTTAAGGGGACTATGATTCTTCTATTCCATGCATGTTTTGTTGAATATACCCAATAAAGAAGGGCTATTCATTGCCCCAAATATCAGCTCACTGTAGCAGGTTTTTATAGCAACACAAATATCTGCTGGCACTACTCATTGCCCCTAATATTTATGGTTGTTAACGTTAACATTGAATGGATTCCAGGCTCAGGAGAGTGGAGATGGAGACTATTAATATGATTCTTTATGTATTTTTTTGTGTCAGATTAACCAGCTCCACATTATGAAATGTATTTGGCTGAATATTTTTAGCGTGAAGTGTTCTGAAAGTCATGCATTAAGACTGGTTCAGCCAGAGTATTAAATGCTGTGTCGGGGCTGGCTGGCATTCATTTGGTTCTTGTGTGTGGGGAAAGCGGGCTGGTGTAGTCCTGGAGGTGTACATGCCAGTCTGGTGCAGATTAGCCCTGGAGTGGCTGTGTTTGAAAACCTTGATGCAGTGCGTGGTGGGAGCAAATGGACACGGTCACCCTTAGTTAGCTCTCTTTTTAATGTGCGCAAATGAATAAGCAAGACACACAAACGACAGCGTTAAGATCCATAATTCAAAATGGCAGTGTTAATAGACAATAATAAAAATGGCAATAATCATAACCGCGACGACGACAACAATAATAATAAATGTGCAGGTGAGGTTTGAAACCCGAAAGGGCGTATGCGTGAACCTCACCCCAAAATAAACAAATCAACAAGATGATGATAATAATCCTCAGAGCCTGGAGATGAGTAGCCCTGCTGTAAGGCCAGGAGGTTGCATTATAGATCCTGAGAGAAAATGATGCTGCCGTTAGATGTTCAGTTAGTGCTTAGTCTGACTCGTAAATGCATGAGCTGCACTCCGATCAGGCAGGCAAACGATCACCCGCTTAGATAGGCTACTCGTGCACCAATGGGCTTCAGGTGGCCTGGCCTGGCCCGGCCCGCTTCTGACGCGAGTTGGTTACAGTTAAAGCTTAAGGAATAATTTCGGCTTTCATGACTTGTTCGAGCTTGTTATGGTGAGATCCTAACACGCATACTGCGTATGCATTATCCAATGTGCTGTGAATATGGAATTGACCATGCTATGAGTGGTAAAGAGCGTAATTATTCACACCCCAATTACCATTCACTGATGAGGCTGATGGCTGCAATTACCGGCAATTATCATTCAGCGATGAGGATTATAGGTTCCACTGCTCAGCCTGCAGGCTTGGCTTTGCCAAAAATGGATCATGCACAATTCAAGATTGAGTAAGCGGTTTATACTTAACCTGTTGTCTAGTGGCTTGTTTTACCAAAAGGCTGGTTTTTAGTAATGTGTTGCACCCTTTGATCTGGTATCAGATTTTGGTCGTCAAGGATGTACCATCTCATGAGTATTGAATTTGTGCATTAGAAAAGTAAAACGGTATTTAAAGCAGGGTGTCCAATCTTATCCAAAAAGGGACGGTGTGGGTGCAGGTATTTGTTTTAGCCCAGCACTATGACACCCGATTCAACTCAACTTATCGGTCTTCAATCAAGACCTTGATAAGCAGAATCAGGTGTGTTAGTCCTGGGATAAAACAAAAACCTGCACCCCCTGTCCCTTTTAGGATAAGAATGAACACCCCTGAGTTACAGAATACAAAAAATGTCAGGTAAAATGAATCCCGTTGGTCTTATGAGACCTCAGCATTCAGAGACTCACCTGACGTACATGGGTACATTTAAGATTTCTTACAGGTACTCCAAATAAAAAGAAAAACAGGGTTTGAGAGAAACTTTGGGTATGAAAATAGGTTTAAAAGATGAAATGGTTATATTGTGCCCAATGATCTGGGCCAGGCCTGTAGGGCAGTGCCTTGGTTGAACAGGCACAATGGTGAGCGAAAATGAGGCTGCCACAAGCTTCACTTCAAGGGCTACATCACAGCATGTAGAGAAGATGACATTTTAAAATATCAATAAGGGATTACATCATTGCATGTGGAGAAGTTGCAGGGCTGCAGAGTTTCATGGTCTGCTGGGGTTTTTTGGCCCCACCTTTAAAATCGGCAACCATTTCAGACCCAATAAATTCGATGGAGTGAGTTAACTGGTAAATGTATAATCAGTTGCTCTAATTTATCAATAAATACAGAGCAACGAAGTAAAAAGTGAACAAAAACCCAACAGACTGGATCTCTAGGACCATGGATGCAGAGTCATAGCAGTTCTAAAGGATTACATCATGGCATGTAGAGAAAAAGATTACATCATAGCAGGTATATAAAGGATTACATCCCGCAGAGAAAGGATTACATCATAGCAGGTATATAAAGGATTACATCATATCATGCAGAGAAAGGATTACATCATAGCAGGTATATAAAGCCTTACATCATATCACACAGAGAAAAGGTTACATCATAGCATGCAGCGAAGAAGCCATCTTGATTTGATGTTCCAAAGCCACCTTAAAATGCTTCTGGGTTTTGGTTTAACTGCAGAACGGTGGTGTTTGGGGTACGGGGCCAAACCCTAACTTCTGAATTGTAGGAAATGTGCTTGCGGCATTGTACAAGGCAGCTGAAGCACAATGGGTGGTCACTCATTTATATTTTGTGTTAATATTTTTGTATCGCAGCGGTCAACACTCAGCTGGGTACACACACATACAAACACAAACAAACTCAAGGCCTTTTTGAGTTGAAAGCCCAAGGTTTTGTGGAGCTGCGCTGTTTTTTAATAGGATTACATGGTGCTCTGTTCTGCCTGCCCGTCTTCTGTGATGCTTGGCCCCAGACCGTCGGTTTGTACTCTACCGGCAGAGTAATAATAACACTACCAACAGTGTTATTAATACTCGTGCAGTCCTAGTTTTGTTTAGACTGCTTTTCGCAGCTCGTAATGTCCTGCTCCGGCCCTCAATTAAGGCAATAATAACCTGACGGCTAAATTCTACAACAGAACATGGAGAACAGCCTTGTTGACATTCTGCTTTCATAATTAGCACTTGGGTGTTATGTCAACTGTAGGCTAATGCTGCTCTCCATCTGTTCTATTAATGCAATGAAAAACGCACGTGTTGTTTCAGCTGGGCTGTGTAATAAAAAAGATTGAGATACATCCTCGGAGTGGAATTAAAACACAAAAAAGGCAAAAAATCTAATTGACGGCAAAAAGCTCAACTAGGCCATGCAGCCTAGTAGAGAGCCGTTGGGAAAGGAATGACGTATTGCAGTGCGAGATGGAGGATCACTGCAGGTATGTTGAATTTAGGAGCTTGCTTTGGACGCACGCAGGGTGGGTGGGTGTGGCTAGGAGCTTGCTTTGGACGCAGGGTGGGTGGGTGTGGCGAGGAGCTTGCTTTGGACGCAGGGTGGGTGGGTGTGGCGAGGAGCTTGCTTTGGACGCAGGGTGGGTGGGTGTGGCGAGGAGCTTGCTTTGGACGCAGGGTGGGTGGGTGTGGCGAGGAGCTTGCTTTGGACGCAGGGTGGGTGGGTGTGGCGAGGAGCTTGCTTCAAACCCTTGCCTCCCCGTCGCCTCGTTTCGTTCATCGCCTTCGTGTTTCGGCGCATACAAATTATTTTGTTAATTATCGGCCCTCGTCAGAAGGTGTGAAGTTGTTCGTCCTTGCAATAATCCGCTGGTCCTACCGGGCCGGCCCAGTGGCGGCTGTTGTTCTCTAATAACACCGTAGCTGCGTGGTCTGGCTATCGCTTGTCTCCAGGGCCCGCCTCAGCTCGGAGCCCCAACAGCTGCGCTGAGTCACCGGCCAGCTTCGCGCAGACGAGGACAGGACGGCGTTCTAAGCCCCGGTGGTCTCCCACGGCGATGGATTTCGTTCGGCACTTGCCGTGAAGCAGTGCTCAGAATCGTCAGTATTAAGAGGTGACCTTTCGGAAACAGCCCGTTAGGGACAACACTGTTCCCCGCGCCATTAAACCCGCCTCCCTATCACAGCCATACAGACGGATGCTTATTAGCTACAGTCTGATTCATTTGAAACTGCAACACTGAATACAGTAATGGATAATATTCTCCCCGCTATTTCTCTTTATTGCTGGCGAAGTGTTAAATACTATATATAGTTTGTTAAGCGAAGCGGTGTATAATAAGGTTGAATTAATGCATTTGTTTTTCTCTCTGGTCCCCTCCCCGTGGCATACTGGCTGGTAAAGGTCTCTGATGGCATTGCAGGGAATCTTTAGTATTGAGTCTGACCCATTAAAATAGAGTGGTTAAATGAGTAGAGGCTGATATACAAGTTACTATGTCTGCCTCAAATTTGTAATGGCTAGCAAAAATACCATAAGGTTAATTAGCCTACTATGGTCATGGATACATGGCTGTTGGAATGTAGGGTATTGGTCTTGCAGTAGTATGGTTGTAAAATCTATGTAAAATAAGGTTTTATATGGGAAAATCGTTACCAGTTGTGTCATTTGCATATTCTTGGCTCAGAGATATGTCTGGTAGTTATGTCTGTGTTACCAAAGATTATTGTCAACATTAATCTGTGGCATAGGGCTCATTTTTAGATGGAAGGAACATGAATTATTAAGTAATACCATTTCTTGTTGTGCGGCTTTTATTTGGTAGAGAGAAATTTATTTGCTTGATATTTGATTGTTTGCAAATATGCAGTTTGCATTATTTTACATTGAAGAGAGCTCTCCCACATTAGTAGTGAGAATATCTGATCAGATTAGGGATTTTGATTAATGATCTTTAATATAGTATTTCAAAGATGTTTATCGGGTAAGATGAGATGTATTATAATATTTTTGATGAACTATTCATCTACAACTCAATCTCAGTCAGATTGATGTATCATAATTGATGTATCATAACGTCTTCCTTTAGATCACTGGTTCTTCAACTTTTTAATATTGGGACTGAAATTTGAAATTTAGTACCTATCCGAGGGGGGGGGGGGGGGGGGGTGACCTGGGGTTCATTCCAATCGCTTATTTTCACTCCTTGCACCCTTTCCTCGCGTCCTTTCCTCACTCCTTAACTCCGCCCAACGGAGGATGCGAGGAAAGGATGCAAGGATCAGATACGGGGATGGGGGAATTGAGGCAACATGCATTAGGCCAAGGGAACGTCCTTGCTCAGTCAAGCGTCAGCGTCATATTATGCGTACGCGTTTAACCACAGTGCATTTTTTCGAAAGTCAGTTTCAAGCACTATACTACAAACACTTCTGTTGATTCACATGTAGGCCTACACATAATAGATACATCATATATATACGTCGGCTCTGAGCAAGCGTCAACATGCTACACCCCAGACCAATATAATCATAAACAAACCAACCAAGCAAACAAGCAACAGCCCGACACGCACAACATTTCACCAGCCACCATGCTCCAATCCAGCAAGCCGCGTCAAATGCGTGCCTTTCAACTGAAAAATAAATACACAGAACATGTTAGCACAATGACCACTAGCATCACGGAAATAGTCAAGATCTAGACTTACGTTGGTCGAATGAAACAAACACAACAGATGCAAGGCTTTACCAGGGGTTGAACAAATCGTAGCCTACTCTGGCTTCCCCAAAATTAATTACTAAATTACCCTCATATTATCTTCGGGGTCAATTCTATTCAGTGTCTGACGTCTCTTAAAAACCAGTTAACCTTATTTTTTCATCTTGACACGATATGACTTTTTTTTTAGATGAAATAGTAAACATACAATAAACATAATGCTATGTTTTCAAAAAGTCCTGTACCAATTTTGTGTTGGGTGTTGTGTGGGGTCTGTGGGGTAGCTGTATAAAAACATTTTCTATCTGATTTTTTGTGGGTGATTCTGGTGGCACTTTCCCATACAGGATTTAAACTTCACAAGCTTTCACTTCCCTCTTTGCGTCGCCCCTGGCTGCCCCGTTTACATACCCACCTCTGGGCCTCAGAGGAGCCCCTCCAATACGGCACCTCCTTGCCTTGGTGTTCACGTCATACTCCCACTGAAAGAAAATCTACCTCGGGCTAAAACTGTGGGCCTAAGGCACAGAGGAGATGCAACCAAAGCACCTCCAAAGTGACTGTGAAAAAGCAGCAGGCATTACTGCAGCAGTGGGACTGTGGCTGTTTGGGGTGGGGTAAATGGATGTAGGATTTGTACGTGCTGGAAGATGGACAGAGCGCATATTTTCTGAGCAGAGGTATTGAATTTGTTCATTCCTCACATTCTATATCTTGAGGTATCTGGGGTGTAGCTGGATTGGGGTTGGGCATCTTTTTGTGTCAGCAGTGATCTGATGCTCTTCCACAAAGGTCGGGGGTTACTATTAACACGTTCTGTAATCGGGGCTGCAACCCCAAGCTGTAAGTTGTCTTTTTCTCCATATTTCTCCCAACCCCCTTCCCCCTTTCTATCAGATATGCAGAGGGCTACAAATAGCTTCTGTTAATCAGAGGGGCTGAGTCTCGGAGAGATGGAAATTAGTTTATGACTTCATGACATTTAAAATGTCAGTCATCAATCACAGTTGTTCCAAACAGCAGCGGCTCTGTACAGTCAGTCTAGAATGTCCCCTGGCTGGTACGCCAAATGGCCGCTTTATATGAGGTGCACGTGGCTTGCTCAGTATGGTAGGCCAAACAGTTCAAAAGCCGATGCAAACTAGACTCCAAATATCCAGTTGGATAGCGCGCATGACCCAGTTGGACAGCCCGCGCCGCCCAGTTGGACAGCCCGCGCCACCCAGTTGGATAGCTCGAAGATACGCCTACCCAATTTGATGTCGCTGATTAGACAGGAATTCACTAATCTCGCACATGTAATTTTCATAAAACAGAAGTTTGTAGGGTCATTTGAATCATAACGATAATCAAAGTTTTTTGTTTGTCATTTTAATTTTCATACTGTAATTCGAAAGACATAGAACGATATTTGGAAGAACTTAACCGATGTTTAATTTAGGAATATGGGAAACAGTCATTGAACATGAGCAGAGACTGATCTGAATGCAGACATGAAGGAGCAAGCACTATTGTTTTAAATAAAATGAGTGTGTAATTAATCACATTCATAAAATGAAATAGGCCTAGTTAGTTCAAAGCAATGTTTTTTGGTATTTTTAAAACAAATTTGGAATATATTTAAGTTTGAATACAACAGCAAAAATTAAACAACAGGCTAAATATGAAATTTATTTAAAAGAATAATCCCTGTTCTTTCATATATATTTTGCTAGCTTCCACATTGTTCTTGTGTTCTCTAGCCTGTGTTGTCCAAGCCTGAAATGGGTAGGCTACTCACTGTCAACCCATAGCTATGGTTTGCCCGTATAAAATATGGGTTTCCACCTTCTCGAAGGTATGCGGGCATATGAGGTTATGATACGGGAAATCTAGTCTATATAGGTTTTTTGTTTTCAAACGTTTTCCAACATAATTAATTCAAACGCAGCAATCACATTTTATTTCTCTCTCTCTCTCTGCTATAGCTACTCTTGATTTCTGAGGCTGCCGGGAAAGCAAGTAGCGGCATCAGGACTGTTATTACATTACATTACATTATAGTCATTTGGCAGACGCTCTTATCCAGAGCGACGTACATTAGTGCATTTTCGAACTAGGAAGAAGTGCGTTAAAACGACCCTAAAAGGTAAATACGAGTTCAAGTACCAGGCGTAGTCAGTATGACTTTTTTTTTTTTTTTGGGGGGGGTAACCACACGATATCGATGATTGGCATGTACAACAGTAAGCCAATAAGTAACCTTACAAGTATTAAACTAGAAGCTTGAATCACTTAAACAAAGATTTATAAAACACAATCAAGGGAGGTCACAAGGAGGTAGGGAGGGGTGGAGAGAGGCGCAGCTTGAAGAGGTGAGTCTTCAATCTGCGCTTGAAGGTGGTCAGACTTTCTGTTGTTCTGACCTCCACGGGGAGCTCATTCCACCACCGTGGGGCCAGGACAGACAGACATCGAGACCGGGTGCTAGTATGAAGTGGGGGGGGGGGGGGGGGGGGGGGGGGGTACCAGTCGTCCTGAGGAGGCGGAACGCAGGTCTGATGAGGAACGCAGGTCTGATGAGCTTTTGGAGGTATGGAGGGGCTGATCCTCGGACTGCCTGGAAGGCAAGCACCAATGTTTTGAATTTGATGCGAGCCATCACAGGTAGCCAGTGGAGGTCAATGAGCAGGGGTTTCAATGAGCAAGTTTCATTGTAAAATAACCCATCTAACTTAATGTTAACTGTTACTAGAAAATTATTCAAATTAAGATGAGAGCTAATTTTATAACCATATGTAGGCTACATTAATGCTAACGTTGCCTACTTAAATCAAAATCGGCTATCAAAGCTGTTATGTAGGCTAGTAAGATTGCAAAACTGCATTAAAAGTGCATAACAACACGACTATTGCATAATTTAGGAAATGTTGTATCTATATCTCTCTCCTGCACTGGGTTGTGTGTGGGGTCACTCATTTGGGGTGTCTGTTTACCTGTTTTAAAATGAGCACTTTAATGAATTTGTAGCTACACAGTCATTATTATGTGAAAAGCTAAATACAGGAATATATTAAATAAACTTGAATCAGACAAATAAACCATCGTTTGCATGTCGGCTTTTAATGATGTATTCATTATAAGCATTAGGCCGTGTAACATTACCAGTAATACTCCAGTTACGCGAACAAATTTGAAATCGACTGTGATGATAATTTTATAGCATTTAGCTCCATTCACCGCATTCATTTTTCCAGATTCTACTCTGTTTAGCAATGCCTCAGCACTGCCCCTTGATGCTCAAAGAATGCCATTGCACTTTTTTTTTTGTTCCATTGCAGTCATTGGAGTTGGCAAGGCTTTCTCTCTCTATGGGCTTTGGTACAGTTCTCATTGTGGGGCAATTACTCTGGGAAATGTTCCTACTTGTGATTATAGATGATATTTCCCATTGCATCAGGGAGAGAACTGGGATTGTAAAAAGATAATTAACTGCATTGTTTATTGACAGCTTGTGGCATTTACCAGTGCACCAATTCACACTGGTTGAGCACTTCTCAGTTGAGTGGAGCCCACCAGGGCTACCTCGTAAAAAAAACCCTCAGTGTGCGACCGTGTGAGTGAACTGTAGCTCCCGATCTCTGTCTACCTCCGTACTGTCTGTTCAAAGATACGCGGGGGACAGAATAGAGAGAATAGCCTGGCAGTAAAAAGGATCAATGGCAGGATTCATTCTGAGAATTTGGAAAATCCGGGATAAAAAAAACGTAAAATAGGCTAGCATTCAGATCCGTGAGACTGATATAGCCCTCCTCTTTCCCGAATAGCTGACCTAAAACTGAGATTGGGCCCCGGCTCCCCCCCCAGGGGCCCTGGTCCAGAATAGCTCTTGTAAGAAGTTTAACTCGGTCGCTTTTCATTTGTCACACTCTGCAGCGACTCTGAGGCTGAGCATATTGGGTCATCAGGAACTACTGAAGAGGAGGGAGGAGGAGGAGGAGGAGCAGGAGCATCTGAAGATCAAGGCTCGTGAGTTGATCGGATACGTGAAGGCTGCTCCTTTGTCCCTTGGGGGATTGTGGCCTCTGCGTCTGTTTGTTTCGGTGGTACCAGGCAGCGTCGTGTCGCGGACCAGAACGGAAAAATACAGACCTGTCTCAATTTCCTCTGCTGCTTGCGTAGGAGAGCTGCGTCACCGCCACCCGCGCAGCTTTCCCCTGGCGGCGATCAGAGCCCTGTGTTCAGCCTGCGGAACAGTCCATAAAATCATCGGGCACTGGTGTACCATCGCCTAGCAGTGATGTCACAGCGAGAGGTGGGCATCGAGCGAGAGAAAGAGAGAGGGAGGTGCATAAAAACATTTGTGCCACCTCCCGATATGGCAATGCACCTCATTACGAGCCACGGCTAACTTCCTGTTGTTGTGACTGGGTTTCCTGGCGGGGCATCACGGGTCCGGGGGAAGAAACAGGACTGTAGTGTTCCGTTCAGGAATAATGAAAAGCACAGAAGGGATGTGCAGGCGTGGATGTGACCAGTTGACGCATCACAATAAACAGTCTGGATGGGGCTCAGGCAAGGAAATTGAAACCATGGAGACCAGACAACGTATAAAGTACCGTTATATCAATAAAGGTTTTTCACATCCCCATGGGGCTCTTTGCACGCTGTAAGGTGTCTTTTCTCATTTTGTGTACTTTAAAAAAAAATTTAATATGTGACTTATATGAGTCACTGGACTTGGTTGTGACAGATCTGTGGTGACAGATCTGTAGAGGGTTCCAGGTGTCCTGGCTGTCTTTCATGCTTGAAAAGACCACAGCTGAAAACATCCCTTCCCTTTCTCTCTCCTTCTCTTTTACTGGTTGATTTCAATAGTCCACTTTCTGTACTTCCTTCAGCCCTCTCTCGTAGATGTTTCCAGAAAACCTTTTCCTTCAGGGTGTAATAAATAAATGGCGTCAGAAAGATGCACATCTCCCTGCCGGCACGAGGAGTTTCTCTACCGGCACAAAGAGCAGCGTCAATGTTTGATGATCGACTGGGTAATAAACTGTCAAGTGTTGGATCGTGTTGAGGTATCATGACTTTCCAGTATGGTGCAGAGGTACAGACATGATCCCTGATTAAATTGTGCTTGGATAGAAATGAGCCCAGCTCTCCCGGAAGTCTCCGGAAAATTCATTGCTCCCGGCAGATTGATCACAGGTCATGCGGAACCTTATTATACCCATTCTCTATCCTACATTTTGCATAAAAAAACGTATTGAAGTGAACCTAATTTAAAAATAGGCTGACATCCTTTATTTTGACATTGCATCTAGCTGAGGCTTGTCAAACACCTCTCAGTTTCCACAGAGCTCTGTCTTCTTTATTCTTTTATGAACAATTTGACCAAGTTGACTGAGATGTTAATACCTTGTGTATATTTATATATGGATTATATTTAGTTATTTAGTTTGCCCTCAGCTCAAAATAACACATTCTCTCTAATGCAATCAGGGATAGATGAGTGTATATGCTGTACATGTAGTCCACTGTGTATTTCATTAGATAGTTCAACCAATCAGTTGTGCGAATGAAGGTTAATGTAGTTTATGGTCAAAGAAGACACAGATTGCAGTCTTGTTCAATCTCATTGGTTGCTCCCATTTACTTTTAATGGTCATCTGTCATAATAACCCATTTAAGGTAAAGTCTCCCTCAATCCCTGTGTTCATTGCAAAAATGGGTTTATAGCACATGCACAACAAGAGGATTCATGCAAGAAAGTTTTCATAGATTTCTTTTCCTGCAAGAATGAAATTAAAAACAGATTATAACTTTGCTGGTTATATACAACATTCATGTTATACTTGCCATTTGGGTTTTAAAAAAGTAAACCTGGGGAAGTCTGTACCACCATTAAGACCAGGGGTGGCGAATCTTATCCAAAAAGGGGCGGTGTGGGTACAGGTTTTTGTTTTAGCCCAGCACTAAGACACCTGATTCAACAAATTAACTAATCTTGGTCTTCAATCAAGACCTTTGATAGGTAGAATCAGGTGTCTTAATGCTTGGCACTTTTCAGAAAGGATTCCTCACCCCTGATTTAGACAGACAGGAGCAAACCAGGGGGGTATTTTACAGATGGATTAGTGAGTTAGCTGGATAACTGCACTGAGTAAAAGCTGGAACAGTTCTTTTTACTTCAGTCCATGTTCCAGATTTCGGAGGGTTCCGGGTTTCACGGGTTATCCAGCTAACTCCCTAATCCTGCTTTGTGAAATACTCCCCTGCTCAGCACCATGAAAATGGAAAATGGGTTTTAAGATACTGTTGTTTGTTATTCTGGAGCAGACTAGCTAATATTATCTGTTTAATGTTATGTTACTTTTTTGTATAATGTTTATATGAAGTGTATAATGTTTTAAATGCATATACCCCCTGTTTTATGAAGAAACTGAAAAAAAATAAATCCTGGTTGTCTCCTGTCATTGCAGTTAACAACCTGTAGCATTTTTGGTTATTGGTAGTTCAGTCTGTTTAGTAAAACTACCTGCACAATTGAGAGACAATGTGGGATCGATGGAGACTTGGAGTTTGACTTCCTTTCCTGGAGAGTTATCTAGCTAGCTATCTGTTGTCATTCTCTTTGTTACAGACAGCTGACAATGGAGGACTTTTTAAATTGTGCCCGAGTATGCTGTTCGGAGGGGAACCTAGATCTGAGATTTTTTTGGTTCCTTATCATATAGATTAAATCATACTGAAACACCGTTTTTGTGCATGTTGTATTTCCCACCACTCGACACCATGGCAGATGAGATTTCAAGGTTTTGTTTGATTTAAAAATGTATTTCTAAAAATGTACTTCTATAAAGAAAATTGGTTGAATTAGATTTAGGATTTTTTTGCTTAATTTGAGAGAGACAGAAAGAAAAACACAGAAGAGACACTGGGCTCCAACTTTGTAGCTACACCCACACCCATAGAAAGAGCATGGGTTAATGATGTGATCGCTCACACCCAGCCACCTTCTCAAAGGATTCTTGCCATTTAAAATGAGTTGCAGGCCATGTGTATTCCAAAGAGCATTCCAGTACACGTTCAATCCTGACTAAATTCCCTCTCCTCCCCGTTATCTCTCTTCCATCCTTTTCGGTTGCGTCTTCTTTGTGTTTGACACGGTTATCTCCTCTCTCACAGTCTCAGGGCCAGACGGACTTAAAACTGCGTGTGTGGACGTGACACCGTTTTTGAGTAATGGAAGGTGACCTGGGAGCCGACAAAATTTTCTGTCGAAATTCCCTCCCTTCCTGTGCCCGGCCGAATAACAGGCATATTCAACCTCTGTCTGATGGAAAATCTAAAGTCCTACACTCTGCCAGAAAAGCTTTAACCTTAAAGCAGACGGTGAGGAATCTTCCTCATTTTCATTTCACTACACTTCCCTGCAGTACGCTCTCAGAAATACAAATACGACTTGGCCCTGATACCTGCCTTTAGGCTACTGAAAGAGGAGACATTCAATTGTTATTGGATGACGCAGAGCTAATGGAAATATTCTGTCTTCATCGCAACGGCGTTCTTTTTCTTACAAGACTCATCAAAGATTCACTTTCACCATCCACAATAAGAACCTTTAGCTCCCGGGGCAGAAAGTAGTCATTGTAATGCCTTGTTTGGTGATGGTGCAAAAGCAAGCTGCTCTTATATGAACTGTCGCTGTTACTGCACAATCTGCCTGATTCAAAACATAGGTATGACAACTAGCTAGCAAAAAAGCATCACCTGTGTCTGGAACGATTGCTAGTTAGTTATCAAACATAGCCTCTATCACCAGCTGCATAGTCATGTCTAGTGTGGAGCAGCAGGTCTTAGTGTGGATTAGACGGAGCACCTCAGTGTAGATTGAATACAGGATTTCAGTGTGTATTGAATACAGAGTTTCAGTGAGGATTTAATACAGGGTTTCAGTGTGGATTGAATACCGGTTTTCAGTGTGGATTGAATGCAGGGTTTCAGTGTGGACCAGTTTGTTTTAGTGGAGAGACCGTTTCAGTGTGGAGCAGCTGATTTTGGTAAAGAACCGAGGCAGGTGCTGCGATTCAATCAACATTTGTCCTTAACTTTGAGAGGCAATTAAAAGCAAGATTTTTTTTTTTTCTTCACAATCGCATCTTTTTGGTGAGTTCTGCAATGACTAAAATGAATTGCAACAAACGTGAGTGTGTTATGAAAAGACTTGGGTTTACTTGGCAGTGAAATTTAAGGACAGCCATTTATTGAATGCAGGCCAGGTTTTTAGAGTGGAGCAGACAGTGTTTGTAGACAGGGCTCAGCAGACTGTGACAGACAGCCGCAGTATCAGCAGGGGAGCTCTGTTGGTCTCGTCTTTGATTAATGCAGCGCCGTGCTGAGCCGGGGTTACTGTTCAGATTAATTGGAGGTGATGTGCGGTAAGTAAATGTTAGATGAGTGACACGCGCGACCTCCTCCCGCCCCTGAGGAGTCCCATGTATGGCGATTCCCTTAGGGGGTACGCCCTTTAGAGGAGGGAGGGGAAGGGTCCGCAGCTCATCCGTATTCAAGGCGGGCATGATGCTAACAGACAGCCGTGGGGCTGACAACCCTTTCCTCTCCTCTTAGAGCTCCTCCTTTCTCCTCTCTCCATCTTTCACATCGTCAGTGGCGTGCCGTTATTGAACAAGCATCGGTCAATTTAAATCTGAAAGCAACTGCATCCATTTCGTATGCAGTAAATCATTGAACGCATTTAAGAATTCAGTCAAAACAAACGATCTGAATACAGGATACTCAAATCTCATTTTTTAATTTGATTTGAGTATTTTTATTCAATATGTTTCATCATACTTTTGCCCACAACAAGTAAAGTGTAGTCCACCACAAATGGTGATGTCACCAAGGTAACGCCTCATATTTCCCCTATTGTTGAGACTGGATTCAGAAAATCTATAATTCGGATTAAACGAAATGAGGATTTCAAACCTTCAGTTATGTCTTACATATTGTGACCAGAAATATAGGGGAAACAATAGATTTGTCGCCATTACAAAGTATTCTCAAATTTCTAAGCACCAAAAAAACTTAATCAATGGAATTAAACAACCACAAGGAAGGCCTTCCTAGCTATACTAGTGCCATAAATCTGTGCAATACTGACCTTCTTCACTACCGTCTTTTCTAGAATGAGTGTGGTTGTGGTTAGTCTCCATTGATCTGTTCCATGTATAGTATGTTCTATGAAGTCAAGGGTAAAGGTGATGTCCAGGATGTTATCTGATGTAATTGGTCAGAGACATTGTTTTGGGGACAGTAATAATGGATGCAATTGGTCAGAAGAATTGTGGCTGGTGTAATTACTCAGAAGAAGTGTTGTCTGTTCACTAATGCTTGATGCAATTGGTCAGAACAAGTTTTACTTGATGTAATTGGTCAAAGGCAGTGTTGCTGGGTCAGTAATGGTCACCGTAATTGGTCAGGGTGACCTGAGCATACTCTCACACATCCCTCTCTGGTTTTATCACCAGTAACAACTCAGGGATTTCCAGCCTCTGTCTGTCTCCATCCACTGGAGTAGGGTTAGATGGTGCAGGATGGATGCTGAGATGAGGGATGGTGGTTAGGGTTAGATGGTGCAGGATGGATGCTGAGATGAGGGGTGGTGGTTAGGGTTAGATGGTGCAGGATGGATGCTGAGATAAGGGATGGTGGTTAGGGTTAGATGGTGCAGGTTGGATGCTGAGATGAGGGATGGTGGTTAGGGTTAGATGGTGCAGGATGGATGCTGAGATGAGGGATGGTGGTTAGGGTTAGATGGTGCAGGATGGATGCTGAGATGAGGGGTGGTGGTTAGGGTTAGATGGTGCAGGATGGATGCTGAGATGAGAGGTAGCGGTTAGGATTAGATGGTGCAGGATGGATGCTGAGATGAGGGGTGGTGGTTAGGATTAGATGGTGCAGGATGGATGCTGAGATGAGAGGTAGCGGTTAGGGCTAGGGTTAGGTGGTGGCACTCATTACATGTGCGTCTCTGTTTAGATGACTCACAGTGCCCAGACTAAAGAAGGTCGACGAGCCTGGTAGCTGCAAATATTGATCCCCGGCTGCTCCTGATCCCTGTAAGGGCTGGTACAAGAGGCAGAGCGAGAGAGAGGGCATGAATCAGAGAGAGGAATAAAAAGGGCAGGGAGGAGGAGGGAGGGAGGGGCGGGGGACAGCTCCGAAGCCTACCCCAGAGAGGAGAGGCACAGATGAGTATTTACAGAGACGTGACCGATTAAAAAAACTCTCTCCACCTCTCTGGTTTTATGGGCCAGGAGAGGAGAGAGTAGAAGAGAGGGAGAGAAAGAGAAGAAGAAGCAGAAGAGAGGGAAGGAGAAAGACAAGCTGCAGGTAAATCAGAGGAAACGGAGAGAGAGCACTGTGGAGGTAGAGAGAGGGGATAGGAGGGTCATGGGGAGGTGAGGGGGAGGGGTGTGTAATAAAGGGGAGGATAATGAGAGAGAGAGAGAGAGACTCGCCTTTGATTTAAAACAGTACTTTGGAGTGAAGGGGGATGACGACAGGAATCAGGGTAAGAAGTAGAGACAGTGGACAGTGAGAGAGAGGAAAATGCAGCAAATCTGAACAAATGAGACTAAATGTGCTGCTGTGGCTCAGTCTGTAGAACAGTTCATAGAAATCAGTGTATTAAGCTGTGGTCCACATCACAAACATCCATCCATCCATTATCAAACCCACTTATTCCTGGTCAGGGTCGCGGGGGGTGCTGGAGCCTATCCCAGCATGCATTGGGCGAGAGGCAGGAATACACCCTGGACAGGCCGCTAATCCATCGCAGGGCACATACACCATTCACTCACACATTCATACCTATGGGCAATTTAGAGTCTCCAATTAGCCTAACCTGCACGTCTTTGGACTGTGGGAGGAAACCGGAGTACCCGGAGGAAACCCACGCGGACACGGGGAGAACATGCAAACTCCACACAGAAAGGTCCTCGGCCGGGATTCAAACTCGGTACCTTCTTGCTGTGAGGCGACAGTGCTAACCACTGCACCACCGTGCCGCCCCACATCACAAACAGTCTGTCAAAATGCATGAAGTGGACTGATATGTACATAACCCCAGTAATTGTACGTAACCACATACCTGCGCATAACCTCTGTAACTGTACATAACCCCAGTAACTATACATAACCTCTGTAACTATACATAACACCCGTAACTATACATAACCCCTGTAACTATACATAACCTCTGTAACTATACATAACACCCGTAACTATACATAACCTCTGTAACTGTACATAACGCCTGTAACTATACATAACCTCTGTAACTGTTCATAACCCCAGTAACTATACATAACCTCTGTAACTGTACATAACCCCTGTAACTATACATAACCTCTGTAACTGTACATAACCCCTGTAACTATACATAACCTCTGTAACTGTACATAACCCCTGTAACTATACATAACGCCCGTAACTATACATAACCTCTGTAACTGTTCATAACCCCAGTAACTATACATAATCCCTGTTACTACATATAACCTCTGTAACTGTAGACTACATAACCCCTGTAACTATACATAATCTCTGTAATTTATTTCATTGGATGTGTTTACATGGGCTACTGTACTGATGCCCTCCAGTAAAATGGGACTTTGGTAAAGTTACATTGTGGATGTTAGTCGATTAGTTAGGCTAACGTTATTAGTTAGCTGATTTTCTGTCAGGAGGTTCTTAAAAGCTAATACATAATTGTGACTATTTCGGGATATTTTGCTAGTTTATACTGCTGCTGTTTTGTCGTGTTAAATGTTAGGTATTTCTATCCGGTTAGGAAACTTTACAGCGCTTCACTTTTTCCACATTTTGTTCTGTTACAGCCTTATTCCAAAATTGATTAAATTAATTTTTTCCCTCAAAATTCTACACACAACACCCCATAATGACAATGTGAAAAAAGTTTTTTTGAGATTTTTGCAAATTTATTAAAAATAAAAAAATAAAATTTCTCATTTACATAAGTATTCATACCCTTTGCTTTAACTTATTTTTAAAGTATCATATTTCATATTTGGTCGCATATCCTTTACATGCTGTTACTTCCTGAAGTCTGTGACCATCAACATCAAAAAACTGTCGATATCTTATTTTCAGGTACTGTTACAAGCGATACTATACTGACTTTTTTCCCCATAGAGTTCTATAGGAAAATGAGTCCGGAGAAATAACCCTTGCAGTGATCCATCCACATCTACTCCATATCTGGCAACAGAGTGATGGTTTGGGGCTCGTTTGATAGCTCAGACCCTTGATAACTTACAGCCATTTAGCCAGCCATGTGTTCCATACTGTACCAGTGTAATTTACAGCTGAATCTAGTCTCACCCCCCAATTTCCATAGAGATCCATTCAAATGCAGAGACGTTATAGTATCGCTTGTAACAGTACCTGAAAATAAGATATCGACAGTTTTTTGATGTTGATGGTCACAGACTTCAGGAAGTAACAGCATGTAAATGATATGTGACCAAATATGAAATATGATACTTTAAAAATACGTTAAAGCAAAGGGTATGAATACTTATGTAAATGAGAAATTTTATTTTTTTATTTTTAATAAATTTGCAAAAATCTTTTTTCACATTGTCATTATGGGGTGTTGTGTGTAGAATTTTGAGGGAAAAAATTAATTTAATCAATTTTGGAATAAGGCTGTAACAGAACAAAATGTGGAAAAAGTGAAGCGCTGTGAATACTTTCCGGATGCGCTGTATGTTGCACATTATTACCGAGAGATACTCGTTGTTGTTGTAGCCTAGCTACTGCAAAATAGAACCCCAGAAGCTAAACTGGAATTCTTAAGTTGGCCTATTATCGCTTATGTAATGCTATGCATTCTCTGGCAGCCTACCTTGCACACAAATATGTGTCACCTTTTCCCGTCTAATCTCCGAGCCGTAGTTGGAGACACGGGGGAACGAAAGTTGCAAATGGTGTACTATTTTCCGGTTTCAGGACCGAGCTGTTAGCTCACAGCTTTGGGGTAATGCCCAACTTATCAACGTTACGGTCCCATGCAAATGGCGAGGACGCAGGTTTCGTTCATGTGGCTCTTTATTTACACCAATGAACATTGTACAGCTTACAGTTTAGAGAGAGAGACCTTAAACCAGCTGCAAAAAACACACTCATACTCTAACTAACTGTATTTTCCTTCCATCATGTCCATGATGTCTGCCCTGACTCACACAGACCAATCAGGATCTCATGAATCTTGGTTAAAGCTGCATACCCCCATTTACCCATTTACCACGCTCTAAGCATAGGCTACGTTATGTAACTTCAGTTGCTAAGCTAACTGAAAACACTACTGTGCATGCCTGATCACTTCCCCTTGTGCAACAAATAAAAACAATAGGGCAAAGCACCAGTTGTATATCTTGTAAAATGTAAAATCGTTCGTTCACATGGTAGCAGTATCATCGAGATGTATATGAACTGGAGACGGCTTGCCAGTTCCGTGGATTCCTATGGGAGCTGCTCATTGGCGCATGAAGCCAATTCATGGAGGCTGCCATGATAGACTATGGTGCTTTTGGAACCAGAGCCTGCGCACTGGCTAAATGTAAACGCTACATTACTGCAGGAATCGTTTTCACATTTTGTATTTCTCAATGCGTGCTCAATGCAGCTGAAGCAAAAGCAGCTGTTACGGTTCCGAAACTGGAATGGACCCAAATGC